>CM074450.1:11027287-11412287 GCA_037101425.1 Elopichthys bambusa
GGACTGGCAGTCACACTTGCAGATGGCTTTGTGGACAGTGTTTTGACCTCTGGTGCGAGAGTGTTCGAAGAATTCTAGGTTCAAATCCAGGCTAGTGCACTTTTCCGTTTGCCTTCTCTCACCTATTTTGCTTCTTGTCAACATATTTAATATCACGATAAATGGCAAAAAGGCAAAAAATGGACATTTAAACTGAAGCAGGTTAAACTCCATCCACACACAGGATAGAATAAAAATCTTTTAAGTCACTGCATCAACATCTCTCATCATTTTTGGGGGGGGGAACGGATTTCGACAGCTGTATATTTGCCGTCGAATTCTGTTCCCCCCCCATTTGATTTTCTAATATTTATCATTTGGACACTCTCACACACTTCCAGATGGCTTTGTGGACAGTGTGTTGACCTCTGGTGCAATTGTGTTCAAGGAATCCAAGGTTCAAATCCAGGCTAGTGCATTTTTCCGTCTGCCTTCTATCACCTATTTTGCTTCTTGTCAATATATTTAATATAAAGATAAATGGCAAAAAGGCAAAAAATGAACATTTAAACGGAAGCAGGTTAAACTCCATCCACACACAGGATAGAATAAAAATCATTTAAGTCACTGCATCAAAATCTCTCATCATTTTTATCGGGGGAATGGATTTCGACAGCTGTAAATTTGCCGTCGAATTCCGTTCCCCCCCCCCATTTGAGTTTCTAATATTTATCATTCGGACTGGCTCTCATACTTCCAGATGTCTTTGTGGACAGTGTGTTGACCTCTGGTACAATTGTGTTCAAGGAATCCAAGGTTCAAATCCAGGCTAGTGCAATTTTCCGTCTGCCTTCTATCACCTATTTTGCTTCTTGTCAACATATTTAACATCAGATAAATGGCAAAAAGGCAAGAAATGAACATTTAAACTGAAGCAGGTTAAACTCCATCCACACACAGGATAGAATAAAAATCATTTAAGTCACTGCATCAACATCTCTCATCATTTTTAGGGGGGGAACGGATTTCAACAGCTGTATATTTGCCGTCGAATTCCGTTCCCCCCCCCCATTTGAATTGCTAATATTTATCATTCGGACCGGCTCTCACACTTCCAGGTGGCTTTGTGGACAGTGTGTTGACCTCTGGTGCAATTGTGTTCAAGGAATCATAGGTTCAAATCCAGGCTAGTGCATTTTTCCGTCTGCCTTCTATCACCTATTTTGCTTCTTGATAACATATTTAATATCACGATAAATGGCTAAAAGGCAAAAAATGAACATTTAAACTGAAGCAGGTTAAACTCCATCGACACACAGGTTAGAATAAAAATCATTTAAGTCACTGCATCAACATCTCTCATCATTTTTTGGGGGGGGAACGGATTTCGACAGCTGTATATTTGCCGTCGAATTCCGTCCCCCCCCCATTTTAGTTTCTAATAATTATCATTCGGATCGACTGTTACACTTCCAGATAGCTTTGTGGTTAGTGTGTTGACCTCTGGTGCAGTCGTGTTCAAAGAATCCTAGGTTTGGATCTGGACTAGAGTTTTTTTCCGTCTGCCTTCTCTCACCTATTTTGCTTCTTGTCAATATATTTAATATGAAGATAAATGGCAAAAAGGCAAAAAATGAACATTTAAACTGAAGCAGGTTAAACTCCATCCACACACAGGATAGAATAAAAATCATTTAAGTCACTGCATCAACATCTCTCATCATTTTTAGGGGGTAACGGATTTCGACAGCTGTATATTTGCCGTCGAATTCCGTTCCCCCCCCCCATTTCAGTTGCTAATATTTATCATTCGGACTGGCTGTCACACTTCCAGATGGCTTTGTGGACAGTGTGTTGACCTCTGGTGCAAGTGTGTTTAAAGAATCCTAGGTTCAAATCCAGGCTAGTGCAATTATCCGTCTGCCTTCTCTCACCTATTTTGCTTCTTGTCAACATATTTAATATCAGATAAAGGGCAAAAAGGCAAAAAATGAACATTTAAACTGAAGCAGGTTAAACTCCATCCACACACAGGATAGAATAAAAATCATTTAAGTCACTGCATCAACATCTCTCATCATTTTTAGGGGGGGAACGGATTTCGACAGCTGTATATTTGCCGTTGAATTCCTTCCCCCCCCCCCCCCCATTTGAGTTTCTAATATTTATCATTCGGACTGGCTCTCACACTTCCAAATGGATTTGTGGACAGTGTGTTGACCTCTGGTGCAATTGTGTTCAAGGAATCTAGGTTCAAATCCAGGCTAGTGCAATTTTCCGTCTGCCTTCTCTCACCTATTTTGCTTCTTGTCAATATATTTAATATAAAGATAAATGGCAAAAAGGCAAAAAATAACCATTTAAACTGAAGCAGGTTAAACTCCATCCACACACAGGATAGAATAAAAATCATTTAAGTCACTGCATCAACATCTCTCCTCATTTTTAGGGGGGGAACGGATTTCGACAGCTGTATATTTGCCGTCGAATTCCGTTCCCCCCCCCCCCATTTGAGTTGCTAATATTTATCATTCGGACTGGCAGTCACACTTGCAGATGGCTTTGTGGACAGTGTTTTGACCTCTGGTGCAATTGTGTTCAAGGAATCTAGATTCAAATCCAGGCTAGTGCAATTTTCCGTCTGCCTTCTCTCACCTATTTTGCTTCTTGTCAATATATTTAATATAAAGATAAATGGCAAAAAGGCAAAAAATGAACATTTAAACTGAAGCAGGTTAAACTCCATCCACACACAGGATAGAATAAAAATCATTTAAGTCACTGCATCAACATCTCTCATCATTTTTAGGGGGGGAACGGATTTCGACAGCTGTATATTTGCCGTCGAATTCCGTTCCCCCCCCCATTTGAGTTTCTAATATTTATCATTCGGACTGTCTCTCACACTTCCAGATGGCTTTGTGGACAGTGTGTTGACCTCTGGTGCGAGAGTGTTCGAAGAATTCTAGGTTCAAATCCAGGCTAGTGAACTTTTCCGTTTGCCTTCTCTCACCTATTTTGCTTCTTGTCAACATATTTAATATCACGATAAATGGCAAAAAGGCAAAAAATGGACATTTAAACTGAAGCAGGTTAAACTCCATCCACACACAGGATAGAATAAAAATCTTTTAAGTCACTGCATCAACATCTCTCATCATTTTTGGGGGGGGGAACGGATTTCGACAGCTGTATATTTGCCGTCGAATTCTGTTCCCCCCCCCATTTGATTTTCTAATATTTATCATTTGGACACTCTCACACACTTCCAGATGGCTTTGTGGACAGTGTGTTGACCTCTGGTGCAATTGTGTTCAAGGAATCCAAGGTTCAAATCCAGGCTAGTGCATTTTTCCGTCTGCCTTCTATCACCTATTTTGCTTCTTGTCAATATATTTAATATAAAGATAAATGGCAAAAAGGCAAAAAATGAACATTTAAACGGAAGCAGGTTAAACTCCATCCACACACAGGATAGAATAAAAATCATTTAAGTCACTGCATCAAAATCTCTCATCATTTTTATCGGGGGAATGGATTTCGACAGCTGTAAATTTGCCGTCGAATTCCGTTCCCCCCCCCATTTGAGTTTCTAATATTTATCATTCGGACTGGCTCTCATACTTCCAGATGTCTTTGTGGACAGTGTGTTGACCTCTGGTACAATTGTGTTCAAGGAATCCAAGGTTCAAATCCAGGCTAGTGCAATTTTCCGTCTGCCTTCTATCACCTATTTTGCTTCTTGTCAACATATTTAACATCAGATAAATGGCAAAAAGGCAAGAAATGAACATTTAAACTGAAGCAGGTTAAACTCCATCCACACACAGGATAGAATAAAAATCATTTAAGTCACTGCATCAACATCTCTCATCATTTTTAGGGGGGGAACGGATTTCAACAGCTGTATATTTGCCGTCGAATTCCGTTCCCCCCCCCCATTTGAATTGCTAATATTCATCATTCGGACCGGCTCTCACACTTCCAGGTGGCTTTGTGGACAGTGTGTTGACCTCTGGTGCAATTGTGTTCAAGGAATCATAGGTTCAAATCCAGGCTAGTGCATTTTTCCGTCTGCCTTCTATCACCTATTTTGCTTCTTGATAACATATTTAATATCACGATAAATGGCTAAAAGGCAAAAAATGAACATTTAAACTGAAGCAGGTTAAACTCCATCGACACACAGGTTAGAATAAAAATCATTTAAGTCACTGCATCAACATCTCTCATCATTTTTTGGGGGGGGAACGGATTTCGACAGCTGTATATTTGCCGTCGAATTCCGTCCCCCCCCCATTTTAGTTTCTAATAATTATCATTCGGATCGACTGTTACACTTCCAGATAGCTTTGTGGTTAGTGTGTTGACCTCTGGTGCAGTCGTGTTCAAAGAATCCTAGGTTTGGATCTGGACTAGAGTTTTTTTCCGTCTGCCTTCTCTCACCTATTTTGCTTCTTGTCAATATATTTAATATGAAGATAAATGGCAAAAAGGCAAAAAATGAACATTTAAACTGAAGCAGGTTAAACTCCATCCACACACAGGATAGAATAAAAATCTTTTAAGTGACTGCATCAACATCTCTCATCATTTTTAGGGGGGGAACGGATTTCGACAGCTGTATATTTGCCGTCGAATTCCGTTCACCCCCATTTGAGTTTCTAATATTTATCATTCAGACTTGCTCTCACACTTCCAGATGGCTTTGTGGACAGTGTGTTGACGTCTGGAGCAATTGTGTTCAAAGTATCCTTGGTTCAAATCCAGGCTAGGGCATTTTTCCGTCTGCCTTCTCTCACCTGTTTTGCTTCTTGACAACATATTTATTATCAGATAAATGGCAAAACGGATTTAAACTGAAGCAGGTTAATCTCCATCCACACACAGAATAGAATAAAAATCTTTTAAGTCACTGCATCAACATCTCTCATCATTTTTTGGTGGGGGAACGGATTTCGACAGCTGTATATTTGCCGTCGAATTCCGTCCCCCCCCCCCATTTTAGTTTCTAATATTTATCATTCGGATCAGCTCTTACACTTCCAGATAGCTTTGTGGTTAGTGTGTTGACCTCTGGTGCAGTCGTGTTCAAAGAATCCTAGGTTTGGATCTGGACTAGAGTTTTTTTCCGTCTGCCTTCTCTCACCTATTTTGCTTCTTGTCAATATATTTAATATGAAGATAAATGGCAAAAAGGCAAAAAAATGAACATTTAAACTGAAGCAGGTTAAACTCCATCCGCACACAGGATAGAATAAAAATCTTTTAAGTCACTGCATCAACATCTCTCATCATTTTTGGGGGGGGAACGATGTGTTGACGTCTGGAGCAATTGTGTTCAAATCTAGGGCTGTATATTTGCCGATGAATTCTGAAAATTATGAACGTCGACATGGCACAGATGAGACAGACATTTGTGCAGCACAGAGTGGTTCTTTCACACTGACATTACACATAACTAGTTGTCTAGTTTGGTTCCCTTCACACAGCACAGGTTTGCAGTGAATTCTATTGAGAGTCCCGAAAATGTACAGATGTGAGTTTGGTGATAATATGCGGTTGTCACTCTTATAAATAACTGAACTGTGTGTGAATACAACCATAGATGGTGATGGTGAAAAGAAAGTATTCAGAAGTGCATTGAATATTTCAAAAGTGACCGGACCAACACACACACAGAGAGAGAGAGAACAATGAAGAGGTTTATACATATAGCCACTTATCACAGATGTTGTCTGAGGTTTGCCCTTGCATTCTAAAGTATTTGAATGACTGGCTGTTAATGGCACGTTCTCAGGATGAGCTTTTCAATCACAGATGCAGACTTCTAGACCACCTCAGGTAATTGGGGCGGACAGTCAATCAAGCAAAGAGCAGGCTTCCACCCATGCAAAAGTATCTCATTCTTGGGAATGGCCTTGGACTCCTGCTCGATGCCTGTCTTAAGAGTGTGTGCAAGCGATGACCAGGGCCCTCACTTTCAAACTGGGGAGGTCCCTGCTTCTGAAGCATTATAAAAATAAAATTAAAAAAAATCTGGGGGTTGTCATCTGAACCTGATATATATGTCAGACCACTTCAGGTGTGGCTGAAAGCGTGACGGAGGAACCAGATTTCAGTTTTATATGGGACAATACACACCGAGCAGCCTGTTGCGCAGCCTGCAAGGATTTTATCTCAGGGTACGCACAGAACTACCACCCCCCAATTTTTGTTTTGCTATCCGCAAAAAGCAATTAAATCATTTATTGCGTTGGTGGGAACGGTCTAATGCTGTACAAATCGAATGATCGACTGTCTCTTTCCACACACATAGAATATCTGATACGTGTAACTGCACTCTGATGTGCTTGTGTAGATGGATGCTTCGTAAATTTTTTGTTTTGTTTTTTTACATTATCTCTGAGCAGCTTTGTCCCAAAATGTGCGTATTGTTTTTAGAGAAATAAACGATTAACAAAAAAACGAAGCCTCACTTTCTTTCCAGTCACGTGAATGCTTCACTTTGCCTGTTGGAATGTTTGAGACCACTAGCCTACAGGTCTACAGGTATATGGAAGTTCAAGTCCATTTACTAACATTTTAAATATATAAGCCTGTAGTCTATATTACATTATCATATGTTCTGTCATATAAACAGAATAAAAACAATAAAATAAAACAATTTACTTGCCTCAAACAACTCAGTAGGTATTATTAGTATTAGGCCTATTATAATTATTGGTTTCTTTGTCACATTTAATTTATTGCCACACCTTAATATGTGAATTATATTATCAGAAAACTAAACACATTTAGCGTCGTCAGGCACTATTTGTGCTTTTATTTGTGCTTAATGGATAAAACAACAGAGCTGCGCACTCAGGTTTATGGCTGCATTTTTTTTTTCCCTACATTAAATAATATTTGTAGCGCCTTCCATCCAATAATCGCAAAAGACTTTGTGCTTTGTTACTTCTGATAAGAATAAAAGTTTCAGTTTTCAAAATCTGTCCATTTTTTTATGAAATTCAAACAATAAATGGCATTTTGACGCTCTTAAATGTGAAGTGTCAGATCGCTGTAATGCTTCAGTTCAGGCGGCAGTGCGGCGCGCGAGACTTTTCTTCCTCTTCAATACAAGATATATCTCGAAAAACATGCATGAACATCAAAGGTAAGTTGAAAGATATAGTACAACTTACCGGAATGTATCGTCTCTTGTAATCACTTTATTTGTGTTTCAACCACGGAAAGACGTCAATAAAACAGCTTGTGAACAAATTTCACATTTACCTCAGGAATGTTTTCCAATGTTCACAGTTCCTTAGCTATCTATATATAAAAACACTAGAGTGGAGCTTATTTACTGTTAAATAAATGCTTGTGTAAAGTTGCCATGAAGACAACAAGTGCTTATGAAAACTATCATATGTGATACTAAGTTTTATACAAACATTTCAGTTTTTATTTCAGTGTAATTATTATATCTGAAAATAAACATCAGCTGAATATAATACCTCTGTTGTTAATTGTAACCTCTAATATTGTAGTGTAACAAATGAGAGGGTTCAATGTATAGTTTGCAACATTATTTGGGAGAGATCTTATTTCCAAACTATCTGTATCAGTATCGGCATCAGCCGATATCATTCCGAATAATCAGCTATCGGTATCGGCAGCATCAGTGCATCTCTAATTGTTTTCGGCACTCTTGATACTTTGAAACTTTTCCCGAAACATTAGAGAAAAGCTTTAAAGATTTAAGAGGCTTCATTTCTCCATCCCTACTCAATAGTTTTAGGCTTTTTTGCAAATGTTTAAATCGAATTGAGCTGTTTTAGAGAGTGTTTACTCATTTAGAGCCTGTTTTTAAACATGAACTATCTGTAACATCACTTTTCATGTGTGGAAAAAGCGACGAAACTAAACTAGCCAATCAGATTTCTTTTCACCCATATCCCCCACGCCCGCCCATGCACGCACATACACACATTTGACTTTACAACACACAAACGCACACCTTTATTTATTCTGATTGTATCTTGCTTTCTTAATATGTCATGGGTGTACGCAGATAGATTTTAATAATCAACTGAAAAATTATGTAAAAAAAAAAAAAACTGCATTAATTATCGCCATCTAATGGTACGCACAATGCATACAGCTGTACGGCTGCAGGCGCCACTGTTTGGCTGCAACAGAGGATACACTGAGAAAGTGAATACAGTGAAAAGTATTTCATTAAGGCAGTACCTCTGGTACCTCCATTAGTTATGGCTTAATTATTAGAGAGTCACTTGTAAACTGAAGGTTGCGGGTTCCCTTCTCAATACAGGCAGAAAAATGTAGATGGGGGAGTGAATGAACAGCGCCCTCCTCCACCCTCAATGCCCACGATTGAGGTGCCCTTGAGCAAGGCACCTAACCCCCAATTGCTCCCCTGGCGCCACAGCAATGGCCACCCACTGCTCCGGGCGTGTACGTCATTAAGTAAGAAACAAATAAGTAGCTTTATTCAGCTATTTCCGCTGTCTTTGAGCACTTTTCAGTAAAGTTAAAGGATTAGTTCACTTTCATATTAAAATTTCCTGATAATTTACTCACCCCCATGTCATCCAAGATGTCCATGTCCTTCTTTCTTCAGTCGAAAAGAAATGAAGGTTTTTGATGAAAACATTCCAGGATTATTCTCCTTATAGTGGACTTCAATTGACCCCAAACGGTTGAAGGTCAAAATTACAGTTTCAGTGCAGCTTCAATGGGCTTTAAACGATACCAGACGAGGAATAATGGTCTTATCTAGTGAAATGATAGGTCATTTTCTAAAAAAAAAAATATAAAAATGTATATGCTTTAACACAAATGATCTTTTTCATCAGCAAGTGCTTCCGCCAGACCGATTTCCGTATTCTTCAAAAAGCTTACACTGTATGTCCAACACTTTCCCCATTCAAGTTATGGAAAAAAAAAAAATCGTTCCGTAAGTTGAACAGGGAAGGTTGTTGGACATACAGTGTAAGCTTTTTGAAGAATGCGAAAGGCGGTCTGGCGGTCTATACATTTTTTATTTATTTATTTTAAATCGTTTCGCTAGATAAGATCTTTATTCCTCCTCTGGTATCATTTAAGCCCTTTGAAGCTGCACTGAAACTGTAATTTTGACCTTCAACTGTTTGGGGTCAACTTAAGTCCATAAGGAGAATAGGCTAATCCTGGAATGTTTTCATTAAAAACCTTAATTTCTTTTCGACTGAAGAAAGAAGGACATGGACATCGTGGATGACATGGGGGTGAGTAAATTATCAGGAATTTTTTAATATGAAAGTGAACTAATCCTTTAATGTCTCTTTACACTTTAATGAGTTTGTTAATGCAGTCATTTCTATTAATGACGTTGACGGCGTTTTCGCCGCATATCCTCATGCGTCCTGTGTGTGGGGATTTACGCGCGTCACTGGAGCAGTGAAGTTCAGCTCAGC
Source organism: Elopichthys bambusa (assembly GCA_037101425.1). Lineage (NCBI taxonomy): Eukaryota > Metazoa > Chordata > Actinopteri > Cypriniformes > Xenocyprididae > Elopichthys > Elopichthys bambusa. The sequence continues at coordinate 11,036,731 of CM074450.1, forward strand.
TCAGCTCATCTCATGCTGCTGCGTTACTGCTGCTGTCTCAAACTCATGGACCATCATATCCAGACAGGTACTGTGAATGCTGCACCCCTTCTGAAGCCATGTCAACATCGCGCTTGCATTTGTCGGGTAAGTGTTAAAAGTGCTTATTTGCACCATCATGAACGGAGTGTTAAAGTGAACTGAGGGATGTCTGGAATGTTTCAGTTTGCTACATTATTTTGACATGCTTTTTTGATCCAATATGTTTTTGCGTATTATTTTCTGATCATTTGTCTCCAGTGATGCCGCATTTAAAAAAAGGTTCACTGTCGATCGTTTTGCGCGCGATCTTTTACAGGTTGGCTAATCCTTTTATTCAACCGTACAAAGTGTAAACCGACTTGCGTTACTAATAAGCTCAGGTAAATAAATCAATCAGTGGCAGTGTATTAGAACCCAGTGAGCTGTCTAGGGGCATTCACAGAGGACATGTTCTGTCTGCGCTTTTATTAGTAAGCTAGTATTTATTTGTATATACACGCGTCTTGCCGTTGCGTCGCCTCTCGTTCATAAACATTAAAAGTCGTTTAACTTTAAAAAACGGGTCTTGAGATTCATGCGGTCAGTTCCATTCGGTTAACGCCATGTAAGCAACCAAATAACACGTCTTGTATGAATGGTACTCAGACAGCATCTTAGGCACGCCCCAAAATTATGTGTAGATAAATTAGATAAACATTATTCACTCCCTCAAGTAAATAATTAACTTTCTGATGAACACATTTTTCCCCCCCAAAATAGCTTTTTTATGTGTGTGTTCCACAAAGTCACAAAAAAAAAAAAAAAATGTTTTAATAAAAATAAATAATATAATTCCTGATAATATTTGAATAATCTTGGTCTAGGCGATGACATAATGTAATGACATAAAAGCCAAATGTTTAATTTGGACATTGTCACAGTATAAATGGGCCTTTATACATGAAAACGTATTGTTGTCTTTATATTTAGGAAGCAAATCATCATATTTAGGGGTCCTTGGAATCAAAAAGTTTGAAAACCCCTGCTCTGATACCAGGGGCATTTCCTTAACAGAGGCAAGGGAGGCAGTGTCTCCTAAAAAATTGGATGAGAAAATAATCTGTATAAAATTAAAGCATGCTATGATTGGATATGACTGGTTCGTTGATAAATCCAGGCTCTTGTTTTCATTCGTGTTCATGAATCGTTCTGAATTAATATCATTATGGTGTTAATGAGAAGACTGATTAAAAAGTAAGTAACTCAGCCACTTAGATATTCCTGCTTTATGTCATGTAAAAATCAAACTTGAAATGGCCTGAAAACATGATGACTGTGGGGTTTTTTAGTGAGCAATCAATCAGCTTGGTGAAATTCATGTCTGTGTCAGTGTTTACCGAGCTTGATGACTGATGAAAATAAGTTGACTGTTAAAAACAACAGCTCACAGTTGTTCACAATTGTTACTGCCTTGAGTTATTGTTTTGGAAAAATGCTTAAAAAACTAAATAGATGAGATTTATATTTGGCTTTAATAAATAGAACAATTATTACATAGTTAATGTAAAAATACAAAATAGAATTGTTTTTGATTTCTCTTTTTTTATGTAGTGTTTATTTAACAAGGAAAATGTGACAACTAAGTATAACTAGGACATGAATTTACATTTGATTTATTAATTTTTAAAAAAAAAAAATTCAGAACACCACTGTACGCCACTGTCTGATACACAATCCCTAGATTCAGCAGCTGACACTCCTGTCTGTATTCAGAGCACAGTTAATAAATCCTCCTCTCAAAGTGCAGCTTAGGGACCTGACTTTTACCGCCGCCACCCTTGAGGCTGTGCCGACAAAACACAACGTGTTTGGAGAGGATGTCAGTTACCGGGGAACAATAGTGATATTATGTGGCATTTTGGTGCAGTCCATAATGCTACATTTAATGTCACACTTTGCCCTTTCCTCAGTTTGTTTCCCATTTGCTTTACACTGTAAAATGTTTATTGTCAAATTAACAGTAACTTACTGGCAACAATTATCCAGTAGTTGCTGTATTTCATACCACAGTAAAATTACCGTAAAAATAACTATGGTAGTTTTAATCATACTGTAAAATAATTTTTTTTAGGTTTCTATTTAGGTTTCATTTCATAGCTGAACTTCAATACAGATTTACCAGCATATTAATTTCATCAATTAACAAAATACAATTAAAGTCATACCACTAAAATCACATTAACACATTGTGCCAGTGGAAAATAAATGTTGGAAATATAAAAATAAAAGTTTGAAGAGTTAAAGTACCTAATTAGTAGCAGTATACAAGAATAACCAGTGAATACATATCATCTTAATTCTTAAAACCACATGCTATAAAGAAAAGGATCTTCTTTATTGCGACGATTCTTCCCCCGTCTTACGATGGTTCAGCCCATCTGCCAGCGCTGCTGCAGAAAGAAAATGCTGTCAGCAAGGCTTAACCGGGAAATGAGTGCCAACACCAAACGTATTTATACCTTGAAGTTGCAAACAACAATGGTACAAAACAAAAAAGGTGATTACATGTGTTTTAAAGTTGACCTACCAATTTCATGTATGCTTTTCGTCTTCACAACGACTCTTCCCGCCTGTCTCACGTTGGTTCAGCCAGTCCAGAGATTGTATATTATAGGGAGATGAGAAGGTCTGTATCTCTTACCATTGGAGAAAGCATAACGGCTAACTTAATCACGTGCGGCACCTCTCAGCCTATCGTGTAATGGCTTCTGGTCTCCTTTCCTGCATACCGCCAGTACCGCCCGTGCGTACCGCCACAGCCGGAGTGTTAGCATTAGCCGTTAAGCTTTTTTGGCTAAAGGTTGCAGGCTTGCCTTCCAGGGGCTTTGGCCGGTCTCTGCCAGAGCCAGCGCCGCTGCGGGAGGAAAAAGCTACTTAGTGTGGCTTAACAGGAAAATGAGCACATGCTTCGATGTTCTTACAGACATTTATCAAACTCAAATTTTATACCTTGCAAACAATATTGGTACGAAACAAAAAAGGCGATACATGCGTTTTAAACCTGACCTCCCAATTTCACATAGTAGGCTTTTGTCTTCACAACGACTCTTCCAACCTGTCTCGCGATGGTCCAGCCGGTCTGCCAGCGCCGCTGCGGGAGGAAGATTCTAGTTAGTGCGGCTTCTATAACATTTATATAAAACAAATAAGGCAATTACATGTGTTTTAAAGTTGTGGAATTACTTGGATGAAAATGATCTTACAAAATGAAATTAATTTTTGATCAAATGATTTAATGAAACCGAGTTATCATAATATCACCACCGTAATGAGAAAGCACATGAAATCAAAACACCAGTCGAATGAGGAAAGACAGCTGTCCATCACTGCATTCACGACAGGTAAGCGCAGCTGTACCCCCGAGTGAGCAAAGAAGATAACTTATCTGATAGCAAAATGATTTTGAGACATATGCTTCCTTTAAGTTTCCTCGAGGGAGACATATTTACGAAGAGAAAACACAAAGTGCTGCTGTTAGAAGCATACTGTTATGTATTATCGTATCTTTGTTTCGTCAGCGCAGCTCGTTTTCTCACTCGAGCATGTGGATTTTTTTTTTTTCTCAACATGAACATGTGAAATAATATGAACACGATAACCATATGCTGACTCGAGTGTATTATGTACGTTTTGTATGATAACTGGTGCTGTCTGCTTTATTAGCGTTTTTCCCGTTCGCGCTGCTTGAGTTTAAATGCTTTTGTTCTTTATATTTTTTTTTGTTTGCCTGTATTGTTTAATGCTTTGAACTAAAAGAAACGTAAGCTTAACGTAAGCTTGTTGTGTATATTGCCTAATCGTAAGCTTGTTCAGAAATGGTTACAAAATCTAGATGAATTAAAAAAATAACGTTCTCGTTTAATGTCATTTAAATAAACGAATATTCGATTATTCATTTTTTACGAGCCCAAAAATTCGAATACAATATTTTGGAAAAATGCACATCTATTTTACACATAGCACTGGTGCTACAGAAGTTGACAGTTTAGTAGCACAGGCCACACAAATGTGGCACAAGTATAAAAGCATCCCTGAAAACAACCATAAGTAGAGCAGTTCATTCTTTAACAGGCATGTGACTGGAAAAAGGGCATTCATGTTGAATGCAGTTTAAAAAAAGAAAAATGTTTGCATGTCTCAGAATAAACTACTTGTGTTTGACTTCTATTTGAAGGTATTAGCATAATGTAAGCAAATTGTGTATTAACCTGTGGGCAACATGACCAGGTACAGTTATTAAGACTTGCCGCCACTTACTAGCAGTTTTAGTTTCTCATATATAATATAGCTCTTATTTCGTCACCATAAAAGCTGCAGTGCATTTGAGAGGGAACTATTTTTTTAACATATAGCCCTGGACAGAGCTTTCTTGTTCAAATGGTCGAGGGTGGCTGCAGGGTAGATGCTAATGTCTCAACTTCTCATTGAGCACTTGAATATGGGTGCTGCCTGCTAATCCCATGTCTGTTCAGATGTTTGTGCTATGAGAGGAGAAATCAGGGAGCAGGCCCAGTACAGGGCGACTGTCTCATTGAAAATCTTCTCAGATGGATGGCTACCCAGTCATGCATAGAGATCTGAATAAGCTCTGTGCCACTCTGGCTCTCCCTCATGACTGAATTTGATGGCAGTGCTAAATCTCAGCGGTCTGGATGCTATGATGGAATTGACATTGAATGCTCTGTAATGGTATTGCCGCAGATGCTGCCAGGTTCACGGCACTTGGTGAGGTGGTTTGTTTGTTTTTTTAATGAGTTGGGTTCATGTTTTTCATCAGTTCATCATGTTTTCTTTCACTGCATGCCTGTCTAGCACCAGCTGTTAAAGTGCATTGTGCGACTTTATGCATCTTCATGACTTACTATTGAATACATAGATGAGTAGTCTGTTGCTAAATGCGTCAAGTTGGCAGGTTTCCATTCATTTGCACTGATGCAAAGGAGTCCAAGTTGTGTTGCCCTCTAACACTGAATTCATTACTCCTGATTTAGCAAAATTGAAAATATCTGGAGCTCTTTTTTTGTTAATGACGAACCACACACAAGCTCATTTAAACAAAGCGCTTATGAGACAGATGTGGTGTTAAAATGTCAGGATGACTTTTTTTTTTCACCATGACCTCTATCATTCAAACAGTGCAGCAGACATTATTAACCCCCACCCATCTCTTATGATATAAGCTATAATAACAATCAAGGAGAAACACGCCTCAACACATTTTATATCATACACCATGTATGTCAAAATAAAAACAGGGTCCAAGCGAATAGCTACACACAGTAGTAAGCCACTGCATGCTGAATGTGTAGAATGCAATGCAAGTAATTATTATGAAGCCTTATTTGATTACTCACCATGCCTATGGCAATTTCCATCTGGCTTTGGAGAGCTGGCATTCTGGGTAGCAATCTGTGTGCATTTGTGCTCCCCCACAATGAAGGGGACATCTACTTCCTGTTCTGCAGCTTGACAATGAATTGAGTTGGGATGTCGTTAAGGGCTCTAGACTGTGCCTTAAATGGTCACAAATGTGACAATAGTTCAAAATAGGGGTTGCACCAACTAATCGACTTTAATGCTCTGCCATGACGCTTTAAGCATGACGTCAACTAGTTGCTGGTCATGGCCTATAGAGGGCGCAACAGTATAAAAAAAAATCTTTGAAGTCCATATTTACTCTCTTTATCCAAATGTTAATGACAAATAAATGCATTCTCCAAGAGCGCTCCACAAGATTTGTTTGATTATGCCATCTGAATGCTCAGTATTGATCGGGTGAATGCACGTTTTAACCAGCTTTTTGTACAGGTAAATTAGTCGCCGTTCTAAACTGCGCTGCTACATAATGCACACACACAGACAGTAGCGCACAATATATTATCAGTAAAATAGCTTAGAAACTGAAAAGTTCTAGCACATTTCTTAGTAACTAAAACACACAGCTTCACTATTAGTAGAGAGACGCTGTAAGGTAGAATTAATTCACAAATGCATTCATATAAATGTAATCCCTACAGTATTACTTTATCTGTATCTGATTTAAAATGAGCAGAAATCTGTGAGAAATATATGCCATAGCTGTGCACGAGGCAACCCGCGTTCCAGTCGCAGCTCGTGCAAATTGAGCGTTTCGGGCGTTTGTTCACACGAATCACGTGAGTTGAAAAATCGGAACTTTGGTGAATATTCGCGCCGCGTTAACCAATCAGGAGCTTGCTCTAGTAGTGACATGATTACTACGTAGCGAGCGGAGGCAGAAAAAATCTGAAACAGCAATGGTAGACAAAATCATTGTCGCTGTATGTGGATACCCAGAGCTGTACGATACATACTTTTCGTACTTTCGTACTTTTATAGAAACAGGAATAAAAGTGGAGGAGTGAGGAGGTCGGACAATCTGGTAAGTTGTAAAAAACGCTCTTTACTCAATTTGAGCTATATATATACATATTGAGACTACAAGCTAGCTAAAGCCGGCAAATTGAGCTTATTCGCCGTATTTTACAACTACTTTCCCCTCCCAAGATGCAAAATTGCGTCTGTTGTGAAGTGAATTTCACACGCGAATGAAGCGAGTAAACTCAAAATGTTCAAGTGTCCAACTACACGCGAATAGCGTCTGGAGTGAACGCCCCATGAGACGCTGCAAAAAAGACGTGAGTGTATTGGTCATGTACATATCTGTCTAGCACGTGTTTAGCAATGGAAAAGGAATGGAAGAACGCGTTCTGTGTGAACGGCCCCTCATGAGTGGTTTTGTCAGATATCATGTCATGCGCGCCAGTTACCTACAAGCACCAATGAACACAATGTGAGCTGTGATGTCCAATTCACAAGCAAATGACTCTAATGAGCCAATGAGTCAAAAATATTCACATTCTCAAATTCACTCGAGTGTTATGCCACATTCAAGACGAGGTCGGAAGTTGAAATATCTGAGCTGAAATGTCTATTGTTAAAGTTTGCTTTGACATTTGACATAAGGTAGCTCCATGCTATGCTTGTTGGATGCAGTGACGTATTGGAAGTGACGAGTCTCATCCAAGTGCAGGTTGATCAATCTGCCCCAAGGTTAGAGGTCGGATGTCCAACTTCAAGCGGTGTCCCAGACATAATTTCCAAGTTGGTGGTGGGAAAAATCTCAATTCCAAGTTGTCTGAAACACAGCATTAGTGCTGTGAATAATTAAATCAGTGAATCATTCAGAGCTGACACTGAATTCACAACTGAACTGCAAGTCATTTTTCATTGATGACAAAAACAAACTAGGAACGATTACTGTGATATAGACCTTTATTTTTTATTCTTACATATATCAATAAACATTTATTAGCATATGTAATTATATTAGCATGATTGTAAGGACTTTAAAGAGGAAGTTTGTTAGAGAAACATCTTAGAACCATAATCAAACACTTATTTTACACAGATTTATTCATCTGTCTGTCTATATGTAGGCAGTAAGGTACGAGAGGCTGTGCTGTATCGTGAATAATTCACAGCTGAAGGGCGTTGTTAGGCACGACGCAAAATTTGTGCGGTTACCACACAATACAAATATTAAAGCCAGAAATATGTATTAATGCAACTTTCATGAAGTAAACTTTTTCTAAAAGCCTTCCTTCCGCTAGAAAAAATAGTCCCTGCCCGTGAACAGCAACAGAAGTTACATTTTCACGCCATCAGATGGCGGCAAAGACTGTCTTTATGAATGTGTCAGTAGCGAAGACTTTTATATAAAAAAAAAACTGAACTGTTGTGAATGCAGAGCAAGATGCAACTTACAATTGCTTTGACTAGCGCTGTTAGTCACGGTAAAACCCCTTGACTGTTAAAAGAACAAGATAATACATAGGATATTTAAACAGATTTTTTATTATCAACATAGGACTGACCTAAACGAAAAATCCTAAATCTGAACAACACTCTTCTACATAATACAGTAGGCTTCAGTGAACAACATGGGTTAAAGTTCTCCGTCGCTGCAACTGATTTCCGTTAATATCAGCGAGTCTACGGCGGATTTCCATCAATCGCAGGGTTCCCGCCTGTCCTAATGTCTTAAATTCACTTTTCATAATTTAAAGGCCGTAAATAGGCTTACATTTATTCATTGTGTAATGTCTTCATAAAATGTTTTGGTTTATTAACACAAGTATTTTGCGGATGCGTCTAGGCTATTTGATGTGCAGGTTAGCCTAGACATACAGAAAACACATTTTAAGATGTCTATGACTTATTAGACTGTAAGTTATGCAAAACTGCTTGAAAATATGTTTAGCAGATGTTTGTAGACAGTTTTCCTGATGACACGTTCTTTAACAGACTTGGATATGAGGTGTGTGCTGTCTTATCAGTTTGAAATCCATGGATCACCATTCTGTGTTGCTGCTTGTTCATACACAAAAATACAAATGAATGTTACAAATGAATAAAAGACTATATCCTGTCTCATATACTGATAATGTATCAATAATGTTATTTAATGGTATTATAGATTACACTTTTGCAGAACGTGCCATGTTTGTGTTCTCGCATTTAAACGGCTTTGACCAGCCGTTATTATATTTTTTACTCAACTGTGGCAGAAATGGCTTTGCACAGTAAACCTTCAATATGGCAATAATGGCAAAAAAACAAAGTTTAAAACTTCTCCCCTTTAAATGCTATACGTCTATTTAAATAGAGTGCCGGTTAAAAGGAATATGAACTGCCAGCTTATTATAAGAATTTTGTTTCACTTTAACCCATGATATCAGTTGAGAACATACAGTTTACGTTGCTAAGAGTGGTTGCTAAGGGTGTTGTGTAGTGATACACAGAGCCGTTGGGTGAAGTGGTCATAGCCATGTTTTATCGTGAATAAAACACAGCTATTGACCAATCAGAATCAAGGACAGGAACTAACCGTTATAAATCTATTTATAAAAGGTAGAAATTTTCCCATAAAATAAAGTGATATTTATATAGAACATTTTTTGTCTAGAACCCTGGATGTGCACCTTGAGGGATAATTTAAATGACCCCATAACTGCTGTGTGAATAATCAGATTAATGAAAAAATACATGTGGAAGGACAGCCATGTTTTATCTATTTCACTTCCCAGCATCCCACACAGTGCTGCCCCTTTTGCATAAGTATGTTTTGCATTGTAAAGTAGCACCCCACTTAATTTGTTTGATTTCAACCAAAAAAAAACCATATATGATAAGAGTGTAAAAGGAGGTTAGGAATAAAGGTTAAGTGCCCTTTTAGTGGCTTGAGGCAATTTTAGGTAATAAATGAGATCACCTCAGCCAGGAGACCCTCAGGAGGTTTGCACAGTTATTGTGGAAGCCACCCACCACTTCTAGAAAGAAATGAGTTCAGGATAACACACTGGCAGCACACACACACATACACACTTCCGCTCAAATGACACCCAGAATAATACTGCTATTCTCTCGAAGCATCGTGGCTTTAATATGCTGGCTGGCAGCGTATGTGGGTCTTGTCGAGGGTGGGTTTCGGGTAAAAATCATTGTGTATGGTTGACAAGCACATTTGTAACAGCCTCTTTATGTGGCCTGTGTAATTACACACTGTATGTTACACATTTGCCCCTGACAGGTTTTTAGCATGACTCCTCCTTCTCTTTCCTTTCTCCTCGTCTGAAAATGTGACTTCTGGCATCCCACCATTATTTCCCTACAGCGAGGCAGCAAAGCCTCCTCCTAGCATTGTAAACACACACACAACCCTCCCTTTACAGCTTTGCTGGGATGGAGGACAGGTGATTCATGGGCCTCTCAAAATGAATCTCTGATGATTAAAGGGAAGGTAAAGTTCTGTTGTTGATACACATGTTGTTGGAAACTTTTGTGATTTTGTTGTCAAAAACGGCAGATATTGGCAAATCCCCTGGGACCACGCTGTTATTCTCCTTCCTTGTGTGACTGGACGGAATGTTGACCCAGTTTAGTTGCAAATGGGCCTTGTGGAAGACTGCTCTAATCTTTTTATTGTCCCCTTGTAGACACTTCCATCTGAGATGGGTTCGCTTGGGCATGACCTGTGTCAGTCTTGGTTTGTGTGTCTGTTATTTTGTGTGCATTTAAAGGGATGGTTCACACAAAACTGACCCTCATGTCATTCCATATTTGTATGACTTTCTTCTGTCAAACACAAGGATATTTTGAAGGCTCACTATGCTTATTCCCCATACAACAACAGCATATAGTGACCAGGGGATCCAAAAAACAGGGATGCAGACTATATTGGTACCATAGTGATTGTGAGACTATATTACAGATTTTTTCATTTATAGATATCTGTTTATATTTGATATTTATTTGTTCATGCTTATTTCCCCTATTTTACATTTAGTATACCTTAGAACACTAATATTTTATACACACTAATATTTAATAACACCATTAAATATGTCTGGGTATTGACTCAAATTTCAAGATTCGACTTGACTCGATGTTGATTCACAAGCTTGCGATTTAATTCAATTGCAATCTTGTTTTGATTCATTTTGATATATATATATATATATATATATATATATATATGTGTATGTATCATGTACAGTACATCAGTTTTCTCAATGAAAAAAGTCTCTCTTTACTAATGATTAACAAATGATTTGTTTACAATTCTTTAAATTTCATCAAAGGCAGTTTTTTTCTCTTTTTAAGTTAATTGTTTCTTGATAATTGACCATTTGCAAAGACCCACCCCCTTTAGTTACTGTTGCTATGTCCGACATGCCATGCTGCTCATGCCACACATCATGTTTTCACACAGTGAAAAAGGTACATCATGGAGCAAAGAGGACCGTGACAACGTGTCGACAGACAAGGCAGAGAAGGTTACTTTCGATATGAAACAAACTCTCAAATTTCACGTTAATCTACTAACTCCCCTGACTGCTTTGTCGGACATAATGACGGATTCAATTACGTTTCTACTCCAATTAATTAATTAATTTATCTTAAATATAAACATTTAAATAGTGGCTGTCATAAAAACTTGTTTTTATGATGTTTTTATTTAAACACAGTAATACCTAGAAACAGGTTAAGTAAAAATACAACAAGTGTATAATATACTGCATATACTTCTCTTTAGAGTTAATTTTTCTATCAAACTATTGAGTATAACTAGTAGTAAAGCAAAAGATATTATTGGTTCATACACAGTCCCGCCTCACTTGAACTGAGGCGCTACAGCGATCTGTCACTCCACATTAAGGTGTGCCATTTTACTAGTTATAGCACAAAATAAACATGAATGAATCACTCAATCAGTGTTTCAACCACGGAAAAATGTCAATACAACGGACTGTAAACAATATGCCATGTAACACTTCATTTACCTCAAAAAAGCCCTTCAATGACCATAGCTTGATATATACACATTCATATGTCTAATATGTCAAAAACACAAAACGTTTCTTTTCCTATCAGTTATGAATTACATGAATCATGTAAATGAGAGCATATTTTCAATTCAATATGGCGTCATTTGATTTAAAAAAAGTTTAGTAGTTTGTATTACTGGATATTACTGTTGTTTCACATGAGTTTAACATTTCTATCATAAAGCAGTTGCCAAATAATAAATGTTTAGCTACTTAAATGTTACTATGCACTCTTTCAAACTAAAGCAGCCACTGTAGTAAGGCCTGCCTTTGATTTGATTGTCCATCTCAATCATTTTGACATTGACGAGCACTGTTAGACAACAGGCAAACCAGCCTAAAAATGCAAGAAATATTTATTGCAGACCAGTGCTAAACCACACTCGATACCCTACCAAAACATCATCTTTTCTTTTCCACGAAAGAAAAAACGGTGTTTAAAATGACATGAGGTTGAGTAAATGATGGCAGAACTTTTATTACTTTGACCGTCATGCTATTCTGATATAATACTTCCAGTATTAATATTATAATATTTCCAGTGTTTTTAAAGTGAAGGGAATGAATTATTCATGTAACTGTATGTGTGTAAATGTGGTTGTGGAGGAGGAGCCCCTCTTCAGAGACACTCACTGCATAGTGCACAGTTCTGTGCCCCTCTCTACACGGCTGAACTGTGGAGGAGTGGGCCTGCTAGGACTTCCCACTACAATCTATGAGCAAAACAGACAAGAAAAAATTTACAATCTCATCACATCCTCTAATGTTATGTTATTTTACCAGGATTGACTTTTAGGTAGAGCATAAGCATGAAGTCTTCATTATGTTTGTGTGTGTGTGTGTGTGTGTGCGTGTGTGTGCGTGCGTGCGTGTTTTTGTGACATATCAGGACACAAATTTGTATAATGACATGGATATGACATGGGTATTACAAGGAGAGGGTGACTTGTGAGGACATTACCCCATGTCCCCATTTTTCAAAAGGCTTATAAATCATACAGAATGAGTTTTTGTGAGAAAGTAAAAATGTGCACAGTTTTCTGTGATGGGTAGGTTTAGGGGTAGGGTTGGTGTAGGGCGATAGAAAATACGGTTTGTACAGTATAAAAACCATTACGCCTATGGAATGTCCCCACAATTCACAAAAACAAACCTGTGTGTGTGTGTGTGTGTGTGTCTAAAAGCAATGCCAAATCCATTGTGCATTCAGACGAGAGTTTCAGAGACAGACAGTAACCAGGCAGAGGCTTGTGAGGGCTTCATTGAGCACACCAGGAAAGGAATAAGATTTTAAGGCAGTTCTTTTATCGCGCTGCTGCCTCCTCTGTGAATAATGTTACCTTTAATAGAAAACTGGAACTGAATCAAAAAGCTGAAGACAGTGTGTGGTGCACAATGCAGTTTCATCTGGCAAATTTCATGAAACAGTATTGTGATACCTGTTTAAATGTCCTTGTTCTCTCTTTCAGATAGGAAAGAATGCCTAAGATGAATGATGGTGATGACATTCAAGATCTCATCCAAAAGAAAACCACTCTGCTTTCCATTATCACCTACTTCTCAGAACAAAGTTGAGCCAATGAAAATAGCAAAAAAACAAGAATTCCATGAGTGAAGGACAGCAATGTTGTACAGCTGTTTAACGAAAGAGCTCTTCAGACCGAAAACCACCTTCAGGCTTCACTCTTAATCCATCATCAGACTAGTTTCTTCCTCCAACACTGAAACAGTCTGTCCTTGATTTGTGAACATAAGAGATGTGAAAAGTAGAAAGCACTTGTTCACACAGGATCAGACGATCGGAGGACCCCTGGGTGACAAATAATAATGACAGCAGAATGACAATAACATCAACAAGTAGGGCTTTGAGGCGCTGAGCTTCACAGGTCACAGATCAAAGCAGTGTCTTCTGGGGCTGACAGCTGATCTGAGAGAGGCTGTCTCTGTGTCAGCGATGCAGCTATGTGACCGTGAAGACTCCCTCTCTGCTACAGGACTGTCCACCGCTGCAGTGGTGGCCATAGTGTGTAACATCCTGGTAGCTCTGCTCATACTGGTTCTGATATTGATCCTCTGCAAAGCATGCAAGGTTCCCTCCAGCCAGAAGAACGTCCCGGTGCTGACTCTAGAGAACGCACATCAGAGGAACGAACAGAGGTACTTGCTGACGGCATGAGGGGAAAAATTGGAAACAGAATGCTGTTTACATTTTGTACTGTCTGCAACAATCAGTCGCGGATTAGGCAACACGGATTGTCATGAATTAGTAGTCTTTTTAAAACATGATTTCATAGATGGCCTGTGTAATTGGGGCAGCATGTAAAAACACTCTAGAACGAGGAGTGAGTTGGCTGAGCGTGGGCTGCTGGGACTGTACCTGAGCTCTCTTACACTGTACCACTCTGCTTGAGTGTTTTATATAAAGGTAAAGAGACTCTCAATGCCCTCTCAAGAGTCATTCAGTAGTGCCTGATGGATTCAGTGAAACCCCACACCTGCAGCTAACCAGCTAGCAATTGTGCTGTGCTAATTAGCATACGCAAACAAATAAAAGCTCAAGTGCAGGAAAAAATTTTAATAAGAGCTGAATTGTGCAGTTTTGTGTCTGAAAGAGGAATTTTAATATGAAATGCATGTTTTATTGTGGTTGTTTGCCTATGAAACAAGTTTGAGGGATCGTTAAACAACATATTGGTAGATTAATCATGCTAGCAAATCGCGTTCTGGGGAGTGTGTGTGGGGTGGGGGTGGGGGGTTGTTGTAGGAGTGATGGGGGGGAGGGGGTTGTGTTCCAGGGGCCACTGCAATAAGACCCCCCCCCAGTGCACGCCAATGCCTGAGAATATGACAGTAAATTAAATGATAGGTTAAGATCATAGATGTTTAATAAATACATTGACATATCCATATAAAATCTTGGTCTTTTTTAACATCTTGTAAAGTTATGACCTACCTTATAGGCATACTCTAAGACTATCTTTGGGTACCCTCACATTTCTAGACAATAGTTTAAATACAGGACCAGAGGAGTATATATTGCAGTTGTCCAGGTCTTACTTTGCCTCAGTTCTAATGACTCTTGCCAGGTTATCTCAGCAAGCTCAATAGTTGCTCCATCTTTGCTATTTCCACCTCCGGTCCCTTCGGCAACTCCTGACCCTTCTTCTCCTGCAGAGCCAAAGACAGAAATGAAGAGAACGAGATGAGTCAGCTGCTGGTAGTGAGAGGACTGACCCAGGGGTGCCAGTAACAATCACAAACACTTCTCAGTGTGAAGCTCCCATTTAAACATTTCCATCTCGACTGGTGGAGGTAATGAGAGAGGTGTTAGCAAGGCGTTATTTCCTCTGTGTGCTGTGGTGGGGGAAAAAATTGCTAATGCTGGCATTAGAGACTCCCTCTAATCTCGCATGACATTTGTCTGAGATGGTTACAGTGACACATTGTTTCCTCGGGGGAGAATAATCAAAGATCATTATGTATGCTGACCATACCAACACCATAATGAACTAAACCGGACCAGACCAGCTTCTCAACAGAGAAATTCACTCGCACTAATTAAACACTCTCCAAAATTTCAGCAATCATCAGTCTGGTAATCACTCTGAGAACATCTGCTAAATTTGCTCAGCAGAATGCTAATGTTCAGATATCCACAGAGCTGTAGTGGAGGGATCTTCATTGAGCTCTAATAAGTAGCTCAAGGTTACAGCTATTCATAGAATCCATCAAATGCTAACCAGGGAGCGCTGTCAGGGAAATAAATTTGAGAGAGTGAGAAATGTCAGTCGAAGGGACTTAAGCATTTAGGGAAAGACAGGATGTTTTTTGCTCAAGAGAACAAGTTGTCATTGCCAGTCTTTATATATAGTTTATAAATATATACTGCATAACAGAAAAAACAAAAACAAAAAAAACTTAAGACTATCTTTGTTGACCTCATTAGCTTGGAAAATGTTCAGCCTTGTTGTCTAAATTCACAATGAAGTAAAAACAAATGAAAGTCAGAAATGTGGATCTTTTTTAAAGTTATTTTATAAAAATCTATTTAATTTTTTTTTATTTATATACATTTTAAAAATACCATACATCACCCAAAACAGCACAAATGTAGAGTAAAAATAACAATAAAGTGAGTGATATTATATTTGTTTTAAAAAAATTACATTGTTACAAAATCACATTTTAATGTCCGGGGTCTGTGGAGTGTACACCCCAAACGAAAAGCGCATAAGACTGCACCAGATTTGCCTTCTCATCCACCAAGACACTTGCAAGTTCTCAAGTTCTTGGGGAGACATAGGTTTACACATGGTTTGGCACTGCGAGGACGATCAGCTGCCTCCTTCCTGTCTCCCTGTATATCACTGTCTTAGGCGTCTTACATTACAGACATTGCAGTTTATTGCTCTGGTCACATCTGCAGTTCTCATGCCTCCTGCAGCAGAACTATGGCATGTTCACAAAGGTCATCAGAGACCCTGATCATCTTTCTTCTGATGTTTTTCATAGTAGAAAGATCTCTTTAATGTCTCTTTTAAGTTATTGAAACTATAAATATACATAAACATATCTTCATTAATTCTGATACAGAATATAAATGACTTCTGAAGTTGCAGAAATAAGTCTCATTTTCTATGACTGGCATCTGAAGCACATTATTGTGAATCAGTAGAGAGTTCTTATGTAAGTGAAGAGGAAGATTTTACTGCTATTAAATGGCTCTCTTGCCAAGAGGACTTCTAATGTTTATTGTAATTGTGGTCAATGTTGTGTAAGTTTATTCAGTGACCCTGTTATTGCAAAACTGCAGAGTTTTCTGAGAAGTGGCTGACTGTTGAGACTGAATGAAATGAAATAGATTTTTTTTTTTTTAAATCAGCAGCTGAGACAGCAAACTGAGGTCTCAGGAAAGAATACTGACCCAACTATACATGCAGTGAATCTAAAACAGAGATAAATAGAGATCTGACTACAGGATTAATATGGATACTGTGATTGATAAGTCACAGTCACAGAGAGACATGGAAGAAAGCATTTTGAAGGCTCATGGGAGGTGAGATATATGTGTGTCCTGACCTGGAAAAAAAACTGATTCTATTGAGTTTGGAACATGCTGATTTACAGTCATCGTTTCAGACGCCACCCCATGGGTCCCACGACCATTGCTTTAACATGTAGACAAGTATACATGTCTGGCTTCGGTGAGCATTGACCAATACTCACATTAGCACAACTGGAAACCTCCAAAGGTCAAGCACTTTATCCAAATAATCAATATCATCACAGTCCTTCATAAAGGTCTGTATTATTGAAGTTGTTTTTGTTTCCTTTATTTTCTGAAACTATTTTGAAGTATTTGATTTGTATTAAGGTGAAGTGTGTCATGACTAGTTTGCCTGTATAATTGAAAATGGGAGTTTGGAAACAATCTTTTTTTTTTTTTTTTTGCAATTTAGTTTTGTGCAGAAGTAAACACTTTATATCAGATGCAGATCAGCCTCTTGATGAGGTAAAACAGAAATTTATATCAGTTTTAAATTAATTTGCTCAGCCATCTAAAATCAGCCACTGCATCAGGGGAGTAATTGTGCACTTTCAGAGGTAATAATGACATTAGGTTGTGGAAGGCTGGTGATTAATGACTCGAGGAGACAGTGAATGCATTGCTGACTCTCATCAGTCATATTAAAACACACTGCACTCCAGCAGTTCTCCAGCAGGTAAGTACAGCCATGGCAGCAATACAGCTTCTTACTAATCAAAAGCATTACTGGACACAGCAACTCAACCTGTGACACTGTGCATCATTAGAATGAACCATTTCAGTCAATCAAATATAATGACTATCACAAACAACACGTCCACAGTAAGTGCTGGCATCGATTAAGATCTCTAAACAACAAATTAAACATTTCACAAGTCAAGCTGTAATAGACAGTTTGTCTGTGAGGCCGAAAGATTTTAATTACAAGCTGCCATTGTAATTTACTATCTTACTGAATATACTGAAGGGCTCAACACATGATCAGTCAGTGGGTTGGTTTCCTTAGATGCAGAAAGGAAATTTTTTTTCTCTGCATCAATTCCGTTCTTTTCCCACAGTACAGACTAATTGATTGATCTTGAATTACTATGTTTTAATGGCAAGTAAACAAATGATATTTCAATTTACGTTCAATATGCTACATTAATGTGTTCCCGGCACATTCCCGTCCAATGCCACTTCAGGCATCATTCACTGAGGCGTTCAGTAACTGGGTTGAACTGCAGTGGGCTGTTTGAAGCAGTCACAAAGATGCAGATATAGCAATTCAGCATATGAAGTATGCAGCACAGCAGTGATTGAAGCAGCACTGATCGATTAAGCATGTGATTTCACTGGAGGCCTATACATAATATTAGTGCATCTCTTACTTTAGGCTTCTTGCGGAGGTTGGGCGAGAGCTTGAGGCTGACGACATGGCCGCGGTCATCGCCCACGATGATGATGGGATGGACAGGGTTGAATTCGATGTGCAAGAGCCTGGTCTTCTTGGACACCACTTTTTGTTGGCAGAGAGCCTCATATTTGTTGATGCTGAGGTCGAACACATGAACCTGATAGAAAAATAGAAGAGGAGCAGGAAGTTTTAGCCTTTGTCATTAATATAACATGTCGGTATAGTTAGCAACAAGCAAAAATAAGAATCTGCAAAACTGAATGTAGGAGATAGGCAGGAGATAAACACATTACAAAAAGACAATAACCAACAGACAACTGAACTGAACAGAGTATATACGTATGTAGGAGATTACAATGAACTAATTAAGACACTGCTGATAATTATAAGCATAGAAACTAACAGGGACATGATCAGAAACCAAACAGAGCAGGAAAACATGAACTAAAGGAAACAGAACAGAATATTAAAATAAGAGTCCAAGACCATGACAAATGTATGTGGCATTAGTTTGTTTCGATGTTTTCAGTGTGAAGCAGACATTAGCACCTCTTTAATGTATTCTCTTGCTTTGGCTCTGAATGTCAGAAAGCCTAAGATGCATTTGAGTTTGTGTGCATTTCAATATATTCATATGTATGAGCACAAGAATGCATGTGACTATGGACCCTCTGCTGTAGAGGACTGTATTAATTTTGCGATAGTATGTGTAACGACGTAGTATAAGTATGTGATAATAGATTTACTTAAATGTAATAACTGATTACATAAATGATTTAAATGTATAAATACAGAAATACAGAAAAAAACAATTTCTCTCAGAAATACAGATTAAGAATGAATCTCTCGGAGGATGACAGAGCCCCAGGCGACAGATGAAGTCTGTGGATGACAGTATTTCATCTTCTGCAACATTCACTAGGAAAAATCCAAATGATACAGAGAGAGAGGAATGAGTGAGGGATGGGTGATTATTATTCCCATCATCCTCATTGTCATTCATGTATCATGCTGCCCACCTAAGCATGGTCTCTGCTCTGGCAGATGAAAGACAGAGATTGGAGATGGGGGACACATGATACAGGTTTGGATACTCATTAGTAAATATTTGTCAAGCAGATTGGCTCATAATTAGTCAGCGAGTGTGAATCTATCTTAACAGACCGATGATATTCTGGGCAGCTGACGCAGTGATGCAGAGGACACATACCATGTCAGGACTAATGATGCCATCTGTAACTGCAGGAGTAACACCGAATCTAACACAAGATCTTTGGAACTAAGAGCTTGAAAGAAGGAAGCCCCTTTAAAGATTAGCAACTGAGCATTTTGGTCTATGTTCTGACATTTCAAAATAACTCAGCAAATATTTCAAAATAACTGTTTTTGTAGGTTATTAGCCTGCATTTAATTTCTTTACGGCGTTTAGAAATAGCTGGCAGCAGAGATCTAGGGCCTTATTTATAATCATATTATACCTCATGCGTACACACAGATTTGATCTTAGAGTGTGTGTACACTAAAATCCAGACAACATTCAGATTTATAAAAATGTCTTTGATGAAGAAAAATGCTAAGCACCTTATTCGGTTCTACGCAGGCGTATAACTTTTCCTTGGAGCAGAGAGTACTGCAGGTATTTTTACAATGGAAAGAATCAATACTGGACTTACTTAAGATGGACAATGACACCATTTTCTTCTAGAGCTGCTGTACAGCCAAAATTATGTTCCCTATATCACTGTAAAGCTGCTTTGACACAATCTGCATTGTAAAAAGTGCTATATAAATAAAGGTGACTTGACTATTTGGAAACTTTCTTGCCGCTCACCATTCTCAAGAAAAGGATGTTGACCGGTACTCTTTTATATGCTAATGACATTAATTGGGAGGCGCTTGAAACCATTCAAACCATTCAGCTGCACACAATGTCAAGATCATTTACGATTTATAGATTTCACATCTGGAAGAGAGGCATATGCACATTTTATGTGCGTATGTTTGTTTCTCAGAATCACACATACACAAATTTGAAAATGACCCCTGGACCCATTCTAGTGCAATAATGGCATACCTCAAATCACAGAAGTCCAAAGCAAGACAGATCAGGTAGGATTACATTTAAAGTCAATAAGTGCGTTTACATAATGAGATTATAATGGGATTTTGGCAATATTGCGATTCAACTTTACCTCGTCGTAATCACATTACCGCTCTGACCAATGTGCGCATGTGCTCGGACGTACACAGATGGCATGTGTTGTTCACACAACTTCATGAATGAACTCCGTGACAATATTCTGAAGTTTTCTCTTCTCCAAATCGCAAGACTCTGTCAACAAAACATGCTTGCTCTGTATCTTCATTCAGAAGGCGCGAAGAACACAATGTCAGCGTAGGCAAAACACTGGCATTGCCGTATAATGTCTAGTACGTCCATAAAAATTTATTTTAAATTTGATGTGAGTAATTAAAACAATAGCCGGTAACATGCATACTGTATGCCTATTGTCAGCATTGTGGTATAACCATGATTATTAGCGAATAATCAGAATAATGAAAATTGCATGTAAACTGGAATAAACGGTTCTGCTCGTGTCATGTAAACATCTTATTGCAGTTAAGACTTTACTCTGATTATTAGAAATAATCACATTATTGGTGCACATGTAAACGTAGTCATTGCACACATGGGGCCGGTTTTACAGACAGGGCTTAGACTAGGACTAGGCCTTAGGTTCAATTAGGGTATTTAAGTAGCTTTTATAAACGTACCCTAGAAAAAAAACATTACTGGTGTGCATCTTGAGAAAAAACAATGGCACTGACATATTTTAAGGTAAGTCGGTACAAGTTGTTTTCAGTTAAAACAGCTCAAACATGCATTTTAGTCTAGGACTAGCTTAAGCCTTGTCTGTGAAACCGGGGAATGATGTTCGTGACATATATTGAGCTGTGTTCGAATTAGGCCTCTGTTATGTCCTGAACCCTTTCGTTCTTTTACAATTTTTTTTTTTTTTTTTTGCTTTATTTATTTAGTTTCCATTAGAGGACAGATATCTACAATTCTAAATGGAAGAAATTTCTGCAAATTTTGATTGCATTAATGGTCACAGTAAAAGTGACAGTTAATGTCAGGACCTGACCAATAAAGCCCTCCTCCCTCCATGTTCATGTTATTATTATTATCACCATCATCATATCGATTAATAATTTAAGTTTTGGTTTAATGTTTTTTAAATGATTATATGATATATATATATATATATATATATACACACACACACACACATACAGTGCACAGCATAAATGAATTCACCCCCTCTGAAACTTCTGAAAGTCAGCGATTACTCAATTGCTTGAAAGACATGTTGGGGTTCTTTAGAGATATAATGTTCCAGCAAGTCTGCTTAATCAATTATCAAAGAAGCATGTCAAAATTATTTAGGAAAATAAGATTTTCTTTGGATTTTATCAAGGTGATAAAATGTTGTGTAGCAAAAATGAGTACACCCTCCTAAAAGTTACTCCCACTTGGGAGAGAACTGTCAGGAGACTTATTTCTTAGCACAAAAGAGGACAGTGCTACAAAAGGATGACCAAATCATTGTTTTAAGTGTGAAAATATAGCAAAAGTAACACAGAAATTCAAAAACAATGGACTTGTGACAAGGCCCCTGAAATAATCAGGCCTTCATTTTAAGCTTTCATTTAGTTCTTTGCTAGACAAAGAGCAGGAGAAACACCAAGCGAGTGTCTCAGAGCCAGCAAAAGCTATGAAAAGAGTGACTGTTTATCTCACAGAGTAAGATGCAGCCTGCAGAAATGACATGCATTGTTGTTGTTCTCACTGGAACTACCTACTGTAGCCAAAGCACAATAAAGTCAGTTTCCAAAGCCCAGTTGCCATTTCCAAAGCCCATATTTACAAAATATAGAATCTGGGAATCAATACTCTGGTCTCATGAGACAGAATCAATAATTTTGGATCTAACAGCATCCAAAATGTTATGGTATTGCTAGAGGAGTACAGTGAGAAGTGCCTGGTTCCCACAGTAAAGTTCAGTGGTAGTAAAGCTCTTATATAGGGATGTATGAGTCCTGAAGGTGTGAGGGAGTTGTGCTTTATCAATGCTGTCATGAATTCCCACACCACTGTGTAATTTAATACACAAACTTGAAACAGAAGATGTTACCCTTTCCTCATTCCCTGCATTGTTGGGCATTTTTTCAACATGACAATGAGGATATGCATTCTCCCAAGGTGAAAAACAAATTGAGCAACACTCCCCATTAAAGATCAGGGCATTTAAGGAGCTCATCATCCAGGAGTTAAACAGGAAAGATGTGACAATTTGTCATGAACTTGTACACTCCGTGCCAAGAAGGGTCAGAGCAGTATATTCAAAATTATGGAGGACATACTAAGTGCTAGAATATTATACATTTGTTGAATTAAATCTAGGGTGTACTCATTTCTGCATTCCTTAATTTAAACAAAACTGGCTAATTTACGTATTTTATGACTATTAATGACATATAATGACAATAACAGTTTTTATTATGTATATGTTTAATACATTTTAGTTTTGCCATCTTTTCATGAATTGTATTAGTGATCATGTACAGTTGCAAGAAAAAGTATGTGAACCACTTGCAGAATCTGTGAAAATGTTAATAATTTTAACAAAATAAGGGAGATAATAAAAAATAACATGCATTTTGTATTTAGTACTGTCCTGAGTAAGATATTTGATATAAAAGATGTTTACATATAATCCACAAGACAAAAAAATAGCTGAATTTATTAAAATAACCCCATTCATAAGTATGTGAACTATTGATTCTTAATACTGTGTGTGGTTACGTGGATGATCTACGACTGTTTATTTGTTTTGTGATGGTTGTTCATGAGTCCCTTGTTTGTCCTGAGCAGTTAAACTGAGCTCTGTTCTTCAGAAAAAAAATCTCCAGGTCCTGCAGACTCTTCAGTTTTCCAGCATTTTTTGCATATTTGAACCCTTTCCAGCAGTGACTGAATGATTCTGAGATCCGTCTTTTCACACTGAGGACAACTGAGGGACTCAAACACAACTTTTAAAAAAGGTTCAAACATTCACTGATGCTCCAGAAAAAAACATGATGCATTAATAGATAGGGGGTGAAAACATTTGGAATTTGAAGATCAAGGTAAATTGTATTTAATTTGTCTTCCGGGAAACATGCAAGTATCTTCTGTTGCTTCCGAAGGGCAGTACTAAATGAAAAAAAAATTATATTCAAGTGAAATAGGAAAAATTTGGACCTCTTCATCCTGTTCAAAAGTTTTCACCCCCATGACTCTTAATGCATCGTGTTTCCATCTGAAGCATCAGTGAATATTTGAACCTTTTTTAATTGTTGTGTTTGAGTCCTTCAGTTGTCGTCATTGTGAAAAGATGGATCTCAAATTCATTCAGTCACTGTTGTAAAGGGTTCAAATATGCAAAAGATGGTGGAAAACTGAAGAATTTTTGGGACCTGGAGATTTTTTCTGAAGAACAGAGCTCAGTTTAACTGCTCAGAATAAACAAGGGACTCATGAACAACCATTACACAACAAAAAAAACCAGCCGTAGCTCATCCAGGTAATGACACACAGTATTAAGAATCAATGGTTCACAAACTTTTGAACTGGGTCATTTTAATAAATTTAGCTATTTTTTTGTCTTATGGATTATATGTAAAATATCTTACACAGGACAGTACTAAATAAAAAATAACATGCATTTTGTATGATCTCTCTTATTTTGTTAAAATTTTGCATATTTTCACAGATTCTGCAAGTGGTTCACATGCTTTTTCTTGCAACTGTAGAAAATACATATTTTGTATTTGTTCAGAGGGGGTGTACTCATTTATGCTGTGCACTGTATATATATATATATATATATATATATATATATATATATACACACACAGGTGCTGGTCATATAATTAGAATATCATCAAAAAGTTGATTTATTTCACTAATTCCATTCAAAAAGTGAAACTTGTATATTATATTCATTCATTACACACAGACTGATATATTTCAAATGTTTATTTCTTTTAATTTTGATGATTATAACTGACAACTAAGGAAAATCCCAAATTCAGTATCTCAGAAAATTTGAATATTGTGAAAAGGTTCAATATTGAAGACACCTGGTGCCACACTCTAATCAGCTAAATAACTCAAAACACCTGCAAAGGCCTTTAAATGGTCTCTCAGTCTAGTTCTGTAGGCTACACAATCATGGGGAAGACTGCTGAATTGACAGTTGTCCAAAAGACGACCATTGACACCTTGCACAAGGAGGGCAAGACACAAAAGGTCATTGCAAAAGAGGCTGACTGTGTCCAAGCATATTAATAGAGAGGCGAAGGGAAGGAAAAATGTCGTAGAAAAAAGTGTACAAGCAATAGGGATAACCGCACCCTGGAGAGGATTGTGAAACAAAACCCATTCAAAAATGTGGGGGAGATTCACAAAGAGTGGACTGCAGCTGGAGTCAGTGCTTCAAGAACCACTACGCACAGACGTATGCAAGACATGGGTTTCAGCTGTCGCATTCCTTGTGTCAAGCCACTCTTGAACAACAGACAGCGTCTCGCCTGGGCTAAAGACAAAAAGGACTGGACTGCTGCTGAGTGGTCCAAAGTTATGTTCTCTGATGAAAGTAAATTTTGCAGGGTCCCAGAGTCTGGAGGAAGAGAGGAGAGGCACACAATCCACGCTGCTTGAGGTCCAGTGTAAAGTTTCCACAGTCAATGATGGTTTGGGGTGCCATGTCATCTGCTAGTGTTGGTCCACTGTGTTTTCTGAGGTCCAAGGTCGACACAGCCGTATACCAGGAAGCTTTAGAGCACTTCATGCTTCCTGCTGCTGACCAACTTTATGGAGATGCAGATTTCATTTTCCAACAGGACTTGGCACCTGCACACAGTGCCAAAGCTACCAGTACCTGGTTTAAGGACCATGGTATCCCTGTTCTTAGTTGGCCAGCAAACTCGCCTGACCTTAACCCCATAGAAAATCTATGGGGTATTGTGAAGATGAAGATGCGATATACCAGACCCAACAATGCAGAAGAGCTGAAGGCCACTATCAGAGCAACCTGGGCTCTTATAACACCTGAGCAGTGCCACAGACTGATCGACTCCATGCCACGCCGCATTGCTGCAGTAATTCAGGCAAAAGGAGCCCCAACTAAGTATTGAGTGCTGTACATGCTCATACTTTTCATGTTCATACTTTTCAGTTGGCCAAGATTTCTAAAAATCCTTTCTTTGTATTGGTCTTAAGTAATATTCTAATTTTCTGAGATACTGAATTTGGGATTTTCCTTAGTTGTCAGTTATAATCATCAAAATTAAAACAAATAAACATTTGAAATATATCAGTCTGTGTGTAATGAATGAATATAATATACAAGTTTCACTTATTGAATGGAATTAGTTAAAAAAAAAAAAACTTTTTGATGATATTCTAATTATATGACCAGCACCTGTATGTATGTATGTGTATATATATATATATATATATATATATATATATATATATATATATATATATATATATATATATATATAAAATAGGATATTAACACCACAGCGAAGCCATTACCACAGCAAAACCAAACAACTCGAAGCAGCATTCGAGTTGTTTGGTTTTGCTGAGGAACGGAGTGTGATCTTTATTGGATCACACTGTAATGGGCTTCCTGTAGAGGGCAGGTGTAATTTAGCCTGTCAGAGTATTGGTGTTAGCAAATAACAGTGAGAGCCACCATGGCACGGCAGTTCAAACCGATCGAGATGCAAGACTGACAGGTGATGCCTGAAGCAGCCTTAGACAAGTGTGTAAGACCAGCTGTGTGATTTGAGACTAATTCCTAATGATGGGCCACAGGATAGATGTCATGGCACTTGACTCACAGACAGAGTGAGTGTTTGTGTGTGCTGCAGCTTACAGGTGCAGTCAAGCGCTGTTGGAAAGATGTCCTACTGTCAGCATGCTACTGTGTTTCATTAGCAATCATTAAACTCCTCATAAGGGGGCGCGTGTGAATATCCCATGTGTGAATCACACACTCCAAAGTTGATTTTTGATTTTCATGCGCAAATGACAGACAATAAGACCTGCACTGTTTATCATGAGAGTTACTAAGTTTAATGCAGCCCTGAGCAACAGCTCTTGATTGTTTACTCAATGAAGCTGAGATCTCCTGATGAAATAGGTTGCTTCTGGAGGAGGTGTTTCTGTGGCTAGTGTAGGGGCCTTCTAATAATTGTTGTTATTATAACAAGCAGTTTGGAAAATGAATGAATGAATTATTATTTTTTGCTATTATTATTAAAATAGAATTTGAAGCCACTTAAAAAATTGTACACTATTGTACACTACACTATTTTACCATAGTGTTTGTATTAGAGGAGTCGGTTGGATATTTACCTTTCCATCAGTGGTGACAGCAGCAAAGATAGTGGAGGAGTATGGAGCCCAGGCCACATCTGTCACTGAAGTTTTCAGTTCAAAGGAGAAAATGGGAGACCTGTGAGAGACATGTATAGATATGTATGAAGAATACTTCAGATAAGCTACTATTCAGTCAAAACAAAACTTTACCACTACATTGCTCCCATTCTGAATTCATCTACTGAATTCATCCCATCCAAACTACATTGCTCCCATTCTGTATTCATATAATGTTCAAGTGTTGGCAGTTGGAATAATTGATGTCTAAAGATGTGAAATATAACAGAGAGAAATCTTAAAAAACATCATCAGGACTTCCTAAGGCAAGACTGTCACAGTCAGTAAGGTAAAAAGAGAAGGGTGTATGAATCAATAGTTCCACATAATCCCAATGAAAGGAGACTGCTTCTCATTTTGAGGTGACAGATGAATTTTGACATTTGTCCAGCACAAGACCTGACATCATGTTTGATCATCATGTTTGATACCTTAATGTAAAAGATTCTTTGATAATTTGAAAAATTCATAAGAACAGCATTTATTTGCAATAGAAATGTATTTTATGTCACTTTTGATCAATTTAATGCAGTAGTGTAAGTGTTTTAACAATAATACAAGCTTTTAAGTGAAAGTGACGTGACATGTAGCCAAGTAGTATGGTGTCCCATACTCGGAATTTGTGCTCTGCATTTCATCCATCCAAGTGCACACACACACACCCGAAGCAGTGTTTCTTTTTTTTATTTTTTTATTTTTTACTGTTATAATGCTTTACCTCCTAAAGTATTTGTAGGATTTGCAATGGCAGAATAAGCTATTAAAAATGTGTTCATATAATAGAAGTTGAGCATAGACTGGAAAAAGTATACTGTATACTTTTCCAATCTATGGTCAACTTCTATTATATGAACATTTCTAATGGCTTATTCTACCATTGCAGATCTGGATAGACAACAGACAGATATCCATTTCTGACCTTGGTAAGACCTGTTGCAAAGCATAAGAGCTCTCTGCTGGCAGTTTAGGGATACTGCATCTAAAAACACCACTTAACTGCATCACTACTAACACATACACAAAATGTGCAGCCAAGAGAAAGATTAATTCATTATTATTAACCCAAGGGAGTCTTTTTGCAGAATAGAGAGAGAGACTAAGGGCTGGTTCACACAGAACCAAATGCGTCCCTAGACCTCCACTGACCTGCATCTCACATTTTTAACAGCAAAAACATGAGACACAGGTTAGTGGAGCAGAAAAAAATGCAAATTTAATTTTCAAAATAGAGCAAAAACAGTAAAAACGACAATCTAAATTGCTTATTGAACTGTTATAAAATTACATTATTAAATGTAATAAAATGTATTATTACAGGTATTAAAATCATATTTGCAATCGTGCTAAAATCAGGAAAGTATATTGTGGCTCATGTTATATTGCTTAACTATATTATGTTATAAATATAAAAAACAAAAACTGGGACAGGGACAATTCATATCTTTTTGTGGGCTTTTTTTTTTTTTTTTTTCCTTGTAAGGCACTATTTTATACCAGTGCCAGCCTAGCTTGCTTGTTGTTAAGCTTAATGAAGAGCTATTGCCTAAATTAGGCTGCCTGTAAATATAATGCTGTAGGGAATGCTCATACTCAATTGTGTGATCCCAAATTTTCACCATCCAGTCCCAGCCGCAGGAGATGAAGACATTGGGATGGAAGGGATTCCACCTCACACGACTAACAGTCATGAAGTGTGCATCATACGTCTCCAGAAACTTGCTAGAATAGTATTTGGAGCCCTGTGAAAGACAAACATGCACTCATTATTGGTTACATTAATTAGACAAAAAATGCTGTTTTGTACAGTGGCATTCTTGCTCCTGTTATTCTGCTTAATTATCCACTGGTGCTTATAACTAACATTTGCAGATGTAGTAGTGACATTTAAAAAATTCTTTGCAAAGAGATTTTCAACATTTTTCTTGTTGTCTTTGCCTTGTACAGCTCAGAAAAAGTGCTTGATTGACTGAATTCATTGGTACTCATGTTAATCTGTCACTCTTTAGGGAGACAGGGGCCAGTTTTTGCCCAGCAGTATGTCTCTAGCATTCTGATTAGCTGAGCCACAAACACAGCTGCACAAAATCTTTCCCAATCTGTCAGAGGAGGCTAGACAAAGCTACTGAAACAATGAAGAATGTTTTGCTTCAAAGTCTACATTTATTTTATTTCATTTTGTGCAGTTTACCAAAAATAAGCTTATTATAGCAAGAGAAAACTGGCTCTGCTAACATTACTTTACAACATTACTTTAGACTATAAGAGTAAAACAGAGAAAAACATCAGGGAATAACACAGTGCGTTAGTTTAGATTAAAACTAGCTCACCTTTACACCATCTGGAGTTTCTGGTTTATTTAACTTGCTTATAGTAGTCCATCGTATTCGAAAATGAATCTTTCATCTATGTTCTTTCAAGTCTTTCAAGTCTATAATTCTATTTGCACAAGTCCAATTCGAAATGCACATTATTTACTGCATTGTGGTGCAAATATGACTTAACCATGTGTTGGCAGGCAAAAGATCTAAGCATGTTTTAACATCCGAGAATTATACCATCACAGCAGAGTTGGCATGATCAGCAGCAGTACTTTTTTGGGGGTTTTTCAACTTGCATTTCTTCAACAATCTTTTCTGCTTTTTCTGACCATCCGTCAAGCGCCAACCATGATGTAACTGGCTGTACAGTATATTTCTTAGTAAATCATGAGACTTCCTAACAATATGCCCAAACCACAGCAGTTGTCACTATTTCACCATGGCCTCTAAAAGTTTTGGCAGTGACATAAATTGTGTTTTGCAAAGTTTGCTGCTTCAGTTGTTGTGGTGTTGATTCACATTGTTTCTAGATTATTTTGCAGAGTGATCAGATGCATTTTAAATAAGTGCAAAAAGCTTCATTGGCCAAAAAAAAAAAAAAACATTCACCAGCTAACAGCATTTCATTAAATATATTATCGGCACAGGGGAAAGTATGAACAAGTACTATTCAGGAGAAATCACTCTTATCATTCTGATTAGATTATAAAAGCAGACTGATTGCTATAAAAGGAGAAAAGAAGTGCTTCTAATCATTGTGTTCTTATGTTAGCAATGGTTACCTCCAAAGAAAGGCATGCAGCCACCATTGTTTGCATCAAAATGGCCTCACATACAAGGAAATTGCAGCATTGAACTGCAGTGACGAAGGCTACAGGACGTCCCAGAGTGTCCAGCAAGTGGCAGAACCATCTCCTCCTGAGTATTCACAAAATCGTGTCACCACCAGTGCAGAGCTTGCTCAGTTTTAGTAGCAGGTGTGTGCATCTGCATGCACAGTGAGGCCAAGACTTTTGGACAAAGGTCTGGAGTCAAGAAGGGCAAACATCAAGAACAGACTGAAATTCTGCAGAAGTACAAGGATTGGATAGCAGAAGATATTTTCTCTGATGACTTTGTTTCCCAAAATTGATTGTCCAGAGAAGAAAAGGTAAACGCTACCATGGGTCTTTTCATGCCAACACTGAAGTAGAACAGTGACAATCCGTGTGTAGGTTTGCCCAAAAACACTCCCATGAATAAAGAATGGTATCAAAACATCCTCCAAGAGCAACTTCTACCAATGACCCAGGAGCAATTTGATGATGATCAGTGCATTTTCCAGCATGATGTAGCACCATGTCACAAGACAAAAGTGAAAAAAGAAGTGGCTCAGAGACTTAGAAATCATTACTTTGAAATTTTGGATTCATGGCCAGGCAACTTCCTGGATTTTAATCCCATAGGAACCTGTGGTCAATTCTCAAAAGGTGAGTGGACAAGCAGAAGCCTACAAATTGTGATCAACTCCTAGCACTTATAAACCAAGAATGAATCGCCATCAGTCAGGATTTGGCCCAGAAGCTGAAATCCAGCATGCCAGAGCGAATTGCAGAGGTTATGAAGAAGAGGAGTCAACACAGTAAATATTGACATTTTGCATATTGAATGTTTTTGCCAATAAAAGCCTTTAAAACTTATGAAATACTTATCATTATTTTCCAGTACACCACAGAAACATGTGAAAAAATAATCTACAAATACTGAAGCAGCAAACTTTGCAAAACAAAATGTATGTCACTGCCAATACTTTTTTGCCATGGCTGTACAATAGGACAGCTGGTCTTAGTAAGCATCAGAATTACAGCACAAAGCATCATCAGATAACGTTTTGATAGCAAGTTTCTTTAATTGAGCTGTGCTCAACTGATTTTGTAAAGACATGTCATTTTTATATGAAGGTCAAAAAGCTGAAAGTGCATCTTAGTGCTTTGACCTTAAATCTCTCATTAAAGAAGGGCAATGTGGGAATGTGTGATAGGGCTATCTGCTTCCAGACAGAGAAGGTCTGGTAATGTCAGGGAAAAGATAAATCATAAATCCTTCAGCATCTGTTTAGCTGTAAGGGCTGTTGCATTAGCATGGCACATAGATCCTTATTTCTATAATTCAAGCACATGGCAAATACCTCTGTTTTGATAAGAGGAATTAACAGCATTGTGTGTGTGGTCCTGGTATTCCCTACGTTATGGGGACCAAATGTCCCCATGAAGAAACAAGCTTATAAATTATACAAAATTATCTTTTCTGAAAATATAAAATAGCAGAAAGTTTTCTGTGATGGGTAGGTTTAGGGGTAGGGTTATAGTGTAGGGGAACAGAATATACAGTTTGTACAGTATAAAAACAATAATGTCTATTGAATGTCCCCATAAAACATGGAAACTCAACGTGTGTGTGTGTGTAGGTGTGTACCTACTTAATCATATTTCTAAGACAAATTTGTACCCAGATTTGAGCTAAATATTACAAAACCACCTTTTGGGGACATATTCATTTGTAAAAACAATATAAAAATAATGATAAAAATATAATAAATAATAAAAAAAATAAAAAATAATATAAATATTTTCTTTAGTAAAGTGTTTAAAAAATTGTCAGAAAAGAAGAAATGCAGATTTTTTTCTTTTAAGGTTAGGGTGTGGGTAAAGGTTAGGTTATAGTATTTATAACTAACTGTATACAAATAAAATAGGCTTAAGTCTATGGAATGTCCCCATTTAGATAGCTAAGTAAACATGTGAGTGTTTTGTGCAGAAGTGGAGGGATGTTAGAGTCACTAGGAGTGAAAATTTAAAAGGAGGACATGTGTTTGCATGTGATGTTTGTAATTTAGAACAAAACAAGGCATACGGACCAAAGGGTGGCATATAGATGAGAAGCAAAACTATGTTTGTCAAAATGAATACTTTGAATGCTAGTCTACCACTGGCTGGCAGAGTGAAAAACATAAATAAAGAAAGAGACAGAGACGGAATGTTATTAGCTGATGCCGCCCGTTCTGCTGTGATAGCAGTGCAGAGACAGACAGCTACTAAGAACACTTCCTCTCTGATTAATGACAGCAAAGGGATATTATATAAACAGTGACGGCCCAGCAGGAGACAACCACCACAAACAAAACAATACCACTCCCAGATTCAAACAGAGAAGCAAAATGAGATAATGAGATGACTCAAGACTGAATATCTTCAGAGAGCAAGATGTTCACAAGGCATTTGTTAATGCAGAATATATATAAGGAATATAAATGACCTTGTGAATCTTTCCAGCTTCAGTGGCAACAAGAAAATGGTAGTCCTTTTGTTTATGAAAGTCCAAAGATGTTCCAGCTATAACCACAAAGAAAATATCTTCAGTGAGGATGATAATACATTAATGCATGCAATTTTTCACATTTATTCATTTTGACATTTTAACCATTTTTTTTTTTTTCTGTTCTGAAGATTTAAAACAAACAAACAAAAAAAAAACAATCTAAACAAAAATGGAACTGATGAGAAGCTAAAACCAGATTCAAACATTTAACAAAAGTAATTAGCATTCTTCTATGGTGAAACTGAATTATAATCGACTCTCAACAGGTGAAATATCACCATGAATGAAACACATAAGAAAAAGTATACAAACACCAGCTGAAGACTAATGTGCAGGTCGGCAGCAAAAACATCTTTACATCCATATTATGTGCATAAAGTATTGAAAAAGTTGTTTTATTGGTGAATTATTGCAGATTTCTGTGTCTGTGATTACATTTCCTTTACTATAGTAAATATAGCGACAGCTGAAGGGGTTGAAGGCACAATATATAGCACAGCCTTTGTCCCTATCCTAGAGAAAAGCCCCACTAACATTGCATGTTTTTATCAACATCATTGTGTTCAAATTGGTTGTGCGAAGAAGAATTAATGTATTAAATACTTAAAAGGTATAATATCTGACCATTGTGGTAATGTGGTTCATACCTGTGGCAATGACATCCTTAAGGTCATCAGGAACTTTGTCCATGGCTGGGAGTTTGATGATGTCTGTGAAGACTAGTTCATGCTGAAATCCAAATGATTGGCATCAATTAACCTCATACAATAATGACTTGCTTTAGAATCAACACAAGATGTTTCCTTCTGTACCTTTACCAGAGTCCAAGACACCACTCGTCCATCAGCAGACACAGAAATGAAGTTGTGATTACTGTCCAAGTCATCTTTCTGCCACTTCACCTGTAACGAAGACAATGAAACACAAATCTATACCTATTTTTATTTAATTACAATACTATTCAAAAGTTTGGGGTCAGAAAAATATTTAATTGTTTTTAAAATAATTTATTTAACTAAAAATACAGCAAAACAGCAATATTGTGAACTATTAAATTAACAGCCATTAACAGCCACTATTCCAGTCTCCAGTGTCAAATGATTCTTCTGAAATTATTTTAATATGCTGATTTGGTGCTCAAGAAACATTTCTATTGTAATTAATGTTGGAAACTACTTAATACTTTTGTGGAAACCATGATACCTTTTGTTAAGGATTCTTTGATTAATTGAAAAATGGAATCAACAGAATCTGTTAGAGAAAAAAATCTAACTGATCCTAAACATTTGAACAGTAGCTGACTGTTTTTAAACATTTTATTTATTTTTTATAAATAGTATATATTATATGAATCAGTAAGCATTATGCAAGCATAAATGGGCAATTCCATGCAAAAGTCATCCTTATCATGAAAAAGTTGGGCACACAAACCGACTGTTCACTTTGGTCTATACTTTATTGTATGTAACCACTCTTGTCGAATGTTATATACAGTGGGTATGGAAAGTATTCAGACCCCCTTAAATTCTCACTCTTTGTTATATTGCAGCCATTTGCTAAAATCATTTAAGTTCATTTTTTTCCCCTCTTTAATGTACACACAGCACCCCATATTGACAGAAAAACACAGAATTGTTGACATTTTTGCAGATTTATTAAAAACGAAAAACTGAAATATCACATGGTACTAAGTATTCAGACCCTTTGCTGTGACACTCATATATTTAACTCAGGTGCTGTCCATTTCTTCTGATCATCCTTGAGATGGTTCTATACCTTCATTTGAGTCCAGCTGTGTTTGATTATACTGATTGGACTTGATTAGGAAAGCCACACACCTGTCTATATAAGACCTTACAGCTCACAGTGCATGTCAGAGCAAATGAGAATCATGAGGTCAAAGGAACTGCCTGAAGAGCTCAGAGACAGAATTGGCCAAGGTTACAAAAAAATTTCTGCTGCACTTAAGGTTCCTAAGAGCACAGTGGACTCCATAATCCTTAAATGGAAGACGTTTGGGATGACCAGAACCCTTCCTAGAGCTGGCCGTCCGGCCAAACTGAGCTATTGGGGGAGAAGAGCCTTGGTGAGAGAGGTAAAGAAGATCCCAAAGATCACTGTGGCTGAGCTCCAGAGATGCAGTCAGGAGATGGGAGAAAGTTGTAGAAAGTCAACCATCACTGCAGCCCTCCACCAGTCGGGGCTTTATGGCAGAGTGGCCCGACGGAAGCCTCTCTTCAGTGCAAGTCACATGAAAGCCCGCATGGAGTTTGCTAAAAAACACCTGAAGGACTCCAAGATGGTGAGAAATAAGATTCTCTGGTCTGATGAGACCAAGATAGAACTTTTTGGCCTTATTTCTGAGCGGTATGTGTGGAGAAAACCAGGCACTGCTCATCACCTGTCCAATACAGACCCAACAGTGAAGCATGGTGGTGGCAGCATCATGCTATGGGGGTGTTTTCCAGCTGCAGGGACAGGACGACTGGTTGCAATCGAGGGAAAGATGAATGCGGCCAAGTACAGGGATATCCTGGACGAAAACCTTCTCCAGAGTGCTCAGGACCTCAGACTGGGCCAAAGGTTTACCTTCCAACAAGACAATGACCCTAAGCACACAGCTAAAATAACGAAGGATTGGCTTCACAACAACTCCGTGACTGTTCTTGAATGGCCCAGCCAGAGCCCTGACTTAAACCCAATTGAGCATTTCTGGAGAGACCTAAAAATGGCTGTCCACCAACGTTTACCATCCAACCTGACAGAACTGGAGAGGATCTGCAAGGAGGAATGGCAGAGGATCCCCAAATACAGGTGTGAAAAACTTGTTGCATCTTTCTCAAAAAGACTCATGGCTGTATTAGATCAAAAGGGTGCTTCTACTAAATACTAAGCAAAGGGTCTGAATACTTAGGACCATGTGATATTTCAGTTTTTCTTTTTTAATAAATCTGCAAAAATGTCAACAATTCTGTGTTTTTCTGTCAATATGGGGTGCTGTGTGTACATTAATGAGGAAAAAAAATGGACTTAAATGATTTTAGCAAATGGCTGCAATATAACAAAGAGTGAAAATTTAAGGGGGTCTGAATACTTTCCGTACCCACTGTATATTTGCTGTTTTGTTACATCATATACAAGGTGAGTGCCAATACAAGCTGAGTTTTTAAAATGGCTGTGTTCTACTGTTTCCAAAAAAGGGAATAGAAACATCCAAGATTTCAATAAAATGTTATCATTTGGCAATTTCCTGATTAACAAGGGGATGATGATAGAGCATTGTGTACACTTAGCTTGCTTTAACAGCAAAGCTCTTTAAATTTATACGCCTCTTGTTAAATGTGTCTGCGAATTCCAGGGCCACGTAACTTCCATTACTTTTTAGAGTACAAGTTTATGCTACACATACAGTGTTAATGCAAAAAGTTTTGGCGCAATGATAACTTGTATAAATGTAACATGTGATGAACATTTTGAATACATTAAAAGAAAATTCTAAAATCAAACCCACATCTGATATTCAAAATGTATTATGCTAAATTGTATATAAAAAGGGCATTTTTAAAAATCTAATTTAGTGTAAAATTCCATCATTTGAGTATATAAGAAATTGCAGTGTAATATCATTCTGGTTTATTTTCAGCACAAGGCAAGTTGATTGCACTTGTTTTTCTGGCTGTGTACGGCACATTTTGGTAAATATAGTGTCATCCAGGATTTCTATGCAGAGAGAAAATTTGCACACAGTATACAATACTGCACTGCATATAACAGAACAAGTAGTAGTATTCTATTCTGACCATTGTATTGAACATACAGCTCCATTGGCATACTAGTGAATGGCAAGTAATGAATAATGATGGTTTACTGTTAAAAAGTTTACCCATGACTCACAACCTCACACCCTCATCCATACCTGCATCACAGCACCTCTGTGTTTCCCGGAGCTGGCTGTGCTGTTATAAATGGGCTGATCACTCTTTTTCTTCAGGTTGTACACTGCAACACAGCCATCATGCAAACCCACAGCTACCAGGTAAGACAGTTGTTCATGAATGTCTACGCACATTACGCCTGAGGCTGTGTTGAAGCTGAATTCTGGGTAACTGGAGTTCTTCAGGGTGTAAAAGAGAAGCATGCCACGCTCCTCTTGGGTAAATTCATCTTGAGAGGCAAGATGAAACACATTTCAGAATTATTTAGCTTACAAATAATTACTTGTCTAAGGTTTTCTCTCAGAGTAAATAGTAAACTTACATGACCCAAGACCAACAGCAAATAAATCACTGTATTTAGGATTCCTTGAAAGAAATAAATACAAATGTCATTTAAAGAGGTGTTTTTTATATTACTCAAAAAACACTAAATGGCTGCATTTTGTTTGGAACTCACCAGCAGAGGGCAGTAACAGACAGACCTTTGGCTTTATCGTACTGAAATTTCCACAGCGGGAGAAGAGTGCCCTTCTCTCCTCGAAATTCATCTGCTGCATCCTCAAAGTACATGAAATCTGAGAATTGGATAAAATTTTTAAACACTTTTTAATGTCTGTCGATCTGTCAGATATCCAAAATAATATATATATTTATATATATATATATATATATATATATACATATATATATATATTTTTTCATAATTACCTTGTGCTACCTCATCAAATATATTTTGATTCACCATACGCTCAATGATCTTGGCCGCATGAGCTAGTTGTGATATGTCATCACTCTATAAG
Source organism: Elopichthys bambusa (assembly GCA_037101425.1). Classification (NCBI taxonomy): domain Eukaryota; kingdom Metazoa; phylum Chordata; class Actinopteri; order Cypriniformes; family Xenocyprididae; genus Elopichthys; species Elopichthys bambusa. The sequence continues at coordinate 11,073,609 of CM074450.1, forward strand.
CACAAGAGGGTTTTTTTTTTCCTTTAACTCAATCCATCAAACAAATCAATCACTATTGAACTAAATAACACATATGTAATTTTCTTGATCATTGTGTATGTACTCCGTTACAATCTATGTCAAATCTTATTTGTCGTCTAGCTACCTGAGTCTCTGCTTGAATCATCTTCTTCTTGCTTTTGTCCTCCTCCTTATTTAGGAACTGGCCTTCTTGCTTCTCTTTACTTTTCTCCCGCCTCTTAAGTTCCTCAACGTAAAAGTCATAGATCTCCCACTGCAGAAAGAGCAATGTTTGCTGACACAGATTGTACAAATCCGTATTCACCATAATACAGACATAGTGCTGGTTTACTGCAGGTGTAGCACAAAAAAAGTTGCTCAAAATAATTTACCAGCAAAGGCAAAGATTTTCTCACCTGATTGGCTGTAGCCGAAAAGTTTGCACGAGGAGGAGGCTCTGTTTGACAACTTATATCCTGCAAAACATAATTTTGATTAAAAAAGGGTAAAATACAGTGGCTTATGGAAAAAATAAAGTGGCTTATGCATAAACTGAAAACGCAGAAAACCTACATAGTCTTTCTATAGTCTTGATAAAACCATCTGCTAAATGACTAGGTGGCAATAAACAGGTGGCAGATAAAAGTAACCCTCTTACTCTTGGGGGGTTGTTTAGTGTCTGAGAGGCTCTCTCGTTGAAGTTGAACTGGTTGGTGAGTTTCCGCGCTTTCTTTCCAGCTTTGGCCACATTGTCTAGCTTCTCATCTCCTGCGCCATCTTCCCTTTCAGCTTGTTTAGCCATCAATCTCCGACCTTCATCAGATTCCTTGTGCACAAGATTCCCTTCTAATTCAAAGTGAATAGCCATCTGATCAACAAAGATGATGGGTTTATAGCAGCCCTCCTGAAAAGACAACAGATTTTAGTGATTTTTTAGGCTGCTGACTTTAAATCATCATGGTTAAGGACCACAATTTCAAAAAGTTGTAGAGATGCAGCAGAATTTTACTTTGAAACTGTATCTGACAACGTTCTGTGGAGCATTTGGATTGTTTGCTGTTAGTACTCTGGTAACCTCTTCATTCAGCTCCTTATGAACAAAAAAAAAAAAAAAAACAGAAACATGCATTAATAATAATCCCAACATCACTATAATGTGACATTATGTTGGCAGGGTCAGACCACAGGTCTTCTCCAAGTTTACGCACTTTCTCAGTTAAGTCCAGCTGATCCGGAGGCTTTACAAGAGTCTTCCCCTGCATCCATTCTTCTCCTTCAGCTGTATCTGTCGCTTCCTCCTCATCCTACATTACAAAAGAGGGTTGAAATCCCAAGATCCTTTTGAACGATATGTGACCAAAAATACATTTCTATCTGGATGAAAAGTGATTTGAAAGCTACCCTTTTCTTTCCTGCAGCTTTGACACCCTTTGCCACAGGTGCCTTTGGCTGGGTGTTAACATTAGGTGCCTGCATTTTAGGAGAGAAGATATCAACCTTATAGTCTTGACAACAGTGCAGTTCCATTCTCAAGTAAAATAGCAGTAGTTAACTAGATGTTGGCTTAAGAAAGCCTAAACCAAAGGTTTAAAATAGATATAACGTTAGATAGAATTTGATGGATTAAGCTTGAAAGTTCTAGGAGTTAGACATTTTAGTCTCAGAATAATAATAATAATAAATGATAACGTTTTAAAGTTTAAATAGTAGATAAAATGTTGGCTTTCTCAAGCCAATACTATTAGTTATTCGTTTGCATTCGCTATAACATCGTTAACATACCTGTTTAGATTTCAATGTCCCAACTTTGTGAGGAATGGACATTTTTTATCAGTATTATGTTATGCAGTCGAGAAGAAAAAAAAAAAAAAAAACCTCTGAATTTTGAGGAGATTTTTAAAGCGTAAAAATAACTTTGCGTTTAAAATGTCAAAACAAGTGCTCCCTTCTCTGAAACTGCTAATGGTAGCGCATGTGTGTTTGTGTGTATAAACGTTGTCATAGCAGCGGCATCTGGCTGACGTGACATTTGTGCGCATGCGCATAGTGAGATAGTTCCTTACCTGTACTGGTACAATCCTGCAGAACAGTGCATGCACGTAGTTTCAGGACCGCATTTCTAAGACCTTTTTTTTTTTTTTTTTTTTTTGCGACAGCGCCACCTAGCCAATTGTACTCCGTCAGAGGAGACATGGTTCAAACCTGAAACAAACAGGTGCAAAGACTAGACCCACCGAAAGGGTAAGTTTTTAAAAGTTTATTATATTTCCATCTTATTTTTAACGCAAGTACGGACGCGGCCATTTTAAACTTGTGCATTGTCCAAGACTTGCGGTGTCAGCCACTTCTGTGCAAAAATAGTTGATTATGCTGCTTGATTTAAAATTCAGTTAATAAACTGCTAGCACATACAAAGTGGGGTCCTAGAAATGCTGTCCTGAAAATGCAGCCTTCTGTATTCTGTATTGCAGGATGACTGCCACAAGCACTACACAGCAATGTTTTTGTGTTTTGAAAAATAACCTCTACTCACACTGTTTTACTTTTGTTTACCTTGAAGACTGAAGTCGTGTGATCGATCCGCAAGCATGTACAATAAATAATTAGAATGATTTATTTATCGCGTCTAAATGTACGGAAGTGAACAGGCGGGGCTTTTTATCTGTCCTTAGTTGTGTTGGAAAGTCCGAGTCGTTATTCTGCGAATCGATTCTTTTGTATAGTTCGTGTACATTTAATCTGAACTGTTCAGACCGATTTAGAGAATTATTTCAACTGATTCTTTGAAAAATATTCGACTCAAAAGAACGATTTGTTCACGTTAGTTTAAACCAACGAGTCATTCTCTCATACTGTGCGTAACGGGTTAGAATCTACTTTGAAGCTAAAATGAAGGACCGTCTTGGTGATTTAACAGCCGTAAGACTTCAATCATTTCCTTAATTCATGTTAATTAGATTTAAAATATTAATGATAATAAACTACTCTCGTATACAGCTTGATGACATATATTTGCATTGGTGCCTTATGATGAAATCCAGTATTGCCTTTTATGCTATCATGTTTTCTGTTAAAACAAAGTTTGGATACGCTAAAAATATTTTGTCTCCTTGACATATTTCTATTTGTTTTGTAACCAGCGCTGCAATGACATCACCATTACTCCTGTGGAGTCTAATGCTTTCCTAGAGATATTCCTTCCTAAGGTTTGTATCATAGTGCTCTTGTGTTTGAACATCTACAGCTGCTATAGGTGCAACGTTAGAGCTATAAGAACTGTTGAACTCTCTCTTTACATTATACCCGAAATCATGAAGAACCATTTTAGTCATGAATTTTAACGCATACAGGTTGATGGGGTTCAAAAACTTATCGAGAGAATTTCCCTCTGTGTTGGAGAAGTAAAGCTTAGGCATACTACCATTCTGACAGAAATCAACCCACCGACATGTGAGTACATTGCACATTGTTTTTATGTCCTTACAAAGTGCATTAAGCACCTTGTTGTCTGAGAGAGTATATAGGTAAGGGTTCCCACAGTTACAGAAAACCTGGAAAATTTTGGAAATTTAAAAATGATGATTTCCAGGCCATGAAAAGTTACACTCAAATCAAAAATATTAAATATAATCTCTATTAATAAACACATCCATTAATCAGCAAATTCATTGTTCAAAAGGCATGGGAAGCCTGAATATTTACTACAGTATTAAACAAAAGTGTTTTGTGCAGTCACTTAACTTTTGCTCTGTGTTCATATCTACCACATTTTTTGTGTCTAATCTTATTAACAGATGCGAGAGATGAACTTGAGCAGTTTAGCAATGACATCAAGCAGACAGCAGATTTAATCCGGGTTAAATTAAAAGGTAACTAAATTTAATTTTTTTGTTTTTTTGCTGCAGAATTCATGTAATCAGGCATGTACGGGCTATCGGGAAAACGGGGTGAAGTGAGAGAGACATCCCCTACATATGTTTCATTTAAATGAATTTTTAATTTAAGTAAAATGTTACTGTTTTTTTCAACTGCTTACACACATTTTTAAAACTTTCTCTTTTTTTCAAATCCAAGAATTACACACACAAAATGCCTCACATCTCTTGCAAATTGAAGCACGGCATTCAAAATATCACAAACACATCTCAAAAGCAAACATTTGTCTTACTTTGCAAACACCTTTGCCATAATATTCTATTTTTGGATATAATATACACACAGTTATTCAAAACCGAAAGCTCTTCTTTCATGAGATACTTGTACATTTCTGTACCAGATTGAAAGTAATTGGCAGAGAGATGTTGAAAAATTCATGGTAAGCATGAAAGCAAGATTGAAACCAAACTATTTTTTTTTTTTTTTTTTTACTGTAAGCATTTGTGGTTGTGAATACAGTATTACACAGTACGAAATAAAAGAAATGCATCAACCATGTGTAGTTGGACAAGAAAAAAAACTAGCATAATTTTGAAACAGGTGAATATTCCAGAGGAATGGTGTGTATGTGTCCTGCTGGGGACCAAATGTCCCCACAAGTATAGTAATACCAGTGCATCTTGACTTTGTGAGGACATTTTTTACAGTAAGTCCATATGAAGAAACAAGCTTATAAATAAACCATACAGAATGATGATTTCTGAAAATCTAAAATATCAGAATGTTTTCTGTCATGGGTAGGTCTAGTGGTAGGGTTAGTGTAGGGAGATAGAATATACGATTTGTACAGTATAAAAACCATTACGCCTATGGAATGTCCCCATAACACTTGGAAACCCAATATGTGTTTGTTGTGTGTGTGTGTTTGTTGGTGGGCGAGATGGTTGGATATATCTAGGCTCCATCTCTTTTCCTGACTGGGTCCAGCCACAATACTTCATCCACGTCACATGCTGTGTTCTCTCTTGCGTATCCAACCTTGGATTGAGGCAGCATCAGTGTCTCCACATGCCTCCTTCATTGCCTGGAGAAGTGTTATGTTGACATAGGGATGACGATCATGCACTTTCCAGCACCATGTGGAGAAAAAATCCTCAATAGGGTTTAGAAATGATGAATATGGTATCAAGTAGACAACAGATAGACAAGTAGACAACTATTTATAGGCCTATTCTAAAGACATGATTGGTTGGTGTTAAGTAAAGCAAAGTGTTTGCACATGTGAGGAGTTAGTGTGAGGATCTGATGAATTAGTGTGACATTTTGAATGGTTGTGTTTGAAAAAGGAAATCAAGATACTTCCTGTTAGATTTTTGTGTGTTACATAGAAAATTGTGTGTGTTGTGTTTTGTAAAAAGTGTTAATAAAATTAAAGAATTAGTCAAAGGCCAAGAATTAGTGTATGGTTTTACAGATTTGGTGTGTGTTTCTGCTGTTTGAGTGTCTGGTTTCAGAAATTGTGTGACAAGTAAGGATTTTGTGTGTAAGCAGTTGAAAAAAACTGTAATTCAAGAGCCTGATAAAAGATCAATATCAGTGTTTTTCATAAATTGGGTGTAATTTTCCCCCCCACAAATGTTAATAGCAGTAAATTTACTTTATGGCATCCTAGCTTCAAGTCAGTGCTTACTGTCAAATGTGACAAATAAGGAAATATTTATTTTGCGGTATATTCAATAATATATATTATTATTTGCTTTCATCCTGTTTTATTTATTAATTTATTTACTCCAATTTAAGGCCCTAATCCCAGGAAAACCAATTCATAGGAGAAATCGAGGGCCGGACGGGCTGAATTTGTCCAGGGGTAAAATTTTTGCCCTAGACCAGCCCTGATGATTTTAAGGCATAATTTGACTTTCAAATAATGAAGCTTGCTTGTGCCAGTTTGTATTGGACAGTTTGGACAAATTCATTTCCTCTTCTTTATTTTTTACTAGGAAATGTGTAAACTATATCCCCTTTATTTTCTCCAATAAACATTCTGCTAATCCTGGCTTTATATCTCTCTGAAAGAAAGCATTTACCTCTATTGTCTCTGGTTCAACTTCATCCTTGGTACAATGCCTTGAACAATACACGGAAGATTGTAATATTTTGTCTCTAAATATTTTGTTTCACATTAAAAAACCTTTTAGATTTAGAAGGAAAATTTTCAGAGTATGAAAATGCAAACCCCAGCTCAGTCTACTGCCGCATCCAAAGTACTCAGGTGAGATGTCAACCTCTACTGTATTATAAATTCAGTATTGTTCTATAGGTGTTTGTTTAATTAATGTTTGTTTTTTTTTTTCTCCCCATTTATGTTGTTAATCTATAGCACACCGTACTTTCACTGAGGTTTGCAGAAATAATGAGTATGTACAACCAAGAACTGTTATCTTTCCGGACAAGGAGTAAAGAGCAGATACAAAGACAGCTGGAGATCAGTGAGTGAACATGTATTAACAACTCAAGATTAAATGTCTTTGGTGACAACACCCCATTGCTATTTGTACATTTCTCCTCTAGTTGTACAGTAGTATGTAGCCTTGAAATTTAATCAGTCGTTTTTGTAACCATACTTATTTTTATTACATCTCTAGTAATAGAGATTAAGAAATTATCCTAATGAATATGTAGTGATCTTAGAGGGTTAGTTCACCCAAAAATGAAAATGTCATTTATTACTCACCCTCATGTCGTTCTACACCCATAAGACACGTATGTTTGATGAAATCCGATGGCTCAGTGAGGCCTCTATTGCCAGCAATGTCACTGCACCTCTCAAGATCCAGAAAGGTACTAAAGACATATTTAAAACAGTTCATGTGAGTACCTTAATATTATAAAGTGTCAAGAATATTTTTTTTGTGCACCAAAAAAACAAAATAACTTTTCAGCAATATCTAATGATGGCCGATTTCAAAACACTGCTTCAGAGCTTTACGAATCGAATCAATGGTTCGGAGCACCAAAGTCACGTGATTTCAGCAGTTTAGCAGTTTGATATGCGATCTGAATCAGTGATTCAAAACAAAAGATTCGTAAAGCTTCATGAAGCAGTGTTTTGAAATCGGCCATCACTAAAGATTGTGGAAAAGTTATTTTTTTTAGCGCACAAAAAGTATTCTCATCGCTTTATAATATTAAGGTAGAATCACTGTACTCACATGAACTGTTTTAAATATGTTTTTAGTACCTTTATGGGTCTTAAGAGGTGCAGTGACATTGCTAGAAGCCTCACTGAGCCATCGGATTTCTTCAAAAACGTCTTAATTTGTGTTCAGAAGATGAACAAAGGTCTTACGGGTGTAGAACGGCATGAGGGTGAGTAATAAATTACATTATTTTCATTTTTGGGTGAACTAACCCTTTAATGTAATTTAGAATCAATCATAAATATAATACGTTCACAAGTTTGGAGTCAGTAATTAAAAAAAAAAAGAAATTAATTCTTTTTTCAGCAAGGATACATTAAATTGATCTAAAGACATATAATGTTTTAAGAGATTTTTGTTTTGAAATACTTGTTCTTTTGATCTTTTTATTTAACAAAGAATCCTTAAAATAGAAAACAGTTATTTTAAATTTTAAAATTATTTTATATTTTTTTATCAAAAATGCTTTCAAAAACAGTAAAAAAAATCTTTCTGATCCCAAACTTTTAAATGGTAGTGTATATAGAAATCAAACTTTTTTTTTCAAGGTGGCAGAGTCATCACTGAGGAGGAGACAGAGGTTTTGCTGCAAAGTAACAACCGTGCTGTTTTTACCTCAAATGTAAGTTTCAGCGTTAACAGACAGCTGAATGCACTTTTTCACATAAGCTTCCTCAAAGGTTAAGGAAACTCTTATCTATGTATAGATCAACTCTGGCTCCTGCATCACGGTGCAAACACTGAACGAGATTGAGTCACGGCATAAGGATATTCTCTGTCTGGAAGCCAGCATTCGAGAGCTGCAAAACATGTTTATGGATATAGCTGTGTTAGTCAACAGTCAGGTACTGTCAGCTTGCTGGAGAGTTCAATAAATGATCTGAAAAAATAGTGCAACAATAACTTAATACACAGTTACAAATGAAATTGTCAGTGCTTTATCTAATATAAAGAGCTGATTTACACATATGCTTTATTGAAGTTATCAAATATCATTTAATTATCAGAATAATGTGCATGAATCTGCCATATCATAATTTAAAGGTTTGTTTGTTTGTTTTTTACTTTTTTATAGGGTGAAATGGCAAACAACATAGCAAAGACTGTGTTGAAAGCTGAAAATTATGTAGATCAAGGGAAAAAGAACATCGAACAAGCTTGTGATTACAAGACATCCTGGCACATCCTGCCTTCATTCATGCGCAAAGTGAAACCAAAGACTAACGAGGGCTCTTGAACCAATCTTGAACTTTGAACATATGCTACGCTTTTGTGTTCTATGAAAAGGAGGGATTCATGCACCTTGCCTTTACTAGAAAAATTCTTACTTGTCGCAGATTGTTGGACGCCCTGAATGTTTTGCTGATCAGATCCTTTTGATTTGTCTGTTGGATTTTCTCAGCCCATTTACAAGCAGAACGTTTCTGCTTTCATGGTTAATGATTAAGCTTGCTCTCAGATAAGCACTAGCAGGTATTTTCTGATGCAATATGACAGAGTCTCAATAGGTATGTTTACATGCACTAATTTTGATTTTGAGTTTTTTTTAGTACCAGTACCTGTTGATTCATTTATTTCAGGTCTACACCATGCTCTTTCAATCTAATTGAAATTTCATTTGGATCGAGCTCAGTCGAATTGATTGAGGCGTTTACTTAAAGGATTTTTCAGTCCGATTGAGCCATCAATCTGACCATAAATAAATTATTTAGGTGCATGTAAATGTAGCTAATGTAAAAACCCAGTTAGAGTCTTGTACATTTAACTTTTGTTTCTTGTGTTTACTTTTATTAGTATGTGTATTAGTTGTAGAGTATTGCTTTGGTGTAACTCAGTTCACCCAAAAATGAAAATTCTGTCATCATTTACTTACCCTAATGTCATTCCAAACCTGTATGACCTACTTTCTTCTGCAGAAGTGGAATAAATAAAACAGCACTGATAATCATGGTAAGGCAAAAACATTCTTTAAAATATCTTATTCCACAGAAGAAATAAAACCATAAAGGCTTTATGAAGACTTCTAACTTTTTTATTCATATTTGAATGTATTATTGATGTGTTTTAGCACGTTTTGTACATTTGCACAATAACTAACTGCGCATGGCCTGTTAATCAAAAATGATGAGTTGATTCTCAGTGAAATTGTCAAACTTCTAAACATTCTTTAATCATGTCAGCCATCACATGCAAAATGACCCATTCAGTTATCAAAATCTGTCAGACATGCATGTATATTCCATACATATTTGACATGGAATGTTTTTAATATCTGCTAAATTGGCAAATGACCTGCCACTGTAATGAAATAAGAATCACAATCTTACCTATCAACCAATTAAGTATGGAAGCATATATATGGAGTTTCACTATTATTTTTGAACATGGAGGAACATCACAACACAGTAACTAGGTTTTGAAACATGAATTAAAAGTTTTGGACAGTCGTGCTCAAGTTGGTTCTGATGTTCCAGCAAACAATTTAGAAAATATTAAGACTTTCGAAAAAAAAAAAATGTGCCAAAGCTATTGCAAAACTGTAAATATAATATCAGACCACAATACACTGGAAAGCAGATAAAAGTCTGTTGGCTTATTTTACAGCATCTAATCTCAGAATATATTCATTCTATGTTCACAATATACGAAAAGAAGTTTGTTCAATATATTCTCATTATTACAGTTTTTTGAACTGCTTACACACAAAATCCTTACTTGTCACACAATTTCTGAAACCATACACTAATTCTCTGCCCTCGACTCAATTTCATAAAACACTTTTGCAAAACACAAAAAACAGTTCTCTATGTAACACAAAAATCTAACACGAAGTATCTTGATTTCCTTTTTCAAACACAACCATTGTTTCTGTCCAACTAAACATGGTTGATGTATTTCTTTTCTTTCGTAGCATTTTCTTGCAGCATAATCTTGGTTAAAACAACCAGATTTATTGAAAATTAAGTTGAATTTCTACCCTGCTGATAAATATATTTACTCTGTTATTAAAGTTTAACTAGTAATTACTATATCAGAATGTTTATACAGTAGCTAGCTACCCAGTAAATCAGAAAATAGGAAATGGCCTTCCTGAGACCAAGGAATTGCAAAAATAACTAAAAACAGAATTGGTTAGTTCTGAATAAAGGTCTATAATAATTTATATTTACAGCACAGATAGATTTTTTTAAAACATATTTTGCAATAAAACATTTTGAACTACTGCCATGTCTAGACACAAAGAGACATCAAGAATCAGCGTATAAATCTCAACAACCGCTTCATGCTGCAATGCATTCTGGGAGCCGTGGATGAGTTTTATACTATGATAGCTCCCAGTGTGCACTGCAGCATGAAGCATGTCACCGTTGTTGAGATTTATATGCTGATTCGTGATGTCTCTATGTCTAGACATGATAGTAATTTAAAATGTTTTTTTTTTTTAAATATGATCTCAACAGGGTTCAGCTTCCTGCTGTAGTTTCAGTGTTAAAGAATATTTAATTCAGTTTAATGATAAGCTGTACTTTTGATCAGATATAAACCTCGGGATGAAATCTGTGGATATTTGACGATGATATCATCTATACAGATCACTCCCAGTATTTCTCTTGTCTTTTTTTCACCATAACAACTGTGTCTTATAAACGGCGAGTTATAACAAACAGAGAAACACTAACATTAAAAGTCAAGGTCAAGTGCCCAAAAAAGTAAAACTTTATTACAGTTTTTTCTGAATGCTTAAAACCTAACCGTGATTCTTATAGCACAAGTTCTAAAACTATTAATACTTATAGCAAAACCACTCACTGAGTTTGCAAAACTAAAAGCACAAACTTCTTTGCACTCAGTTTGCAATTTTGTAACGCACACTTTGCAAAACTGTAGGTACAATCCACTGCACAGCACTCTTTTTGCGGAACTGTAAACACAACTCACTGCTTTACACTCAATTTCCAAATGATTAACATACTCCTAGCAAAACTATACACTATTATTTACACTATTTTGCCAACTGTCTGGCACACTGTCACATGTGAAAACTGTTTTAGATAATTAGTTCACTTTGCAATCAGCCTAAGCACTATAAATAAGCCACAGGTAAGCTGTCCGTGTGGAGTACAATGGAGGGAGCAGGAAGAGTGAGAATTAGAGGAGGCCGAGGAAGTGGACATGGGGGTGAAGAAGAGGATGCCGGAGGTGAAGAAGTAGGAGGAAGAGGACGCGGAGGTGAAGAAGCGAGAGGGAGAGGACGTCAAGGACAAGGAGGTGAAGTTAGAGGAAGAGGACAAGGAGGAGCAAGAGGGGGAAGAGGAAGGGTAAGAAGAGTAAGAAATAGAATTACTGATGACATCAGAGCTACAATAGTGGACCATGTAATCAACCATGGAATGACCCTGAGGGAAGCTGGTCAACGGGTTCAGCCTAACTTGAGCCGCTACACTGTAGCAAGCATCATAAGGACATTTCGAAATGAGAATCGGTTAATACAGTCACTTTGCACTAAGTTTTGTAGAACTGCCATACTCTAATGAGAAACGTCTCAGGTTACGAATGTAACCAGGGTTCCCTGAGAACAGGGAACGAGACTCTGCGTTTGCAACGCTATGGGGAAACGTCACGTGACTCGGTGTTCGAAAGCCAAATATCCAATAACTCCAAATCCTATTGGCCGGCGACAGCCTATGACGTCATACAGGCGCGACCCGGAAGTATAAAAGGGGCGCCTGGGGAAGCAGTCATTATCCATCGTCTTGAGGGACTGTTCAGCAGGCAGCCCGATGTATGGCAAGGAAACGCAGAGTCTCGTTCCCTGTTCTCAGGGAACCCTGGTTACATTCGTAACCTGAGACGTTCCCTTTCGAAAGGGAACTTCTACTCTGCGTTTGCAACGCTATGGGGAACGATATACCCACGCCGCCATGCTTGAGGAGAATGCCTGCCAAGAAAAATGGCTGAGACAAAGGCTCCAGAGCAGTAGAAACTGCTTGGCAACTCTCCCTCGGGTCACACCAGGCTGTCAGTGACAGCATTCCCTTCGGCCAACAGCCCAAGCTAAACTCCATGAAGGACCTCCTCAAAGGCCCTACAGAAGGTGCTAAAGCGTCTGGAACCCACTTTTCCATAAGAAACAGTGGTCCCTTCAAGGGAATGTGGCCAGGGAACCGAAGGGAACCCCGGCCAGCCACTAGAGGGGAACGAAGTCACCCTCAATGCCACCAGGGAGGCCGACCTTGTCTGACCTGAGACAAACTCAGTCTGGGCCAACCCTGTCTGAATACAGAGCCTCCTAACACGCATTCTTCACAGAAGATAGTAAGTAAGAGTGACTGCAAAGAGGCAGAAACAAACTCAAACCCACGCGTAGAGACGGGCATCCTGGAGAGCAGAACTCAGCTAAGTGCTATGAACCCTCGTATTGAGGGGAGTATAATCCACTCATCCTAGGATCTACCCAGTGCTTAATTAACGCACTGAGGAGGCCGTGCGCTACAGAACCCTGATGCAGGGGAGCACAAACCAGCCTGATGCTGGATCCTTAAGAGGAGGCCTGATTAAGGCCTACCCCATGACCAGCTTAGGGAGCTAAGCACTATTACAAACATAACCCTAAAAGGGAAGTACGAAACTCACCTAACAGGTAGACCATGCGATGGGCACATACTCATGGAGGCCAAAAGAGGCCTACAGCATGATAGAGTTAAGTGAATAACAGAAGTCAAACAGAAAGTGGCCCGGCTTTCTTTCCGGGGTAGAAAGATGACTTCAATGGCAGCCTAAGAGGCTGCAAAGTGCCCACATGACAATCCACCCAACACGATCCACCGAGCAGTGTACTCAGTAAAAACACCTTTTACTCTCTAAAGCAAGAGGAGTACAGCGTACGCCAGCACGCATTAAGGAAGGCCTGGAGGGGCCTATAACCTCAACAGACACGTGGCATCAGCTCGTGGCAGTGTTTAGGCCCAAAGGATGATAAACAACCAGACAAAAGGAGGTTGGTTTATCACTTAGGCCTCTGGCCAACAGAAGTGTATAAAGATAACTCTCAAAGAGAAATACACCCAAACATACTCCAGTGTGTTAAAACTAGGCGGCCCGTAGGCCTAGCAACCTCTAATACACACGGCGTAGTCTTGTGGCCGTTTCTAGGAGCACAAAAGATCCACCCTAGGCGCTAGGTGGCCCTTAGCTCAACTAGAATAGGACTCAGGGAGGCAGATATAGGTAAAAAACAACCTTCAGTAAGGTTTTGCTGCCAAACCAACCTGAGGGGCTAGCCACTCGAAATACTCGGTAAAAAGCACCTTGTCACCCTCACAGCGAGAGGAGTATATAACTGAACTCCACATATTACACCGGAGGCCGAAGTAGGCCTGCCTTAGTAAACACGTGGCATCAGCAAGTGGCTATCATAACCATACCACCCAGAGGCCATGTATTAACAGTGTCATGATTAACACATGAAAAACACTGCCAAACACCGAGAACAGGCCTGTTAGGGCCTATCCGTCAGTGATGGGGTGTGGCCGATGGTGGCATGGTTTCCCAGGCATCCTGCCAACAAGTCGACTAGAAAAAGGAGGCCTAAAGGGGCCTCCATTCCAGTAACAGGTGGCGATCAGCCTACTCACAGGTTAAAACACAAATTGTGCCAAACGTAAACTAAAAAGGAGGCCTGAAGGGGCCTGCCAATTCAATAACACGTGGCTACAGCTCGTGAATTAAAGTGCTGCCAAACCAACCTGAGGGGCTAGCCACTCGAAATACTCGGTAAAAAGCACCTTGTCACCCTCACAGCGAGAGGAGTATATAACTGAACTCCACATATTACACCGGAGGCCGAAGTAGGCCTGCCTTAGTAAACACGTGGCATCAGCAAGTGGCTATCATAACCATACCACCCAGAGGCCATGTATTAACAGTGTCATGATTAACACATGAAAAACACTGCCAAACACCGAGAACAGGCCTGTTAGGGCCTATCCGTCAGTGATGGGGTGTGGCCGATGGTGGCATGGTTTCCCAGGCATCCTGCCAACAAGTCGACTAGAAAAAGGAGGCCTAAAGGGGCCTCCATTCCAGTAACAGGTGGCGATCAGCCTACTCACAGGTTAAAACACAAATTGTGCCAAACGTAAACTAAAAAGGAGGCCTGAAGGGGCCTGCCAATTCAATAACACGTGGCTACAGCTCGTGAATTAAAGTGCTGCCAAACCAACCTGAGGGGCTAGCCACTCGAAATACTCGGTAAAAAGCACCTTGTCACCCTCACAGCGAGAGGAGTATATAACTGAACTCCACATATTACACCGGAGGCCGAAGTAGGCCTGCCTTAGTAAACACGTGGCATCAGCAAGTGGCTACCATAACCATACCACCCAGAGGCCATGTATTAACAGTGTCATGATTAACACATGAAAAACACTGCCAAACACCGAGAACAGGCCTGTTAGGGCCTATCCGTCAGTGATGGGGTGTGGCCGACGGTGGCATGGTTTCCCAGGCATCCTGCCAACAAGTCGACTAGAAAAAGGAGGCCTAAAGGGGCCTCCATTCCAGTAACAGGTGGCGATCAGCCTACTCACAGGTTAAAACACAAATTGTGCCAAACGTAAACTAAAAAGGAGGCCTGAAGGGGCCTGCCAATTCAATAACACGTGGCTACAGCTCGTGAATTAAAGTGAACCAAGCTACAGGGAACCAGCTGTAACCCAAAAAGCTATGGGAAGCTAACTGCAACCTGCGCTAGGCTACACATTCCAACAGGCAATGTACCCTAAATACACATTTTGACTAAAGGGAACCAAACAAAGCCAACATGGTCTAAGGAAGGCTAATATAAGCCTACTACCTCAGACAGACACGCGGCATGGCCTGTGGCAGCGTAAACCTGTGAAAATATGTGAGCACATTATGATCAGTTAAACAGTATAGTAGAACAACCGCTAACTAGAAGGAGGCCGAATATCATAAGGCCTACAATCCGAGTTATAAGCAGTATAACCGTTAACCAGACCACTAAAAAAGGGAGCTAATAGATACCAGTTTTCTTCAACAAAGTGGCACTAACTACCCTGAATATGCAATCCAACAGGTGATGCACCCAGTGACAAAGACCTCAGACTGGAGAGTACAAGTCACCAAATACTCAAAACAGAGGCCTACTTTCACAGCAAAGGGCCTACTGTTATGAGAGCAGGTGCCAACCTGTGGCAGCATAGGCTCACATACAGTGTAGGGCAAAAGTCTAGAACCCAAAGTAACACAAACTTTGATCTACATGCTGTTTTGAAAAGAAAAACACTTCCCACACAGATCCTCAAATCTGATCTAAGCCCCAGAGGACAGGAGCTAAAAAACTAGCAATGTCAACTCAAACTTGATAAAACAAATTATCAAGTGGCTCAGAAGAAAATTCCTTTTAGCATGAAAGTTCTAGAAAGTGGGGCCAAGCACACACCTGCACAACTTATCTACGCAAAGATAAGGGCCTACCACCTGAGGAACAGCATAAGGGAGTCAGAAAACAGTCTACAACCTAGCTGTAAAACTCAAATTGCACCTACACCAGCAAGGGGATAATTGGGCGTACAGCCTAACAACTCCCTCGGGAGGAAAACCAGAACTAGGAAACAAATCCTGAAAGGATAGTGAATACATATGGGGTTACTTCATATATCACATCACCTAGCTCTAGCCTGGCTGCCAAGTTATAGGCCTATTTTCTTTATTATATACAACAGGCACCATAACAAACAGCCTGATCTCCACTTCTAAATCTCATGATGAGAAAAATAAAGTGAAGCTCAAAGCTGAAAAGTCAGGCGGCCGGTTAGGGCCGCCGTAGACATACAAACTGAAGCAATGAGTGCCAACTCAAACTATACTGAAAATAGGCGAGAGGCTACTCAACATAGAGAGAAAACTAAGCAGCAGCCATTCTGTGACCTGCTTAGTCAGTCTCAACATTCCAGTTTTGCCCAAAAAACCCCTTCAAATTCTATATCTCAATGTACATTCACTGTGACATGTTCAGAAAATATACAGGAACGACACAAAGTCAACATTTAAGAAATGAAATCTGACTCTGTCTTACCTTCCTGTGGCTCGAAGACCAAAGACTGCTCCTTTACAAACATGGGAAGGAAAACATCCATGGTTCTAGAAGCCCAAAGAACCCTTTCACTATCAAGCCAGAAGGCGGGCCTCCAGAAAAAATCATCATAAGCCCAGCCGTCAGCCTGACTGTTCAAAGGTGTCACCTGAACATACAGTAGTAATTAAAAAACGGATCTGAGTGGAATGCAACTCTTAAAAGCTGCTGAGCGCGCCCTCGCCTTCAGCAGATCAGCCTGGTATGCCTGCAACACTGCCATAGTGTGAAAGCCGCACCAGCCTGACCCGCAGCAGCATATGCTCTGCCGTTCAGACGAGATGTCTGTTTAAGGGGTCTGGACGGCAAAACTGGAGCTTTTAGTGTCGGTGCTCTGCCCATGACGAGATAGCTGGCAAACATCTTGTCAATGGGCGGCAGCGACACATACCCATGCTGGCCCAATCCATCCACATCAGCGAGATTCCCTCGCCGATGCGGATGAACTCTGGCCGAGCATGGGTTCTTCCATGCCTTCCCGATCTCAACGTGGAGATCCGGAAAGAATGGAAGGCTCACTGGAGTCACGGGGTTGTGGTCGGAAAGAAAAATGTTCGTCAAGTCTGCCGCGAACAGGGTTTTTTTTTTTTTTTTTTTTTTTTTTTTCTCTCACGCGCCCACGCGGCAGCTGCAGTCTGCCAGCAGCGCGTTCCACAACCTCCAGTAACTCTGCATATGCTGGGCCAGGAGACTTGGAGAAAGAAGAAAAGCCACTTCTTCCTCCTCCATTGCCTCCTGCCCACGGGGGCTATCAGCCAGAAGAACACTCGCTCCCGGATCCGATGATGTCAAAGATAAGACATCATCATCATCCAGGAGCTCATCCCCGCCAGCCGCCACCGGAGGCTGAGAGACCATAACACCTCTCTCAAACTCGGCAGCGAGCTCCATCTGCGAGCCCCATGAGTGCAGCCGCCGCTCTGCCTCAGCACGAGCAGGGCCGGACCGACCAGGCGCAGATGTTGACGCCTCATCCCTCGAGGAGAGGGCCAGACGAGAATGGAGCGTTCTCATAGGAAGACGCTCACAATTCACACAGACAGCGCCCTCAAGCACCATCCGTGCGTGTTCTTCTCCCAAACAATAGACGCATAGGGTGTGCGAACCCTCCATTAAAAACCTCGGGCATGGATCCACACACTTCCTGAAATGTTTCTCTTTGCCCTCAGACATAAAAGAGACATACTCTATGAAGAGTATATTCGATAATGGCAGTCGACACAAACAGTCCCGAAAGACGATGAGATAATGACTGCTTCCCCAGGCGCCCCTTTTATACTTCCGGGTCGCGCCTGTATGACGTCATAGGCTGTCGCCGGCCAATAGGATTTGGAGTTATTGGATATTTGGCTTTCGAACACCAAGTCACGTGACGTTTCCCCATAGCGTTGCAAACGCAGAGTAGAAGTTCCCTTTCGAAAGGGAACACAACAATACCATACACCATGCTAGACGTCCAGATGCTGGGGGCAAAGGAAGAATGTTCACTGCAGAACAAGAGACCCATATAGTCAATATGGTGATTGCAAATAATTCCATAAGGCTACGAGAAATTCATAATTGAGGATGACACCACCTTCCAAAACATACACAGTGTGAGCATTTCTGTATTATGTTGTGTACTTGCCCGCAACAGAATCCGAATGAAACAAATCTACAGTCCCTTTTGAAAGAAAGTGAACGTGTAAAACAACTGCGATATGGCTATGTGCAGGTAAGCTATAGTATCATTGGTACTGAATCTGGAAGTGCATACTGTAGTACTGTGCATGGGCCTGCTGTGCTGCATTTGTTTTGTCTTGTCCAGAGAGTGATGAAGCTAGAGGTAGATGCCATGGGTCATGAGCAGCTTTTTGTGGATGAGGCAGATTTTAACCTCACTATAACAAGGAGACGTGGCAGGAACATTATTGGACACCGTGCCATAATCAATGTCCCAGGACAACGTGGTAGTAACATAACTATGTGTGCAGCTATAAGTCAAAATGGTGTTGTTCACCATCATGCAACCCTAGGCCCATATAACACTGCACACATTATTACATTCCTGGACACCTTACATTACATGCTCACTAATGTTCAGAGACCAGAGCAGACCAGATACGTCATCATATGGGACAATGTTAGTTTCCATAGGGCTGCTTTGGTCCGCAACTGGTTTACAGATCACCCACTCTTCACTGTACTCAACCGCCCCCCATACTCTCCATTCTTGAATCCAATTGAAGAGTTCTTCTCTGCCTGGTGCTGGAAGGTCTATGACCGCCATCCCCATCAACGCATAGCCCTATTACAGGCAATGGAGGAGACATGTGGGGATATTGACCAGGCATCATGTCAGGCCTGGATACGGCATTCCAGAATGTGACATAGACGAAATTTTGGTCGGACCCAGAGAGACGACATGATGTAGACTGGATTTTTTTTTTTTCTTAGTGAAATTACTGTTTTGTGTTTTGACTTGGAAAAAAACACTTGTGTTTGTATTGATGTGTGTAAATAAACACTAGTACTTGAAGTTTGGATCCCTGTATGTTTACAGAACTATGACAAAAGTATGACCTCAAACTGACATAGCCTACCTTGTGCACAGAGAAAGCAAAAGCCAGATGTGTTTTTTATTTATACCATCAGTGTGTAGTTGGCGCATTGTGTGCTTATTAATGTGATGGCTTGTGTTAACTGTTTGATACGAAAATACCATTTTTACGAAGGTTTGAAGAGTTAAGCAAGGTTTATTAGCTTTTGCAAGAGAACTACAATGTTTTGCTGATTTGGTGAAGGGTTTTCTTATTTGTGTGTAGAGTTTTGCAAAAATATCCAATAGTTACAAAAATATGTGCTTAAGCCATTAGAAAAAAACTGTATTTTCAATAATCATCCATATACATCTGTTAATTCTCAATAAGAACTTTTGTCCACGTATGAAAATAATCTGGTTAGTAATAAGTGGCTGGCAATGCTGTTTTTGTTGTTAAACCCTCCTCTGCTGAGATCTTAGGGGATCAGAGTAATTAGTAGCATAATTAGGGAAGTATGTTAAAACACTCTAGGTAGGACGAGGAGTGAGTTGGCTGAGCGTGGGCTGCTGGGATTGTACCTGAGCTCTCACACTGTACCACTCTGCCTGAGAGTTTTATATAAAGGTAAAGAGACTCTCAATGCCTTCTGTCGAGTCATTCAGTAGTGCCTGAACATAATCAAAAATGTGATTATCTGATATAAACATCAGAATATATATATATGTGTGTGTGTGTGTGTGTGTATGTTTATTTATTTATTTGCATTTATTTTTTTTATGCATTTATTTTTTATTTTATTTTTTCTCCGCAAGCTCAACAGTTGCTCAATCTTTGCCATTTCCTCCTCCGGCCCATTTGGCAACTCCTGACCGTTCTTGTCCTGCAGAGCCAAAAAGAGAAATGAAGAGAACGAGATGAGTCAGCTGCTGGTAGTGAGAGGACTGACCCGGGGGTGCCAGTAACAACCACAAACACTTTTCAGCATGAAGCTCCCATTTAAACCTTTCTATCTTAACCGGCAGAGGTAATGAGAGAGCTGTTAGCAAGAGGTTATTTCCTCTGTGTGCTGTGGCAGACTCGCTCCAATATTGCAGGACATTTGCGTGACATTACTGTTGCTGACCATGCCAACAACACCGTAATGAACTATACCAGACAAGACCAGCTTCTCAACAGAGAAATTCACTCGTACTAATTAAACACTCTCCAAAATTTCAGCAATCATGAGTCTGGTAATCACTGCTAAATTTGCTCAGCAGAATGCTAATGTTCTGTGGCCGTATTCACAAAACATCTTAAGGCTAAAAGTAGCTCCTAACTTGCCAATTTACGAGAAACTCTTGAAAAAAATAATGGCCATGTCAGTCCTAATTTTAGGACTCCTAAATCTGTGAAACGTTAGGAGTAGTCAAAAGGACTCCTAAGTCACTAAGACCAAATCACAAACAATCCTAATGGCCGTTGCCAATCCACCTCAGAAATCCACCCAAAGACACTGTACACCATTGTGGCAATAGTGATAGAGCCTTGGGTGCTGATAAATAAAAATGTACGATAAATAAATAATGTCCGATTACCGATCACACAATGCAAAGAGGAACAGGATGAGCACTGCCAGAGCCCTACAAAATGACCTCCAGCAGGCCACTGGTGTAAATCTCTCTGACCAAACAATCAGAAACAGACTTCATGAGGGTGGCCTGAGGGCCCGACGTCCTCTAGTGGGCCCTGTGCTCACTGCCCGGCACCGTGGAGCTGGATTGGCATTTATGATTGAACACCAGAACTGGCAGGTCCGCCAGTGGCGCACTGTGCTTTTCACAGATGAGAGCAGGTTCACCCTGAGCATGTGACAGACGTGAAGGGGTCTGGAGAAGCCATGAAGAACATTATGCTGCCTGTAACATCGTTCAGCATGACCGGTTTGGTGGTGGGTCTGTGATGGTCTGGGGAGGCATATCCATGGAGGAACACACAGACAATGGCACCCTGACTGCCATTAGGTATCGGGATGAAATCCTTGGACCCATTGTCAGACCCTATGCTGGTGCAGTGGGTCCTGGGTTCCTCCTGGTGCATGACAATGCCCGGCCTCATGTGGCGAGAGCATGCAGGCAGTTCCTGGAGGATGAAGGAATTGATATAATTGAATGGCCCCCATGCTCGTCTGAACTAAATCCAATAAAACACATCTGGGACATTATGTTTCAGTCCATCCGACACCGCCAGGTTGCACCTCCTGTCCAGGAGCTCAGTGATGCCCTGGTCCAGTGTATATATATATATATATATATATATATATATATATACACACACATTATATTGCCAAAAGTATTGGGACACCCCTCCAAATCATTGAATTTAGGTGTTCCAATCACTTCCATGGCCACAGGTGTATAAAATCAAGCATCTAGGCATGCAGACCGCTTCTACAAACATTTGTGAAAGAATGGATCGCTCTCAGGAGCTCAGTGAATTCAAGCGTGGTACCGTGATAGGTTGCCACCTGTGCAATAAATCCATTCGTGAAATTTCCTCACTACTAAATATTCCACGATCAACAGCAATTGGGAACAACAGCAACTCAGCCACGAACAGGTAGGACATGTAAAATTACAGAGTGGGGTCAGCGCATGCTGAGGCGCACAGTGCGCAGAAGTCGCCAACTTTCTGCAGAGTCAATAGCTACAGACCTCCAAACTTTGTGCGGCCTTAAGATTAGCTCAAGAACTATGCGTAGAGAGCTTCATGGAATGGGTTTTCATGGCCGAGCAGCTGCATCCAAGCCTTACATCACCAAGTGCAATGCAAAGCGTTGGATGCAGTGGTGTAAAGCACGCCACCACTGGACTCTAGAGCAGTGGAGACATGTTCTCTGGAGTGACGAATCACGCTTCTCTGTCTGGCAATCTGATGGACGAGTCTGGGTTTAGCGGTTGCCAAGAGAACGGTACTTGCCTGACTGCATTGTGCCAAGTGTAAAGTTTGGTGGAGGGGGGATTATGGTGTGGGGATGTTTTTCAGGGGTTGGGCTTGGCCCCTTAGTTCCAGTGAAAGGAACTCTTAATGCTTCAGCATACCAAGACATTTTGGACAATTTCATGCTCCCAACTTTGTGGGAACAGTTTGGGGATGGCCCCTTCCTGTTCCAACATGACTGCGCACCAGTGCACAAAGCAAGGTCCATAAAGACATGGATGAGTGAGTTTGGTATGGAGGAACTTGACTGGCCTGCACAGAGTCCTGACCTCAACCCCGATAGAACACCTTTGGGATGAATTAGAGCGGAGACTGTGAGCCAGGCCTTCTCACCAACATCAGTGCCTGACCTCACAAATGCGCTTCTAGAAGAATGGTCAAAAATTCCCATAAACACACTCCTAAACCTTGTAGAAAGCCTTCCTAGAAGAGTTGAGGCTGTGATAGCTGTAAAGGGTGGGCCAACTCCATATTAAACCCTACGGATTAAGAATGGGATGTCATTAAAGTTCATGTGCACGTAAAGGCAGGCGTCCCAAAACTTTTGGCAATATAGTGTATATGACCAGGCTGGGAGACCAGAAAAAAACAAAAAACTGACCAAAACCCCGCTAAAACCAGCTATGACCAGGCTGGAAGACCAGCTAAAACCCACCTAACCAGCTAACCATAGCCCCTCTAAAACCAGCTATGACCAGCTAACCAAAACCCCTCTAAAACCAGCTATGACCAGCCTGACCTCGAAAGTAACAAAGTGCAGAGCTCATTGCGATTATTGGTGGTTAATGGTAGTTAGGCAACAACGCTGTATTCGCTTTCATCTTATCCACCTGTCTTTGTCCGTTGTTGTATGCGTACTATTGATACGCATTAAGTGTTCTCAAACCGGGGACCTTACAACGTAATGTATTCGTTACACATGTGCACCGTACCGGAAGTCCTGTACCGAAACTGTTACGAAATGAACAGAGCAGGAGACGTACGGATCCATGTGCAAGGCTTTATTACAGAAGCATGGTCAGAAAAACAAGCAAGGGTCAGATAACGACACAGGTAGATCTTAGGCAAGGCAAAGAATAATCCTAGGACTGGCGTGGGTCTTCGATCAGCAAACAGTATCCAGAGGGCTTGACAAGAGAGGTAATCCGATAACATAAGCAGTAGTCTAGGCAAGGAGCAAACGACAAGGCAAGAGAATCAAAGGCAAACAGGAGATCAGTCAATGAGGCAATACAACGAAACTAGACCAGGACTAGAACTAGGAACTTTACACAAAACTAGGAGAGGGCTCCATAACATTGCTATCACTAATATAGCAATATGCACAGACAATACTCGGCCATAAGAAAGGGGAAGTCCATGGTTATGTAGCATGTCTGATGGGAATCAGTTGTGCAATCAGTGCATACAGCTGTGTGTCATCAGTGCAATGGATCATGGGAACTGTAGTCTGGGGTGAAGTACAAAAGTTAGTGTAGTGCAAGAGTCCATGTGGTAAGCGGGTGACCTCTGGTGGTGAGTGAACAGAACTTCATAGACCGGATTCATGACAGAAACGGTTCGGTATGAATACATGTATCTTTACACCCCTAGCAGGTATACCACAACATCTGCTCAAAATAATTTACCTGCAAATTAAAAGATATTCTCAGCTGTTCAGACTAAGCCGAGTATGAAGAGTTTGTAGAAAGAAAGAGGCTTGGTATAAGGCCTACAATCGACGTCCTGCAAAACATCATTTTGTTTTAAAAAAATCATCTTTCGATACCGAACTTTGTTAACATACCGGTTCAGATTTTACTGCTGCTTTGTGAGGAACGAACATTTTTTTGCTTATTTTTTCTTTATCAATTTACATAAAATTTACTCATCTGAAGCAGCTAACGGTTGTAACTGCCAGTGTTTGTTTGAATAGTTGTTGTCATGGCATCTGGCTGACGTGACATGAATTTGACCCTTTTCACAGACTGTAATGGCACGTTTTAACGGTCATCAATATCGTAAATCCTGCAATGTTTTTTATATTTTCATTTTTAAAAAATGTAGGAACATTTATAACACTATAACACTATTCTTAGTATTATATTACCCTTGCATCAAATTACAAAAATCTAGTTAACACTGCTGTAACCCTGAAACCATAGCTTTACAGTGTGTAACATTCTTTAAATACAAAATAACTCTGAAATACATGCAAAATACAGTTAAAAAATAATGCATGGGTGTCTGCCTACCTGGGAAAAAATAATATAACATTGCATTTCATGACTACTGTCACCACATGGCCTTAAATTTCTATATGGAGCTTTTTTCGCTGGGTCCCACAGTCAATCAGTTTGCTTATGCATTTACGTATGTATTTAGACATTACAAAATTATTTTTTGCTTTAATTTTGAGCTTTTTGTAGTTTTGTATTTATGTAAAACACTGAAGAATGTGTATTTGAATATGCTTTTTTTTATTAAAAAAAATGTTACAATTCCAAAAATGTTGTTATAGTTTTACTATTCATTTTTTTCATAGTCATGGTCTGCGTCTCAATGTACATACTATCCATCCTAAATTGTAGCCTATGTGACATTAGTAATATTCAGTACTATTTTGGGCAGATAGGGTGGATAGTATGCGCACTGGGATGCAGGAAGGGTTCCTGTCATCTTGCCATGTGCTTCCTTTGTGTCATTGGTTGATTTATTCATGTGGTTTCTCAGTTCTGTTGTTTTTGGATTGAATAAACTGCACATGGGTTCATTTCAATTTACCTGCAGTGGACTATTCATTATGAAAGATTATTTTGTAATGTTGACAACTTGAGTTAAAAGTGATAAATGTGTCTTAGCTGGTTTTATCTATTACCAGAACGGACATTTTCCAAAACACAAAATTTTATATTCTAATTGACAACAATAATCATTATTACAGTATCAAAAGCAATAATTGTAAGATAATTTTAGCTGCCCTGTAATGAGTTCCTCTTTTTTTCATTTATATACTTTATATTTAGGCTACATCATGCAGTAATTACATGACGCAGTATTAAGCAGTCATATATGTGTAAATAAACATAAATGCCATTCCAGATGGAGCTTCTTTTCTTTGCAGTGTAGAGATGACTTTTGTTGATGTTGGTTAAAATTTGGTAACAGCTTTTGGTATTTTGATTTATTTAAAAAATCGTTTACATTTAGTTTTTGACATATAAGTCAAATCAGAAACATTTAATAAGGTAATTATGAAAAAATCAAATCAATTCCTGGTGGCAGAGTCATCACTGAGGAGGTCACAGAGGCTTTTGCTGCAAAGTCTTTTCCTCAGATGTAGTTTCAGGGTTAACAGACAGTTGAATGCAGTTTTCCAGATAAGCTTCCTCGGTTGCTGTTTGGCTCCTGCATCACGGGGCGAGCACTGAATGAGAATGAGTCGCAGCATAAGGACATTCCCTGTCTGGATATAGCTGCATGTTTTAGTAACAGTCAGGTACTGTGAGCTTGCTGGAGAGTTCAATAAATGATCTAAAAAAAAATAGTGCAACAAAGTTAAAAGTTAAATGTGATACACAGTTAAAAATGAAATTGAGTGCTTTATCTAGTATGAATGGTTGATTTCCACATATGCTTCATTGAAATAAGTTTAATTATCAGAATAATATACATTTAAAGTGCCATGGTACTATGACTTTGCCGTATCATAATATAAAGTTTTCTTTTTATAGGGTGAAGTGACAAACAACATAGCAAAGACTGTGGTGAAAGCTGGAAACTGTAGATCAAGAGAAAGAGAACATAAAAAAGCTGTAGTTTGCAATACGTCCTGGCAGATAGGACTGTGCAGTTCTTTCAAAAGCAAAACCAGTCACCTATCTTAGAACATCTGATATTTGTAGCCCTGTACGAGATGTTTCAATTGTTTATTATTGGTCAAATTAAATGCATGTTGTGTAGAATACTGTAGAATTGAACTGCAGGTGTTTAAATATATCAGACAAGGGAGAACAATCCATTGCAAAGGAGTTGGTTTACCTTAGAGCATCTAATCTCAGGAGGAGCTGATGTGTTCAAATATACACAAAATGAGTCTCATCCCACATCCAAATAAAAAGATATTAATCATTCTGCAGTCTTGACAAAGAAAGAATAACTCAGCAGGGACAGGTCTGTTTTTTCTAAATATAGATCACTCGACTCCATCCTTGATACACCATTATATATATGTATTACCTATATCTACACTATTATAAACAAAGCAAAACCATTCTATTCATAAATATACCTATGTTTTGTCTAAGGACTTCTATTTAATTTCTTCATTGCTCATTTTGACTCTTCCCTGTCCATCTTTACTCTGCCATATGGACAATCAGCAAGTAGTGACTGTTGTGGGATTGGCAGGAGATGAAGATGACTCTGTGTCTTTGCTGTTTGTGTTACGAAAAGCAGGTTTATTCTGCATTATTCAGCATAGATACTCAGCATGGAGAACAGGCAGTCTCTCTATCCCTTTTTCATTTCTGACATTTACTCCTTGTTACACCTTGAAGAAAATGTCAAGGTCTTACTTGCATACAACGTACTGTAGTGGTAACAGAATGTAACAGAACACACTGCTGCTCTAAAAAGGGCCTAAGTAAGAGAAGAAGAGAGAAAACATCAAAGGTAAGGAATGAATATATATATATATATATATATATATATATATATATATATGTATGTATAATTAAAGTAATATAACTATCAAGTTTTGTTTATCTTGTTTTTTAAAAGTCTTTATTTTCAGAACACTAACTTTTAAAAACTGCAGCAACTTTAAAAATATTAATCAGAAAAACAGTAAAAAAAAAAAAAAAAAACCTGCATGAGAGGTTTTGTCCTTTTATTAAATACCCTGATAACACTCTTGTATTTTTGTATTCTTGTATTTTAAATGTTTTTAAAATCAAAAGAAACATTGTTTTGTGCAATTTTAAGTTAGTTAATCCAGCTCATAAATGATAAATAGTTTTTAATTTAGAGGTTATTCAGGAATTTATACTAGATCATGGATGTAATTAGTCTCTGGCTGTGCTATGGCCTCATCACTGTCCTGGGTCACATGCCACCTCTAATCACTGCGGTCAAGGTGGCATGTCAGGGTGTTTTCACATATAGTTCATTTTAAGAGAACCAAACAAATTCTTTTAGGAAAATCATTTTATCACAAATCTTTTTCATGTTGTTTTTACTATTTTGCAAGTGACTGAGCAGTACAGCCAAACTAATTTCCCTATTTTAAAAATGTAGCTTTACAAGGTAACAAAATATAACAGAAAAAATAAGACCATGTAGGCCAGGGGTCAGCAATTAAGTTTGGCATCGGGCCAAAAAAACATTTCACCACTAGATGGTGGGCCAGAACATAGTCAAACAATAATTTAAATTAACTGGTGAAAAATGCAACTAGAATTGCCTGTGACAGAGTGTTACAGTGTCTTTTGTAACTGGTATTGAGCTGTTACTCTGTGTTAAATCCTGTAGTAGGACAATCATTAACAAAAAGCAACATTTGTGTGGCAGTGTCTGGGTTTTACACTGGATAAATTAATAAAGCAGAGTAGTGACCTGGCAAGTATCTTCATTCACCAACTTGCAACACAGACCGCCTTTCTAAAACACATGTGGGAGATGCGGAATGGATAAAAATACATCAAAAAATAAAAGAGGACTTGAATAAGCCCATTAATGACATGTTTGAGTCATGCTCTTAACAAACTATGTTTTATTTCCTCTTTCCATATTGTGATATAGTATCATTTTAATTTGCTTGTTACACAATAGAGCCTAACTTATTGTAATAATTATTTGACGTAGCCTACTTTTACACTTAGAATTATTCTTTGGCATCCTCACATACTAAACTTAATTTTTAATATTGCTGATGTAGGCCATGTCTAGGAAACTCGTGAATATTCATGTATCCTTCCGCCAGGCACGTGCACACATAGACATAAAAAGGGGCTTGAGGACCTGCCCTTTTTCTTCCTCGAGACAAAGTGCCCTTTTTTCTGGGGTGCTTTTATATATATATATATATATATATATATATATATATATATATATATATTCCTGTCTGCGCACAGCTTCCCTGTCAAACAAATCTATTTACTGAATAATAATAATAAAAAAAATACTGTATATCAGGTCCAGGTCGGCTTTGTCCAGTTCAGATGCCCTCCCTCCGTGACACGCCATTCATTCCCGTATGCGCGCGCGCGCCCCGCCCCACCTCGTGTTTGCTGCTGGCTGACAACTTATGACAACATTCCCGGGAAAAGACAACAGCTGTCTGGCGATGAAAAGCGAAAAAGAAAAAGCCCAAGATGAATTCCGTGCATCTCTTTCAGGTAGCCCATGTATGTTCACAAACATATGAAATGTTTGGCTATTTAAGGGTGAGATTATTTAACGTTTAACGGTGCGTTAATAATTTGACCACCAGTAACGCATCTGCCTGATTTGACACTATTGCAATTTATGTCATATTATAATTTCAATTATTTTAATGTGCTATGCTATGCGTTTTGAACCATGGTAAAGATATCTGTATGGCTGTCAATACCGGAATAGGAGCATTCCATGGATGCGAATGCATGAATCACATTATTAGACATTTTTCTAAGGATGCACGACTTATTAAAACCATTTAAAAATCATAATAGAGCATAGCATAATGCTATCATTCTTAAATCTACGCGTACACAGTGAGAATATATCAATAAAAGTTTAAACCCTGGCTTTGAGCGTGCATGTTTTGATGTCCACATATTTTTGTTGAAGAAACTACAGTGGCTGTAACATTTCTATCATAAATAAGTGGCCGAATATTATTATTATTATTTAACTAATATTATATTTTTAATAATTATGCTGGTTGGACAAAAACAAAGATGTGATCTTGCTGTGTAACAACAACAATTACCAGGCTTTTGGCGCCCTCTGCAGGCATCTGTTACTTATAACATTTCAAGGGGAAACACTCTTGATGTGTTTAAATATGCAGATTAGCTTGTTTTGGTTAATTTAGAAGTTTTATTTCCATTAGAGTAAAAATGACATGGAAGCAAAAAATTGTCCACTACGTGAAAGAAGTATTCCAATAACACCAAAATAATTCAAACGATTTATTAATTTGTGCAAAATAAACAAATTATTAGTGAAACTATGTCCCTCTCCTTGGTGCAGTCATTTATTCTAAATATATAGCTACTGGAAAATAGTAGTGAAAAAAACATGCACACTGTGGCATAGTGTCTTTGCTGTTGCTGATTAAAGTAGTGAACACTAAAGAAGACCATGGTCTCTGTGTGAACTGATTATTTTGTAGAAATCTGTGGAGTATGAAACAATTGTGTGAGTGTGAGGGAATTAAAATAAATTGGTAAGGAAGTCAGAGCCGTGTTCATATATTTAACGTTTTGTTTATTTAAGTGCCATTTTTACCCACTTGAACCCCTGCCCCCCAAAATGTCTGTGCACGTCCCTGTGCTCCGCCTTCGGAAATCTCGTAACACCGCAGAAGTTTCACGGTGCGTTCCAAATGGGATATATCGAAGTGAAAACAATCATGGCCACCATATTAAAGGTTCGTTCCGAACCGAAGTGCTCAAAACTGGCAACTTCAAAGAGCCATTCGGAATGAAGGATTTCGAAGGGTACAACTGATGAACACTTCGGGCCTTCATGATCCTTTGCGCAGGGAAGTTGTTTGGCGTTACAGAATGGGTACAGAAGGCTCAGAGTTTGATTTTACCTATAAATGTATGTAAAGTATTTTTCTATAGAGCTCGGGAAACTACGTCACTGCGCGTTGCATTCTGGGTAGTCGCCGCCGTGTTTTAGGACACGCTCAGGAGCCTACAATGACAACAAATACAAATCACCAGATGAAAAAATGACTGTAACGTTAATTTTTTTTTAAAGAGCTGCTTGCACTTGCTTAGAATAAATGGACTAATATTTGAATCTCTTGTGTTCTCATGTGTTCATTCGATCGCTCAGTTGTGTGGCCAGGACACGACACATACACACGCATAGAAATCATACTGCCGCCTTCTATCGTACCAGACACAGGAGTGATTTCTCTAGTTTTTAATAACTAAGTGGCACTGATATCTGCCAGATAAAATAATAAACACATTATAGATTGATCTCAGTCAATATCATCATATCGCCCTAATTCCTTAATGTTAAAGCATTGAGTGATAAGCATGACCCTCTGTAGTGCAGCTCTGAAATGAATATTGTGGAGTGGCTACACCAAGTAAGTTTTACTGGACTTAAATAGAAAATAAATACATGATTTCTTACTGAGAGAAGCTGAACAATGAATCAAATGTGTGCTGCTTTATGAACACGGAGAGTGATCGCAACGAGCTATATCACAAATAACATTTCTAAACATGTTTTCGTACATTATTCATGGTGTGAGCACTTACATTCAGAATTTATGAATCTGTAATAAATAAATACAAATGACAAAGCCACATTTTGGTCAAATTGTTTATTTTCATTGAGTTTCACTTTCACCATTGTGTTGTTTCTAAGCTGAAAAGCAGAAAATTGGGGACATTCTAAAACGCTTAATGTGAAAAAGCTTAACGTGGCTTAATTTACTAAGACAGTGTTAATAACAGACCAAACTTAGTAAACACCAAACTAATAAAGCATACTATGTACAGAAAAGCAGATGAGCCCAGAATATGAACGCGACACATTTAATTACACATAGGCCTAAGCATTTTCCTCTCATAAAGAAAACGCTTAATGTACTAAGACAGTGACTATAGGGTTGCCAACCGTTCCATATAATACGGAATCGCCCCGTATTTAAGGCATCAATGAAGTTTATTTGTCCACAGTTTGTCCCATATTCTCAGGCATACACTCTAAATTGAGAATTAGTCATTACTTTGAGACAA
Organism: Elopichthys bambusa; assembly: GCA_037101425.1. Taxonomy (NCBI): domain Eukaryota; kingdom Metazoa; phylum Chordata; class Actinopteri; order Cypriniformes; family Xenocyprididae; genus Elopichthys; species Elopichthys bambusa. The sequence continues at coordinate 11,104,294 of CM074450.1, forward strand.
ATTTGCGAACATAACCAGTCGAGGAAGGCTTTAAGACCAAGCAGACTCCTCTGCCGGCTGGTCGCTCCTGCTTCACAGCGAGTGGGTCTCGCGCTAACGGCAATAATGTTGTTAAATATAGACAAAAACATGTTATGCTTATTAAGTAGCCTAACTTGTAGGCAGCGTATGCTATTCTTGGACCTCATTATTGAAACACAAAATAATAAAGTCTCAAGCACCAAAAGCAGCCCATACTAGGCTAATTTTCTAAGTTCTCTCCTTCTCTTTAATTAAAAAATATGCATTTTCATTTATTAATGCATGGTTGCAACAAAATTTTGTTCAAACTTTTAAGTGCCATTGTTAAAAAATAAAAATCTTTATGCTAACGTCAACAGATTTAACTAACAGGCCTACCAATTTTACCCCTTATATCTGACTCCAAATCTCAAGTGAAAATTGTAATTCTGACCCCCTCTACAAAATATTGGTAAATATACATCCATTACATTTAATATTTTGGCTTTCTTCATGTTTGTCTTTCTTCAGAAAGAAAAAAAGAAAAGAAAAAAATCAAAAATTTGAGCAAGGAAAGTTTCTGAAATTTGGTTGATTTTGACATGAAATTACCCAAATGTGTTTATGTCTGAGAATCTTTTATACACATACTTAACTGCAGATACTGAAATGGCATACACTGTGTGGTAGGCTACAGTACAAATATTTTGAGTGTCACTTATTCTGTCCCGTATTTTCCTATAAAGAACCACGATTGTCCCTTATCAGTCCCTTTTCCTTTCCAGAAGTTGGCAACCCTAACAGTGACATTAAAGACCAAACTTAGTAAACACTAATAAAGCATACTATACAGAAAAATTGGTGTGTGCAGAATTTAATCTTTTTATATTAGTACACTGTGTAACGGTTTTATACGGATGAAAACTTAACGTGTAATGAGACGCATTTTCTTCATATTGTGGGCTCATCTGCTTTGCTCTAGTTTCTATGGGAGGAAAACGTTTAACGTGAAATTAAACACGTTGCGTTCAATTTCTAGGCTCAACTGCTTTTCTGTAAGTTACAAAGTATGGTTTATTAGTGATGGGACGGTTGATACCGGGGCTCCGATGCTCCGACGCAGTTTTCAAAGCAATATTCTATCACACACTGTACCGATGCTTGTATCGAAATGACAATACCACGTGATTGGTGACGTTTGAAGCTTCGAACGTCATGCAGTATCGGCGCTTCGCGACTACCTAATGCATAAAAGGAAAATGCATTTAATCATGTTTTATTGCTGGGGTCTCAAAGACCCCGAACAGAACATAAGGGTTAAATAGCTAACCCAAAATATTTTTTTTCCCCCAATCAATTATGATCACATCTTTGTCTAGGCCTATTTTATATTGTTGATTAATATGTGAATCTTCACATATTAATATGTTTTAAAATCTTCCCGGTCTACTGACATTTGTTAAGACATCTGCTTTAAACATTACAATGCTCACGACAACTTTCATTAACTCTACAACAAGTAAATCCACTTCACCAGCAAAAGATTCTTTTGCCATAGAAATGTACAGATCTATCGCAAAAACGGAAGCTCAAAGACAGTATTTTAAAGATTGCGGCGCGCTTGTTTCTCTGACGCTTAAGGTCTATACTACTGTAATATTTATACAAGTTAGATTTGGTACATTATTATGGTCAAAACGACATTGTACTTCAACAAAAATACTTTACAGCTCCCTTTATCAGTCCATTCAAATAGCCTACACAGACCCAATATACAATATGGTGCGATAAAACAAAAATAAATCAATAAACTAACGTAAACAAAATGTAATGCAAGAATTTCATACAGTTTGGCAAGTGTGACCAATGCATCCAGGTACTTTTTAGAAGCATCATTCTGTATATTTGTGCATTTTGTGTATTTTGTTTTTGACCAATTCACTGTGTGTGGTAGGAGATGCGAGGTCAAAGGATCGTCATAGAGCAGCTTCTCAGACAGTCACAAACTGAACTGTAAATCCAGCGATATCTGTCAGTCATAGCAGCAAGAGATGTCATTCATTCCTGTGCCCAAAATAAGGTGAGTAATCCTGTTACATTTACACTTACATTCTAAAGGTTTCTCATATGCAGTAGTTGTAGTAACAATGATGGTTCTTGTACACAAGGTGGCGCCATCCTGCTATATTTACATTTACACAGCCTCACATCCTCATCTACCAATCAGAGTAAAGAATCCGCACAGTAGGCCACGCCAGCCAATGGAGGGTGTGTTTGTGTCATGTGAGGAAATTACAGGTGATGCATGCAGACAGATGGTGTGGTTGCAATGCACTGTCCTATCAGTCCGATCATCTTGGAAGTGCAGGCCTGGTCCCCTCCCTTGAGACTAGACATGCCATCTTAAACTGATGCATTTGTAGAGGACTGCCCCAGTGCAGGGGGATGGGGAGGAGGGGGAAGAGGACAGGCAGCAGTATTGGAGCAGCTGGGGTTGCTTGGCAACAGAGCAGAGGAGACTGTAACACATTCTGTAACACATTTTTTTTTTTTGCCTCCAACGTGACCTGTTTCCTCGGTGTAAAGAGTGGCTATGGTCAGGATGTGCCTACCATGCTGTCTAATCCCTCTTAATACCCCTGTGTGCCTTAAAATCTGATGTAACTGTGTGATTTTCCGAGAGGGTGAACTTAATTTCCCTTGTCTAGTGTGGTTGTGGGATGAATGGAGTGGAACGTCACTGTTTTTTCCCTTTCTGTTCCTTGAGGTAACGCAAACAAATCGCAGTAGGACGAGATGGCAATATCAACATGTGTGCTTCAGAGTGGCATATGGAGAACAAGATGGATTGCATAAAGACAGAAATAATAAAAGTAGAGGACTCATGTGTTGATTGCAAGGAGATAATCTCCATATTTAATATTTTACAAATTAACACAAGTCTGTGAGAGATAGACAGTCTGCTTGCATTCTGCAAGTAAATGGCACCTTGTGGTGCCACCCCAAAGAAGTACAAAACTGAGCAACTGAGTCATTAGCCATTTTCAAGAAACTAAAGATGCATCTTTTTCATCAACACTTGTCAACTTGTGCTGTGCTAGACTAACTGGGACTTGTCACAGCACTTACAACACCCTATTGTTGGTTTGATTGCTTCTATTGTTCTCCTAATTTGTAAGGATAAAAGCATCTGCTAAATGATTAAATGTAAATGTTTAAGGTCCTATGTCACATCTGGGTTTGTTACAGTGAAATTTGCAGTTTAACCCATTAAATATAGTGTATGTCTTACCTCATTTTCAAATGTGAAAAATTAAATATGGCGTTCACCCAAAAATAAACAACTTTCCCATGATTTACTCACCCTCAAGCCATCCTAGGTGTATACGACTATCTTCCTTCAGATGAACGCAATTGGAGTTATGGGGTGCCCGTGCAAGAAAAACAAATCAGAACTGGGTAACCTGGTCGGGAGGGACTCGGAGTTTGCAACCGGAGAAGAACTCTCACACAAAAGTATGAGAAGAAGGGGCAGGGGTTTGGTTGAGGTGGTGTACAAGGGGTGCGGGAGAAGTTCTAAATCAACACAAAAAAAGGTCTAAGCCACTGGAGCCCAATTTAGGAAAAAGAGAAAAAGGAAGACAGGAAATGTGAAATAGATAAAGGCACGTAAGCAGCTATCACTTGTCTCGTTATAATATATATAGGCAAATAATAAAATAGGCTAATGGGCCTATCATTTATGTTATGTGCTATTACATTAGGCAACAATATTCCTTTTTCTGTCCAACTAGCTTATATGACAAGACAGTAAAATGTGATTTTGTAACTAATGTAACTTTAAACAAAATTAGTGTCACTCACTTTATTAATGTTTTAACCGTAAAGTTGTGTAGTTTTATGGTAGGCCTATTTTTTATTAGTTATTTTTCCTAAATTTGTAATAATTTAAATATATACATTTATATAAAATAGCAACACTTTATGTAAAATCCACTTTAAAAAAGATCTACATTTCTCAATTTCATTCATGGTGATAACATGAAAAATGTCACAAAAAAAGAAGGTATTTTTCTTACAAAAACCCATTGCTTCGCTGAAGAAGGACTTTATTAACTCTCTGGAGTCGTGTGGATTACTTTTATGATGAATGGATGCGCTTTTTTGGGCTTCAGAATCTTGCGTGCCGTTGTGTTTTACTGAAAGAAGATCATCATATACTCCTAGGATGTCTTGAGGGTGAGTAAATCATGGGATAATCTTCATTTTTGGGCGAACTATGCCTTTAAGGTTTGTGGAAAAAAACAAACAAACCCGGAGTCTTGCTACAATTTGTTTGAATCATATCATATGGAAGATCCAACCATGGACCTTTATAAGATTTCTAGCAGAGTTTTCATTTATCTGTTGGTATTTAAATAGGATCCATGATGCCATGTGACTGAACAAGATGTCCAGGACCTCTGACTGAAAAATAGGCCCACAACATTAAAGTTCCAGCAGTATATTTAACCATACACGTGGGGTACGTTTTATCCATGTTTGCGCCAAAGCCATCGGGTGGGTTTGATGCCAAAAAGCTCCTTTTTTTTTCATCTGACCATAGAAGCTGGTCCAGTTTGAAGTTCCAGTAGTTTCTGACAACTGAATGGAGTTTGTTTTTGGATGAGAACAGAGAGGATTTTTCTTGAAACCCTCCCAAACAACTTGTGGTGATGTAGGTGCTGTTTGATGTATTTTTTTTAGGCTTTCTGACCCAGAGACTCAACTATTTTCTGCAATTCTCCAGCTGTGATCCTTGAAGAGTCTTTGGCCACTCAACCTATCCTCCTCACCGTGCATTAGGACGAAATAGACACACGTCCTCTTCCAGGCAAAATTGTAACATGATTTGAATTTTTCTTAATTATTGCCCTGATGGTGGAAATGGTAATTTTCAATGCTTTAGCTTTTTTTTATAGCCACTTTCTGTTTTGTGAAGCTCAACAATCTTTTGCTGCACATCAGAACTATATTTTTTTGGTTTTTCTCATTGTGATGAATGATTAAGGGAATTTGGCCTTTGTGATTCCTCATTTTTATACTCCTGTGGAACAGGAAGTCATGGCTGGACAATTTCATGTTCATGATCACCCTGGTGTGCTAAAAAATCAAAATATGAATGGGAATTTACTTCAGAGATATTTTACTCATAATAATTTCTAGAGGTGCCAATAATTGTGGCCAGTATGCATTGGAGAAAAACATTTAGTTTTACTTCAAGGTTAGAATTTTTTTAATGAAAGATCAAAAAGCTAAACAAAGCAGGTTTATATTCACAGCCATTTTTGCTCATATATAAGCATAAAAAACATATATATATATATATAAACTAGTCGCTTTTTGGCGAAATTCGCCGTTTTGAATCAAAATATATCATTTATGTGAATCGCGTAGATCCGAAGAGTTTTGTTTTTTTTCGGGGGTGGGGGGTGTCAGGGTGAGTTTGCAGTCACAATAATCGAAAATGGGCTGCTTTCCCATAGACTGGAGTGAGACCATAGACGTCTCTCGAGCTGTCGTGATCTTTTTTTGGCGTTCCGTGGTGTGACTGACACATCACTGTAGCGCTTCAGTTCAAACAGAGGCAGAGCGCACATGAACCGATCATCTCTTCCGTTTTACAACACGAAATAAACATGAATGAATGTAGGATGAATGAATACCGAAGGTATGTTGAAAGATACAGTACAACTTACTGAAATCCGTGTCATGTCATATGTAACGTTAATCGATCAATCATTGTTTCAACCGCGGAAAAGCGGCAATAAAATAGCTTGTAAAATGTCACATTTACCGTAACATTTACCTCAGAAAAAGCTGTTCAATGTCAAAAAACTTGTTATTCAGCTACAAAAATTAACTTAGAGAGGAGCATTTCGGTATATCTCCACTGTGACTATAGGCCATTGCATATTCATGTACTTAACATGTGCTTCAATACTGAATGTATAAAAACGTTTTATGACGGTCATTTAAATGTTTAGGCCGATATTAAAAAAGAATAGAAACATAGTATTAAAAACGAGTAGAAACATAAGTTTGTCTTTAAAAATGTATTACAACGTTATTACAAAAACTTCTTTATGTGTAATTTATATGTAAGTACAAATCAATTAATTTTTAATCTTTTAATATTATAATGATGTACCAGCTGTGGTTCCCTGTATAGTTTACAGCAATAGTTGTGATATTTTTTCTTTGAGGAAATTTGCCATGTACTGTACCTGATAGGCCCCAGATTAATCATTACTGAATTTAAGGTGATCAAATTGAAATCAAATCGCAAGCTTCTGAATCAAAATCGAATCCAATTGTGAAATTTGTGTCAATGCCCAGTCCTAGTGTATAAATGTTTTTGTTTTGTTTTTTTCCTTGAAGCAAATGTTTCTGTTTTATTTCAATTTATTTTCTTGTCAGAGTGCACCAGAATGCTTAGTTTACATGTTAAAATCACGAAAATGTTCTCCTTCATATATATATATATATATATATATATATATATATATATGCTTTTTTAAATAACATTTGTAATAGCCTATTATGTCAAAAAAATAATACTGATAGCAATACTACAAACGATGAGATGCCTTGAATTGGCTCTTGCAGCATAAGAAATGCATGAAAACAGCAAATGATTTACACATCAATGATGGGAGTGGCTCTACACTTCACTGCTCTCTATGCGTTAGTGTGGAAGTGTAGGATAGAGAGAGAGAAAGCCTGTGCATACTGAATGAGAGCAGAAGAGCGTCCAGGGAGCATGCGCATTTCTCCATGAGCGTGCGTGTGTGTGTGTGTGACAGAGAGACGGAGAGAGAAAGAGTGAGAAAGGGAACACACCATTCTGTTGCACCACTTCTAGAGAGTCTGGAGATGCTCTCACACTGTCTGTCTCCTGTTCCAGCTCAGGGCCTCTGCAGAGAGACACACAAACACACACCACAGACGTGTCGTCACTGCCACTCCTGGCAGCCAGTGATATAACGGAGTGGGAGCGCTAAGGAGAAGAAAGATAGGTGGAAGTGGCTACCGTTAAGGTACAGTGCACACACAGATCATATTTGATATGAGATCAGTAGCAAAGCGAATATGTGTGTAATGTCGTGCTGTTATGTCTACACGCCGCCCCTCTATTGCTTAGAACGGAGCGTGCGCTGGATGGTTTCAGCTCTGGAATACTGCAAAACAAGACAAGAGCATCCTATAGAATATGGCATGATCCAGATGTGCAGGGAGACATTTGACCTGGTGGTATCTGGAGTCAGGTGGTGGATTGTGATGATGTCTCGCTGCTTAGTCCAGAGGCTGCAAACATGCAGATAACCTGAGGATGCAAGTTGATCCATGAGGAGTTTATATGTTTATTGTGGGTCTTCCATGCTATAGCTGGTCAAGGTCAGGTGTAAATATGCACATTAGGTCATACATTATGTGTCCATGTGCTGTTTTCTTCATTCCTGTCGCAGTCGTCATGGTCCCATGGCAGTCAGCACACAGCTGGAGTGAGAAGTCTCTCTTTAGTTCATTTTCCAAATGAATCCTGGACGTTTCTCTCTGTGGGGAGGGTTGACGTTCGACTTGATTTGTTGGTCCAATGGCTCATTAGCTCCCTGGTTAATGCTCCTATCCTGCTTGCAGGGCTTGTGACTTGTTATATTTGATAAGTTTGGATATATTGGTTTGTCAGTCCTTGTTCCCATAACTCTGCAGGCTCTGGCTTGGTTGGTACAGATGGGGCAGTAGGTTGACTGGCTGTGACTGAGTCTGCTAATGTAGTGTAGCATGCAAACCAGCTGGAGAACTGGCACACATGTGACTGTGCGATTGGTAGTATTACTATTCTGATACAGCAGACTGTTTTCTGAGATTATGTAAGATCCCTCAGTAAAATCCACACAGACACTCATGCACACAAAACAGACGTGAGAGATTTGGAACACTCATGAGAGCCCTATGTGTGGTTGGCAACAGTTGCGTTTTTGGCATTGATACTACAGCCCAAAAGGTTGGCAGTTGAAGAGTTTAAAATGTGATGCCGAATGCACAAAAATCTTTTTCTTTTGCATTTTTTTTTTTACTTTCTCTCTCAATGTTTCTCGCAAAATGTTTGTGAATTTCTCAATTTCAAAGTTAATAAAAATATATATCTATAAAAGGCTTTAAAATATCATTAAATGTGCTATGCAATACAAGTCAGTTGTAAAACATAAGATTAGAGAAATGGGGAGAAAGTTATGATGCTAAATGGACAAGAGCAGCTTTTTTATTTTTATTTTTTATCATGTAAGCTGAGTTACACTGGATGTTTGTCACTATGTGCTTAATAGTAAATAAATAGTTTAGCTAAACTGTTGAAGGCTTTAATTGAGGGGAATATAAATTGCTTGTTTTGAGTATACGCATCAAAACTTCATTGGACATTAAAAATCTTGTTTGATGGTACCAAACTGTTCAGTAACTGTTCTGCTCTGCTGGTCCAGTTTCTGTTAAGTAAACATTATGATGGCAGATGTACCGTAAAATGGTATTGAATGTCTCTCGTAAATATTGTAACATTTGCGTAATGGTTTTGCTAGAGAGAAGCTGTATATTCTCTAAATCATTTGAATAGATAACAGGGGCCTTATTCACAAAACATTTTATCTTGCCACTAGAGTTCTCCTAAATAGCAGTAAAAAGTTCTTAGCTAAGAGTTTTCTCTTAAAACCTATTCACAAAACTGCTGAGACAAACTTTTACTAAGGAATAGACAGAAGTCTAGCTAAGAGTAATGGTGAGTTCACACCAGACGCGAATGAAGTGTTAAGCGCGAGTGGTTTATATGTTAAGTCAATGCAAAGGCGCGAATAGAGCGTTTTGGGCGTTTGGCGCGCGTAATGCGTGATTCGCACGAATCGCCCGAGTTGAAAAATCTGAACGAATATTCACGCCGCGTTAACCAATCAGGATCTTGCTCTAGTAGTGACGTGATTACGACGTAGCCAGCGGAGGCAGAAATCCGAAACAACAATGGTAGACAAAATCATCGTCGCTGTACAGTACATACTTTGTACTTTTATAGAAACAGGAATAAAAAGGATCTTGCTTGGAAGAAAGTGAGTAAGAAGGTTGTACAGCCTGGTAAGTTGATGTGTTTATTCAGAGGAAGTGTGCAGAAACGAGACGAGTCGCCTGGCAGAAGCCCCTCTTATGGTGCAAATTTGCGTCTGTCGTGAAGTGAATTTCACGCACGAGTAAAGCGAGTAAACTCAAAATGTTCAAGCGTCCAACTACGCTATAAATTTATTTGCGCAAGTCCCATCTGGTGTGAACGCCCCATAAGGGCGGGATGACCTCGTTGCTATGGATGATGTCAACACACTTACTAACTATGCCCACAGTGATTGGCTGATGGGGGAGGAGGCTCTGTCAGCGATTTAATCATAGAAATATTGTAGAATGAGGTATCATGTTTCCATATTTAAATAAAGGTTTAAAAAAATACAAATGTTGCCCTATTCAAAAAGATTTTTGTTTAATAAAAATGTTGCTATATTCAAATAAAGGTTTTAAAATGTAGGCTAAGTGAACTAGTATATGTTCAGTTAATTGTCATCCTCTTACATGTCTGTGTCTCAAGAGATTTAGAATTCAAGCGACAATTTATGTTTTATAAACAAAGTTTGGGAGGAGCGCATTCAAATGGTCTATCTAATCAGGAGATATATATACACAGACGAGAGCCGACTCACCTATAGTTACCTCGACAGTTTTCTGCATCCCTCCGCAATCCCGTTCCTTCCTCACTCTCGGCTGCGATACGAGGCAGAACTCTGGGTTTGGGCTAAATTCCAAGCTCGGAGCCCTCCATCCTCTTGGACAGCATGCCAAATACGCTTATTATATTTTTTTTACTCTATTCAGTCATTTGTAAGTATGAACTGATGATTTTATTTTTATTATTAAATATTTATTTTTGGTGTCTGATCGTAAATTTAAATTTATAAATCAAAATATGTATTGCATTTATGAAGAAAAGGTTCAGCACCCAAGACTCTGTCGCTATAGCCTAATGGTGTACAGTGTTTTTGGGTGGATTAGGATTGTTTGCGATTTGGTCTTAGTGACTTAGGAGTCCTCTTGACTACTCCTAACGTTTCACAGATTTAGGAGCTAGTTTTAGTGCTAGAATGCTTTGTGAAATACTCTTAGAACAAAAATTTAGGAGTCCTAAAATTAGGACTGACACACCCTTTATTTTTAAGTGTTTCTCCTAAATTGGCAAGTTAGGAGCTACTTTTAGCCTTAAGATGTTTTGTGAATACGGCCCCAGGGCTTTAAAAGTATGAGTATATCACATTGGTGCATTTTACTTCACAGTAAAGGATTGACTAATGCTTTGTTCTATAAATTGTTTAAAATGTCAGAGATTATGTTGTAAATGTCATGTGAATATTTAATAATATAGTGGAGTTTGTCAGTAAATATAGATTTACTAAATACTAAATACAATCTCAGAAGGTGTAAAAGTTAACACAAGTAATGGTTCTTAGCAAGAAAGCTTTATTTGTAAAATTTCTTTGGTATTTCTTGAGAGTAACCAATAAACCCTTCAGAGCGCTTTCCAAAGCCACACCTCCTTCAAAACACATGAACGCAAAGCACAGAGCAGCATCTGCAAAGTTTCACAAGATGAGAGACTGCGTTAAATTACCTTATCAAAGCACATTACATTACAATAATAATGAACATAAACGACTTACAGAGCTCTAGTTGTACCACCTGACTGCTGCAGATTCATTTTAGCATTGAAAGTGTTGACATAGAAATGCATGTCACGGGTTGTCTCGTAATTACGGTTACAACATGCTGTGAATGCAGCTTAAACTCATTGTTTTGGTTCAGGAGGAACTGTAAAAGGAGGATGCTGTTTCTTTGTGGCACTCAGTGACTGTCTACAACTCTGCATAGCCTTACGGAATGCATTCAGATCAATTGCAATGATTGGATGAACATTTTTTGGTCCTGTGACTTCCACAGAAGATATATGTATATGTTTTAATATTTAGACCACTTCCATTATTGATTGCAATACGGATGTAATGAGTGTTTCAACCAGTATAACAAAAAGTGTTTATAAATATATTGCCTACCCTACCCTTTAAAGGGATAGTTCACTCAAAAATGTAAATTCTGTCATCATTTACTCAAGTGTTTCAGACCTGTATAGATTTATTTTTTCTGCTGAACACAAAAGAATATATTTTGAAGAATGTTGGTTACCAAACAATTAATGGACCCCATTGACTTCCATAGTATTTTTTTTTTTTCATACTGTGGAAGTCAGTTGGGTTACCGACATTCTTCAAAATATCTTCTTTTGTGTTCAGCAGAAAAAAGAAATTCATACAGGTTTGGAACAACCTGAGGGTGAGTAAAAGACATAATTTAAATTTTTGGGTGAACTATCCCTTTAAGCCATTAGTGAACTAGTCGCACGTTTATGATATTATATCGGAAAAGGGTTTGGGTTTTAGGGCTGAGAAAGAATATTATATGTAACATTTTAAGAATTTATTAATAAACTAGTGTTTTTAGAGTCATTGTCAGCTGCAAAGATGAAGTTGACGATGCTGACTGGTCATCTCCACAGTATAGGCTAGTGGATGTGCCTATAGAGAGAAAAGCATGTTAAGTTAAACATATCATGCAGTAAGCATGGTACTAACTCCTCACGAATACAGATATGCACCCAATAATAGCACACATTGTTGTCAATTCTGTTGTCTGTGAAAAATCGCTCTCAGAGTCTTGAGATTTTGATGCCAGGAGATAGACTTTATTACAAAGAAATAAAGCAGAGTTAGTCTGCAGAGCCACTGCTAGACCAGCTCTCGCACAATCTTTTTATGCAGTTTTTTTATAGGGTCATTCCGTGTCAACTCAACCTGAGGTCCCTGCCTCAACTTTTTGATTTTGTTAATATTTTTTTCTGCAGAAAGACAAACATAAATAGTAATGAAAGCCAATCTCTGTGTAAAAATAAAATAATGATGCCGCCATCTTTCTAAAGTCATTTTTACACGCCTCTAATTTGGCTCCAAATCTCAGGTAAAAATTGTCATTTTGACCTCCCTCTACAAAATAGCTGATTACAAAGTAAATATCCATCTGTGACATTTAATATTTTGGCTTTCATCACTATTAATGTTTGTCTTTCTGCATAAAAAATATTAACAAAATCAAAAATTTGAGCCGAGGAAGTTTCCAAAATTTGGTTGATTTTACACAGAATGACCCTATAGCTCTCCACCCAGGTGGGATCAATAAATCTTATCCATTTTCAAACTCTGCCCCATTATTGTTTATCAGTTCTATCATGTTTTGTTTGCAAATTCTATCTGTTTTAAACAGTGGAACGAGAGACCCCATCTTATTTATATTTTAAGGCCCTCACTCATCCTACAAATATTCTTTAATGACAGAACAAGACGCACAGCATTTATACCATATATCTAATGTCAGAGTGAGAGGCTCCAACATATGCAAACACATTCCATCAAAGCACATTCCATTCTCTTACAGGCCTCTACAAAGACTCACATAATCAGATCCATGGTTATAATAGTATAATAAAAAAGGCTATGTTACACTTAAATCATATATATTCTGATTAATAAAAATCTTTTACAACATTTAGGTTAACGTTAGAGCAAGCAGGCATTTAAAGTTGCTAACGTTAAGGTACTACTTTCAAATGATAAGCCATGTTTGAGGTTGATGAAAGACAGGCGAACATCTGGATTTTCTGCCCGACATACTGTAATTACCACATGGACCAGCAGTGTTGATGTTCTGTCCTCAGCAACCAATCGGCAAATTAAAATTTGGTCAACTAAGCCTCTTCTCATCGACTAACTTTTAGTTAATAATAACTAACAAGTCAGCGGCTATGGGACTGACAGTAAAATTGACTTTCTGAGGAAATTAATCCAACGCCGTGGTACAATGAGCACACTCAGGCCCTTAAGAGAGCTGCCAGAAAAATGGAGCGCAGCTGGAAGAAAACAAAACTAGAAGTCTTTCGCATTTCGTGGAGAGAGAGAATGATTGAGTACAGAAAGGCCTTAAAAACTGCTAGATCTGCTTATTTCTCAAATCTTTTAAAAGAAAATAAACACAACCCTAGGTATTTATTTGATACAGTGGCTAAATTAACAATAAATAGAGCTTCAACTTCTGATGTTTGCGAACAGCACAGCAGTAATGACTTTATGAACTTCTTTACTTGCAAGATTGACATTATTAGAGAGAAAATTATAACCATGCAACCGTCTACTACAGTATCGCGTCAGACAGTGCACTGTAGTGTCTCTGAGGACAAAAATTCCATTCATTTGTTGCTTTAGGACAGGAAGAATTGTCTAAACTTGTTAAATCATCAAAATCAACATGTATGTTAGACCCTATACCGACTAAGCTATTGAAAGAGATGCTTCCAGAGGTTATAGATCCTCTTCTTAATATTGTTAATTCATCTTTATCACTTTATCTGTCTCCTTGGTAACCGTCATCATTTCTGTTCAGCTGTGTAGTTCATTACCTTGTTTGTGCACATATATAAGTCCCTCCTGTTTAGTCACTCCTTGTCCATTCACTGTCCGTGTAAGTGTGTGTTGCACCTTATCATCTGCCTGTTGGATTTATCATTAAAACCTGCTTTTTGGATTTATTATCTTCTACTGTGTCTGTCTCCCTGCAACCACCGTGACAGTACCATAGTACTGAGACTGCTCTCATTAGAGTTACAAGTGATTTGCTCTTATCTTCAGATCGTGGTTGTATCTCTCTATTAGTGTTACTAGATTTCAGTGCTGCTTTTGACACTATCGACCACAATATTCTTGAAAATTATGTTGGCATTAGTGTAATTGCATTGGCATGGTTCAAATCTTACTTATCTGAACAAGTAGTTTGTAGTAGTAAACGAAGAGATGTCATATCGATCACAAGTTCAATATGGAGTACCGCAAGGCTCAGTAGTAGGACCGTTGCTTTTCACTACCCTTGGGAGATATCATTAGGAAGCATGGCATTAGTTTTCACTGTTACGCTGATGATACTCAGCTCTATATTTCTTCGAGCCCTGACAAAACTTACCAATTCACAAAAGTAACGGAATCCCTATTAAACATTGTATAGATTTTAAAATCTAAGACCTCCTTCCCTTTCTTTTCCCTATGTATAGATAAAATGTTATCAAAATTATTCCAGTTCGCATAGATCCGCGGACACAACTAACTTGCAGACTCTGCAGACCAGAGTAATTTGGCAAATATCACAAAAAAAGACCAAGCTTCTGCACACATACTGTACACACTCAGACTAAACACGTAAATGAACGGCAAGAATGCATTAAAGGTATTCGTTTTTTTTTTTTTTTTATTTAGTAGGAAAGGTGTCATTTAAGCGGCCCCTAAAGTAATAATTAACCATTTTTACAATGGAAGTGATTCAATCAAAAACCAACTTTAGCTCGATAATCATTTTCCTATTGTCACTGTGAAGCTGCTTTGAAACAATATGTATTGTGAAAAGCTCTATATAAATGAAGATGACTTGACTTGACTTGACTTGACTTTCTCTCTTCTGACTGCCGTTATCTGTATCTCTCATTTTTTTCCTCTTTTTGAAAGTTGTGAAAACACTATTGTGGAGTTTTTCTTTTGCTATTTGAGCAAATGTGAACACAAAAAATATATTTAAAGTAATCTTTCATTAGCCGCTATAGATGTACCCAACTATGATGACTTCAGCTTCTGAGAAACCCGGAAATGTAAAAAGGGTCAATCAATAGACCCTCAGTTTACACACGTATTGGCCTACAGGCCTTAATCACTATCAGCAGCTCTTTGCATTTAGGAATTCCAAATGGCCCTTTGGAGGGGGTTGGAAATAGAAAGCAAAAGTCTTTGTTGATTTTCATCTTTACAACACTTCTCCTTTAACATGCAGAATTATAGCCACTCTTTGCACCTGGCCTCTCACAGAGCCCACCATGTAAATCGCTGCCACCTCCTAGAGGACAAAAACAGAGCTCTTAAAGTAGAACTAGCCACTCTCAAACAGCAGAAACAGCAGCATCAATCCCTGGTAAGTCAGTTTTGTTGCTTATTCATCCAGCTTTTGGTAATAATCACACTTTTGGATCTTATCATGTTGTCTGAAGCTCCTCTGCCCTGAAGAAAAGTTTAATGAGTGAAAGCAACAGTTGTTTTCTATAAGGCAAAATGCACATGAAGTGCTTGAATTGTACAAGTGATGTGATGCTGGAGCTGTTGCCCTGGCAACAAGCCCACTGGTGAGCGAAGACAGATTGGTAATGGAAAACTGACAGACCATAATAATGGCTTTTGTTACAAGCCTCAGTTGCAACAGATCAATTTCGTCCCGCTGAATGGAGATGGGAAGTGACATGCACAAATTTAACTGAGCTTGAGCACCGCTGAGAAAGTTTACCCTGTTTTAGAACACACTTTAGAACTGTACCATTGGTGGCAATTGTCCTACGATCAACTTAGGCTTACGATGCTTTTGGGAAATGCAGCCCTGGAAATTAAGCAGTTGCAATGAAGCAAAAGGTTTTTAAGGGGATGGTTCACCTGAAAATGAAAAAGTTTGTCATACTTACTCACCCTCATATTATTCCAAAGCAGTATGACTTTCTTCCCTGTAATGCTGAAGAAGACGTCTCCTGATAATTTTCCCCTCCAGAGGGCTATTCACTTTTGCACCCTTATTTTTCAGTGAACTGAACTTGGATATCGGCCCAATTTGTTAAAATCATTCCAATTGAACTATATTAATAGATTCATTGAAAAGATATGACTCGTTCATGAACCGGGCATCACTGTTTCTCATATGATCTCTCAAAGGAGAGCTTCGGATGGTGTCAAGATTACCCACTAAATGGGAATTCGCACTGCATCCTTTAGAGGACACTTTGGGGAATGCCTCCAGCATGACGGTGTCTGAAGCACGTGTTTAACGATGTCATTGGCCAGTGACAGTCCGTGAAGTCACTACTGGTATGAACAGGAGTATAAATGAGCACCCATATTAGACGTCATCAATTTTTTTTGTCTTAAATTTAAAGGTTGCAGCTGCCTCTCCTTAAAACATACTAAAACATCTCCAAAAAAAGGTTGCGTTGGTCATTATGGAAATGATCCGGCTCCGTCTGTATTCTATTTGCGTGTCGTCAGTAGATCACCTACAACACCTTCCACTCCCATCGGTGCTTTTATGGGATTGTGCTCTCACTCTAATTTCTTTGTTTAGTAAATCTGACCCTAAATCTAAAATGAACCAAAGCATACACCATACATATTTTCCAATATAGTGGGTTTGTGTGTTGCATTAGAAGTGTGTTCATTTAAACAATCTTTTGTAGTAAATGTCAGATTTTTTGTGTTTTTTTATTGCAAACCTGCACTTTAATTGAAATTTAAAGCATTTAAAGGAGAGAAGGGAAATTCAAGTCTGCCAAGGCTGGCATTGGTTCAGTTTCTAAATGATCACACCTCTTCATTTATTAGCTTCAGTTGTGATAGTGGTGAACCAGACAAATATGCCGTGATAGTAGTCGTTGCAGTGCGAGTCCTGTGGCCGGTTGCCAGGCGACCATCTCTGACGGACAGTGCGGAGAGTGAACCTGTGGTGAGGAATGACCTTCTGTCTCTAGAGGAAGTCTCACTCTTAAGAACCGCCCACCGCATCTCTATGGCAATGCCTGTCCTGTGGAGAAAGGCAGGCTGGCTGTAGTGTAATTGGTTTCATGATAATAACAGTCATGAGTATAATGACAAAAGCAGATAATTAATACGGAATAATAACAGTCCGGAGAGAGACACATCTACTTAATTAGCTGAGCCAAAGTAAATTTCAGAAGAGAATTTAGGTGATTGAAAGGAGTACAGTAGAAGTGATTTTCTTTAAGGATGTTGCCAGAGAGTTTTATCAAAAGGGTTGGGCCATGGCTTGGGTTGCCATGTCCCCTAATATAATTAGACTCAGACAGTGATCTTTTAGCAGGGCCATGCTCCTTGCTTACAGTAACTGCAATGGAGAAGAAAATACATCGACCGCTGGAGTCATTTACAGCAGGAGGTCCATTCCATTCCAGATCCCTGTCTCAGAAGTTAGACCAGGGCAGGAAGCATCATCTTCTGCTGTATACTTCTGCCTGAGTAGTGTCTGAAATAAAGAATATTGTACTTCAAATTAGATTTTAAGGTGCACCAAAAATAAAATTCTGCCTGATACAGATGTTGATGATTATTATTACTGTAATAAATAAATTATAACTTAAACTAAAAAAACTAAAATCAATTGTTTATGAATTTAGGCATTATTATAATGTACAATATGAAAAATTTAAATTCATTTTGAGATTCACGAAAGATTGCATTTAACAGTTTTTTAATATTCAGTTAGATGACTAGTGAGAGTTTTAGATGACTGCAAAGATAATACAGCTACTTATGTAAAAATAGGGGTAATGGCCATGTACAATTAAAGGGGCTCTATGTAAGTTTTTAAATGTACTAAAGCATAAAAATACCATAATATGTTTGCAGATATTTATTAAACATGCTCAGTTCACATACTCGTTTCTCTGAAAACCAGTGCTACAGCCAGTTATTTTACTTTAAAATTAGCGTTCTGTGTCGGGATTTCTGTTTTTGTTTTGGTCTCTGCAAGACTGCACGTTGCTAATTTACCCAATAGTATTTCCCCACCCCGGGTTGCCAGTTGGTGGAAAACACATGCAGCGAATTGCAGCCATGGAAACCAGTGAACAAACTGGGTCAGAGATCGCAGATTCTACCCAACCTAAAAAGCCTCAGCATCCATCTAAAAATATCAACTCATCATAAATCAATAAATCAACTAATTATCTTACTAATTAGTCACCTCGCCTTCCAATGTCGCTCCTGCCGCGTGTCTTCAAACTGGCAACCCGCGAGAGCGTCAAATCCTGAGGAGGAGGGGGCGGGGCGAACAATATTCTGAATTTGAACTGCAGTACCCATTTCAACCACTAGCTGTCATTCTTACATAGAGCCCCTTTAAATATCCAATATAAATAGTTACTGATCAATTAAAACATCTCTAGTAACTGATATGGTACCAGTATCTTGTGCATTCTCAGAGAGATTCTAAAGGGGTCATGACGTGAGAAATCAAATTTGCCTTGATTTTTTAAAACATAAGAGGTCTTTGTACTGTTAAAACATCCTGCAAGTTTCATTGCTTAAACCATGCTCCTCATTAGAAACAAAGCATTTATTTAATCCAAAAATGGCTTATGCATATTGTGGGATTTGTGACGTCACACAATACATTTGCATATGCTTGCCTCCAGGGGTAGAAAGAGTACTGAAAAAGTATACTTAAGTAAAAGTACCATTATTTAAAAAACAAAAATGTAGTGTGAGTAGAGTAAAAAGTACTTGTCCAAAAACTACTTGAGCAAAAGTAAAAGAGTAGCTTATTTAAAAGTACTGAGTAGTGAGTAGTGAGGACTGAGCTGCGGATTCTACCCCCTTGTATTTTTAAAAATTTAAAAAATTTAGAAAACAGTGTACATACTGTAATTAGCATTATCTTTCGTTGTTTGTAAAAAAAAGAATGAAAAATATCATCCAACAGTTTAAATTTTGACTGCCGACTTTTTAAAATACATCAAAACTACAGAGAAAGGCTATTACAGAGATGAAAAGATGAAGAAGATATTTTCAGGACACTCATCACAATTTAGATCATAATGTATGAAAAAATAGATTTAAAATCAGGCCTTAATAAACACTGAGTTAGCTATTGTTGCATAAAAAAGCAATGCTCAGAACAGTGCAAAGAATACAAAAACCTTTAGAAACTAAAACCATAAGGCACAAAACAGTTTTCCTTATCCAATCACATTGATGGATAAAAATTCAATACATCACAAAATGTACTAAAGTAAAAGTACACAATTTTAAAACTACTACAAAAAGTACAGTTTCTGATAAAAACTAATTACAGTAATGTGAGTATTTGTAATAAAAAAAAACCCTGCCTGCCTCCAGAGCAAGTTATACATTATTGCACCATAGGCCCCACCCACTGGCATTAAGTTGCTTAACGGCTGACACTTGCCTATACGGATTACGAGTGTTGCGTTGCGTCGAATCAAAAACAAATAGAACCCATTATAATCACTGATGCTGTCTACACTGGATACAGTAGATGCCCATTCACTTTCTGACGACAAGTCTGTCGACCAGGGGGGGGGAAGTTAGGACGATTCTAAGGGCCCACGCACTTTTGGGGCCCCCAGAGAACAGTCAGTGCTCGAAGTGGGCCGGTACTTCTCACATGTTGCCGGTACTCTGAACGCCCACATCGAAATGTAGAATCATTAGACTATTAATTAATTGCATACACCACGCGTTCTGAGCTTTTATAAGCTGTACGAACTGAACGCATCAATTGTCTGCTCAATATGACTGTGACTGAAGCCCATTTATTTTTATTTTGCATGAGTGGCGCGCGAATGACCATAAGCTTGTTCACCAGCGCGCTCCAAAAGTGTTCAGATTTACTAGAATTTATCACATTCTATTGTATTTATTGTGGCAAATTTAGTTGTAAAATTTATAATAGATAATCTGTTAAGGGAATAGTTTTTTTAATAAAGATTTATATTACAACGTTGTAGCTATGGTTTCTAACTGTGTTGCTATTTTTCATAACAAATGCTATAAAATGAAATCCTTATTTTAACAAATGCTATAGTTAACAATTACAAGAACTATGTTACTTTTAAGGCCGAATACAATTTAGAAAGAGCTTTAAAATATGGACCTTCTTGAATTTTGGGGTCAAAATCACTATAAAGTGCCTTTGAGACTTGAGTGCATTTTTCATTTAACTTTATATTTTTTGCATTAAGGAGACCTTAGGCTGTTAGAAATGCATGTTGATTAAGCTCCAGCACTTTTTATAAATTAACTGCAAGCAGACAATGTACGAGCAAACCACAAAATATGTCCACCCTATCATGGACAAAATCAAAGTAGTTTAAATACATTTTCAGTGTACATTTCAATACATTTACAAATACAGTGATTATAAAATGTAGATTTTCAGTAAGATATTTGGATCCTTTCTCAACAATACATTTTAATTAATCAGAAAAGTATAAAATATGCGATAGTTGCACATTCTTTTCTAAATAACGTCTAACAACAAAGTTTAAAACAATATTAAGTGGCCCTCTTTTCTTTATAAAGAAATCACACAAAAGGTTATAATTTGCTAATTTTCATAAAAGATGAAGATGACAGGGTGGACAAAGACTTTAATGGGTGAAGAAAACAGGAACATCAGAGAAACAACAGGAACAAGAAGAAACCCTTAAGCAATATATGATACTCTAAATATTAAACTAAAACTGCTCACTTGATTAATTTAAAACCGTGTCTTTATTCATAATGAATCACCATTTTGTGTTGCTCAGAGATGCACAACAGTTCTGCTGTGGCTTCGTTTGGAACTATTTTTGTTGGCAAAATAGAACAAAAACAGACAATATTGATGATAATGTGTTTATTAACTTCTTGTTTATTTTACTGTTGTATAAAATAAATATCACATTTGCATATTGAGCAGATATTCAGGAAAACAGCACTTTTTCTCGTGTGATTGCTTAACTATATCATATGATATAAATATAAGACAAAAACCCATTCGGGGCATTTTTTATCCTCATATCTTGAATTTTAAGCACATTCTAACTACATTCTAACAGGCTACATCACACAGTGAGTTGATACCTTACATCGTCTTCCATCACTATGCAATTGCATGCCATGTAAGATGGCGTACAGGTCTGGGCCAGGGCGGGGTGCACAAAATACGTTAATTTCAATGTGTTATTTTTTCCATAATTAATTGCACCAAATTAACACGTTAAATTGATAGCCCTGGTGAAAACATTATCAGAATGTGGCAAAAACTATGCACATGTCCACCCTGTCATGTACCATGTCCACCCTGTCATGGAAGGCTTGATGACAGGGTGGACATAGACAGGGTGGACATTTTTGGCAAAATTTTGCATTTAATGAACACATGGTGTACCTTCAGCTAGCAAAGTTATTCATTGTTGAAGCTGACTATTTAAAATATATATTTTGAATTTCTGAAAGGTTTTTATAATAATTAATATTTCACTATGACAGGGTGGACATGCTAAGCTTGACACCATCCAACTAAAACACAATATGATGAAAATAAGGAAATATAAGTGTAGATACTCAGTGTACTTGCAGCAGATGTTTTAACCTCCATTGAAGAAAGACCAAATGGGGGAGGGAATGTCACTGACTACATCAGTTGGTTTCTTCAAGGGGCGTTTACCCCCTTTAAGAAACACATTTCAAGAGACCTCAAAATTTCATTATTTTGCATTATATTCATGATGACAGCGATTCTGATGAGGACACCAAAGGCACTTTATAGTGATATTGACCAATATATATATTGATTTTGACTAAACAATTGGTTTTGTTTAAGAATGTATGAATATGAATATTTGTATTTTTCTATTACATTTACATTTGCATAATAAATCATCTGCTAGCTACAGCCATGGGAGGTCTCTGACTAAATACTGATACCTAGTGGTTAAAAGCAATAGCAAATGTAATAGGTCATTATTATTAAATTGCAGACAAAGATTTTGGATAGCTAGGTTGGCTTGTATGTTCGGTGCAGAATGGGTGCGGTAGGGGCCCCAACCACATATTCTTTCATAGGGCCCAAAATGGCTAGTGGCGCCCCTACTGTTGACAAGGACAAATGGAAGAGTACATGGAGCATCCTGTTTAAACAGCTGATTCACTAATTTCTGTAGAGCATTCAGAAGAATACCATTGTCAAGAACAAGTGGATGCTTTATTTTAAAGGGTTAGTTCACCCAAAAATGAAAATTCTATCATTAATTACTCACCCTAATGTTGTTCCACACCGGTAAGACATTCATTCATCTTTGGAACACAAATTAAGATATTTTTGATAAAATCTGATGGCTCAGTGAGGCCTCCATTGACAGCAAGTTAATTTACACTTTCAAACACCCAGAAAGGTACTAAAGATATATTTAAAACAGTTCATGTGACTACAGTGGTTCAACCTTAATGTTATGTAGTGACGAGAATATTTTTTGTGCACCAAAAAAACAAAATAATGACTTTATTCAACAATGTCTAGTGATGGGCAATTTCAAAACACTGCTTCATGAAGCTTCGAAGCTTTACGAATCTTTTGTTTCGAATCAGTGGTTCGGAGCACTTATCAAACTGCCAAAGTCACGTGAACCAATGAAATTTCGAAACACTTATAACGTAACAAAGCCTTGTTTACTGAAATCATGTGACTTTGGTGCTCCGAACCATTGATTTGAATCAAAATCAATCGAAATTTCATTGGTTCACATGACTTTGGCAGTTTGATAAGTGCTCCGACTAAGTGCTGACTAATTAATGATAGAATTTTCATTTTTGGGTGAACTAACACTTTATTGGCATCATGGATTGCAACGGATGATTATTATGTTTGTTCTGAGAATTTGACTGCAAAATATTTTGTAACGGAGGCACCTTTTGTTGACAGATGAAACAGTCAGCTGTAAAGACCTTATTCAGAGCAGCTCCATGACAGGTATGAAAGCAAGGATATACCTACCATGTTTTCAATGGCATGTGCTGTAAAAAAAAAAAAAAAAAAATAAAAATAAAATTATAAAGCTATTTTTGCAGCGTTTCATCAGCAGAACAATCCAAAATTACATTAGATAACAGTACAACCCACTGAAGAGATGTATGTCTATCCCTCAAGCCTAACTTTCAATCCTGTTAAAAATCAAAGATGGCACTGCTGTGAATAAGTTTAATTAGATCTGCCAGCAGCTACATAGCAAACTGTAAGTAAACGATTTCATAAAGCTTTGTCTGTAAATTACGGTTTTTCTTCGTGCAAAAAAAAAACTATATTAACTTTATAAGTGAATCTCAAGGAACATATTCAAATAATAAAAATTCCATGTTATGATCCCTTTAAATGTTTAGTGTTTAAACAAGCAGAATTTTAAATTACAGTTTTGTTAATCACTTGCCTAATTTCCTAAAACCCACTGCATTATGTGGAAGTCATATATTATGAACATTATTGGCCATGGGGAACAATATTGTGACCTCAGTTCTCTTAAAACAATTTTCACAATTGATTTCTGCATGCCAGTTGCCAAAACAGAATGAATCACTGCCCGTAAACTAAAACCTGAGATTAATATTTATTCCCTGCTGCTTGTAAATTTATTTTTAGTCGTGCCTCTGTGACTATGTATGGAAGTGAGCGTAAAAACAAGAAAACACCTTCAGGGAACGTATTCTGTTTAGTTTCTGTAGCGAATATCCCTTCTCTTTCCATCTGCTGTCTGTCTGCAATATATAGAGACATTTACAGTCAAGGGTTTAAAACAAATCATATCTTTGCTATGTTCATATTAACATCAAATGTCTAAGGGTATTTTCTCTAATTAGTCTGTCTAAGATATCCTCCACAATGAAATGTATGCACTTCTTTGTAGGGAAGCGTCTATCAAGAATATAAAAGCAAATGTAAATAGTAACTTTCCCAAATCTTCCAGACCTGGAGAGTGACTCCTATAATGTTCACTTTTCCATGCTATAAAATATCTGCTTCTTTTCTATTAGATATTGGTTGATTTCTAGAAACCATTACTTTTATATATTTATTTTACTAACATAGACAGTGATCACTGGAACTGGACAGTGACCCAATGAAGTAAATAACTTTTTTCCTGCCAATTGCAAGTGAATTGAGAAAAATTTATGAAGACTATATTATTTAGATAGACCAGCCATGAAACTGTATTTTGGATTATTTACATAAAAATGTATTTATATGTTTGGTATTATTAGATATTATAAGTAACTGTTTTTTCCTTTCACATTAGAGCAGACGTCCTTTTGTCACTCACTGCATCTTATCCCAGAGCTTCAGATTTGTATCTATCACAGTCATGTCTGTAGTTTCATTGTCTTGTCCTGTTTAATTTGTAGTTATGTTTTTTTTTTTTTTTCCACCGTTTCTCAATATGCATTCTTAAGCAATCTTGTGTTCTCGTACTATGTCATCATTAACCGTCGAAGTTCATCTACAGTACTCAAGAGCACAAGTACAGAGAATGCATGAATGTACCCGGATGTGTTCTTGATATGCATCAAATGCAGACTTGAGAGAATCAAACCATTAGAAATCAGAAGATTTATTATTTTATTTATCAGAAGTCAGAAGACGCACAGACGGGCCTTGTATGGAAACCTATAAGCTTTAAACTTCTCATTCTCACTTAAAAGATTACTGCTGCAAGCTCGCAAATACATGGCCGCTTGTGACAGTAAACATTTGTCCATTTGTTTTGCTTAATTTTAATAGTGTCAAAGAAAGCTTGCAGTGTTTTTATAGGCATATAAAAAAAGAATCTTAAAGTCCCCCTGTAGTCAATAATTGTATCCCTTAAAACTAATCTTTGATCTTTAAATTACATATTTAAAAAAAAAAGTTCCTGTAAAAAAATTCTTCATGCCTTAAAATAGCTTGAATGTAACTCTACACCCTTGCCTAATTTAATATGTGCGGATCAATCAATCAAATCCACTTGGTCAACTGAGATAAACGCAGCACAATGGTATAGCTTTTTACAACGTCGGATACATAACCGTAATTAATATGATTAGCCTTTTGCTTGACTATGTTATCAAACAGCTAATAATGTGTTGCTAATGTTACACAAACCCGTTCACCATGTCAGAGTCAGACAGCTGCCTTCTAACAATCAGTATCCTTACAAACGCTTTGAACAACTCAGAACGTCAGTGGAGAAAAGCATATAGTTCATCATAACGTAATATACATCATACACCCACCATATTGCTAAAATCTACACTAGTTTTCATATCAACAGAATAATATACCGGGATAACCTGGCTTCTCTCGAGACTCTCCTGCTAGTTTGCTGTTAACGATATGCTAAAGCCTGGCGGCCCTTTGACGTGATTGGTTACAAGGTAGTTTGTGACGTCACAGACACCAGCGATTTCAAACCAATTGAGATGTCACAGCACATCTCAATTCTCACAAGGTTGCGTCCTTCCGAGTTCGTTCTTTCAAGGTAGCCTGGCAAGACCATCTCCACGAGAATGCAAGTCTGTTCTTTGCGATCTTGAAATTGAGAAATAGCCTTGTGTTCTTGTGGACTTGTGAAACATCATCAGTCGCTGCCCAAGTACTGTTCCAAAGTTCACAACTAGCCAAGTACAGTTCAAATCCTTGGATGTGTTCTTGCTCCGTCCCTTTTATCGAGGATGCATCGAGAGTTGACTTGTGTGGACTTGAGTCAGCCAGGTATCCCAGAATGCATCTCACACCAACCAGTGAGTGTCAATGGCCCTGTTCCACCCTGGCACCCTAAACACACGTGGTCTACCTACGAGTCTGCACTGTTGTGACATAATGCCGCTTTAACTGTTTGGAAGATGTCTGCTGCGGAGCTTGCACCAGTGCGGGCTCGGCAAAAGTGCGCATCGAGGGTGCATGTCGACCGCAAAGGGGGCACTCGTGAGCACCCTTCTGAGACAGAAAAATGGGACACCCTACAGCATCGTGGACTTAACGGACACGCGCAGGCAGCAGCCATTGTAAGTCCACAAGATCAAAAACGCTATGAAGTGTGCTTTTTGGGACAGGGCCAATAACGGAGGAGAAAACCTGCATAATTTAAAACAAAAATACTGTTATTGTGTAACGAAAGTTTTAAAGAGTTTTTCAGGCAAATGTTTTTAGTTGAAAACAGTGTAGTGTAAACAGCCCCTTAGTTACTGATTACATTCGTCACCTGTCTGTAGTTAAGCTGCTTGAGCCTGCTTTAGCTCACCCATGTATATATAGCTCTATATAGTTTGTCCGTTCTCTTCAATATTTTACTATTTAGCTGCTGCATTTAAATCCTGTTTTTCATCCTTTTTTCAACCATTTGCTGACAGATGCATCATTCTTGTGGATTTACTACACACTCACTCTGACTGTATACTTGTATCTGTGCATATTTTTTATTATTTAAGGTGTTTGTTTTCACTGTTTCTGTAATGTATATTCTTTCCCTTTAACTGGAAATCTATACAGGCAACCCCCTATACATGTAGAATGAATCCCACAATTTCATCGGCACTTTGAAATCTTTGTGGTATGATGCTTTATATCCATTACACTCCTATTTCTGTGGTGTACAAACCTCACTCTTAGAGTGAGCCGAAAGCCACATCCTGCATCATTTTATACCTAGTCATGTTCGCAAGCAGAAGTATCAGTCTGACTGCAGGGTTTCTCAGATGTGGGATTCCTTTAAAGCAGTGCTGATTACAGCAGATGGCAAAGGAAAGAGGTTGTTAACTCTTAAAAGCTGGGTAACATGAACCTCTGTACATGTGTCTTAGTGCACGTGTTAGTGTGGTGATTTCGATTTTGCTTTGTTAAAGAGAGCATAAAACAGAAATTATCATAAAAAAAAAAAAAACAGGGCTGTCAAATAGATTGAAATGATAAATCTTGAATAATCTTTCACTTTTCTATTCCTGAAAACATTGTCAAATAGATTGAAATTATAAATCTTTTGCACTTTTCTATTTTAATAATAGTACTGTTTAAATGAATGTTCAATTATGACAATTTTTCTCTATTGTTCATTAATTCAAAAGATTAATTTTAATTTATACAAATGTTAAAAATGTGTTAGTAGATAGATAAAATTGATTCTTGTAATTGTTTAATAATAAATGACATCCAGTATGACATCAATTAAAAGTAACATTTCAAGCCACGTTTGGTGTCGAGTCCTGCTTATGGGGTTATGGAGTACATGTTAAAGATTTTTCCTAATAAGCCCCACCTATTCCTTGTCTCCGCTTCATTTCTGTATGGAGGTTTGGTACCAACAGGGAGGGGTTAATGGTTTTAGAAGTTGCCGCCCACTCAACAGCCTATTTCCATCATTCCCCCTCCCATTTCCTCTCTCCTCCACACGCACTCAGCATCAGTCACTCAGGGAGGGGATGGAGGGCAGACCGTAGCGTATGGTGGGGAAGCACTGTGCCTCTGCTTCTGCAGCATGCAGCAGGCCTTGTAAAGAGAGAAGGAGATCGAGAAAGAGAGAGAGCTGTCGTTACCGCTGTCTGACATTTGCACGCCCAGAGGAAGCAAGACGGAGGAGGAGAGGAAGAGTGCAGAAAGGAAAGGAAAGAATATTTTCTGAGTAGGTTTACGAGCGTTGGAACTGGCAACTGAGACGGTAAATATTTCCTCTTCTCATTTCTCCTCTTGCTGCAATTCTCTGTTTCTCTCACTTTCCTTCCTCTGCCTGCAGCTTGGCTGTGGGGATTTCAGTGTGTGTTTCTGCATGAGGAGCTGTGCAGCATAGTAAATCTCTCTCTCTCTCTCTCTCTCTCTCTGTGTATACATGCTCATAGCTGGGCATTACCCCAGTTCATGCATCATGTATTTTTTAGATGCACGATGAAGGATGATGCAAGAACTCAAGTTTGTCATTCTTGTGCGATTCTTCTGGAGTATGTTATTATATCAGGGCTACATGTATTTATTAAAAAAGCCACCTGCTCTTGAATGTGATGGATTCAATTACTTTTCCGCATTTCATGAATTAAGGCAGCAGGTCAGAGATTTTTTAAAATGCGATCTGTTTTTTTTTTTTTTTTTTTTTTTTTTTTTTTAAGTTGTCCTGGGTCAGACTTTTTAGACAGCCAGTGGCCTCACTGCATCTCGCTGGTTGTCATGGTTACAGCAAATCCCCCGCCTTAGCTGAGTGACACTTGCTGTTCAATAGTTATTGACTTATTTAAAAATATCCCACGCCCTGTGTTCTCCTTCTGGTCCTCTTACAGACATGGTCCTTCAATCCACTCAGACAGTCATGCGAATGAATACATTATTTGCTGTTTGCAAGAATATGTCAGTCAGCACATTGTCTCAATTAAACGTGTCTTCTTATGCACGCTACCTTTTAAAACTGATGTTATTACATGCATAGTTAGAGCAAGACCCATAATTGTCTTTCTAAATGTACATCATTAGTATTGCATTGTATATTCCCTTTGGAAATGTAAATCTTAATGTAAAGTCCTCTGTCTTTGTCTTAATTAAGTGGCCCTTCGCTTCAGGACATTTGCAAGAGTTATCATGCAAAAAACATTAAGCTACTGTAGATTCAAAGTCAGTCAGGAGGATGTTCTCTATGCCTTGAGTCTGAGCCAGATTCATCACTGTTTCTTTTTTAGGACAGTGGGGAAACAGGCTTAAATGACGACACTCTAATACTAAGTTAAAAAGCCATCTTGCCATCATAGTGATTCAAAGTGCCCTATTTCTAGTGAGAATACACATAAATGTTAAAGTCCCCTTCCTGTCAAAAATTGTATCCATTAAAACTCAACTTTGATAATCAAAATGACATATTTAAAACATTTTCTTGTGAAAATAATGTCTTCACGCCTTAAAATAGCTTGAATGTAACTACACCCTTGCTTTATTTGATATATGCAGAGCCATGAATATGCAAATTAGTCCCCATCTCCACTCAATCACACCAGAGTGTTCTAAGCACCCTCAAACGAAAGCAAGAGCACCCTCAGTTGATACTGTAATACTGTTATATTAACGAAACAGATCTAGTAAACGCGCCCTGGATAACGTCAAATGTTTCTATTTACAATGTGTTTTTGCAGCTGTGAGCAGTGTAGCCAATCACAGACATGTTTGTTGATCTCTAGAGCGCAGTGGCCAATCAAGTTAGTCAGTTAATTTAGTCAGAATCCACTCACTTTTGTTCTCGATTCCTCTCATTACAATGTTTCATTACATTGTGTTTACAAACTGTAAACACAATGTAAATAAGAGATTCATTGTGCAGTGTAGACAGCTTTATTGATTATAATGGATTTTTGTGAGATTGCAAACTGAGATGAGTGATAGCTTTTTAGTGATTGTAGCGATTTCCAGGCTATATATAATGGTAAATGATATGATTACCCTTTGGCTTGACTACGTTATCAAACAGCTAATAATGTGTTGCTAATGTTACACAAACCATTTTCCCATTTGCCATCTCCGAGTTAGACAGCTGCCTTCTAAAAATCAGCATCCCTAGAAATGATGATAGCTTGTTAACGGGATTGGTTACATATTTGTGACGGTAGGAATTAGGGGCAATTTCAAACTGTGTTTTTAAGACTGCCTTTGGTACACTCTAGTTTTAAGGAGAAAATACTCCAAAATTATGTTGACTGATTAATTTGCACATGGTTTGTGTTAAAGCATATGAAAAAGACCACATAGACATATAAACAACATTAAAATCTTGATTTTCACCACAGGGAGTCTTTAAGAGAAATTATAATACTGCTGCAGGAATGAGTCCTAAAACCTGGAAACTAGTTAGCATTTTTGCACTTTAGTTCCATTGTCCTAAAGTCAATGGGTTTTGGGTTAATGCCTGAAATAATGTCTGTGGTTAAAACAAGTTCAAGATATTTTCATGTTTTATTCAACTACAGAAAATATACCTGTAATGTGTTTATCAATATGTGTTTTTAGAAGATATTTTGAAGAACTGTTTTTGTCCATATAGTGGGGTCCAAAACAACACTGAACCCTGACTTTTATTGTTTAGACAAAAGACAATTTCTCAAAATAGAAAGAAAAAAGTCTTTTTTGTTTTTTTTGGGTGAGCTATCCATTTAAAGGTTTGTTCAGGGCCTTAGCAAGCTAAAAGCACAGAGATTCACTGATAACCAATTCAGAGGCTTCTTGGCATCAAGAGTCTCGGGACGGCAGGATGCTGAGCCAAGAATAAATCAATCACCATGTTGACATCCTGAGCACTGTGGCATCATTATCACACCCCACGCATATATCTCTAGGGTTCAAAATACAAAACTTCCACCACTGCATATGTAAGTGTCATGAGAAAGATTGAGAGATTAGAATGCAACAATTAAATCTCTCTGCGGCTTTTGACACGGAGCTCTCTGAGATTGACATTTCTTACCTTTAACCTTCTCTAGTCAGGTAGTCAACTAAACCATACTGCTGCTTCTAGTCAACATTGGAAATACCTAGAGATGCACCAATCGATCGGCCAGGGATCAGAATCAAACGATTTTCCTCATGATCGGCCCGGATCGGTGATCGGCCTCAGTCTCACTTCTTACCAATTCCAAGCCGATCCGTTTTGTTACCAGCGGCACTGGCAATAACATCAGCTGCACGTTCTCGCTCTATTCTCTCCGACGGTGAACACACCCGCGTGGGCGCCTCCTCTCTCTCACTCATCTCATTCGCTCCTGTTAAATAGTGCTTGTATTCTGCATAATTTTAGTCATTCCCGCAGGTTTCGCGCTCACACCAAAAGCACGTGCACCACTGATCTATATAGGTGGAGCAGACAAGCCACGCTAAGTCTCAAACAGAGTCACAAGTACCAAAATGAGTGGCTTACTGCGCCTAAACGGTCAAATACATACAAAATTATGTCAAAATGCCCGTCTTGGTGATTATTCAGATAAACACAGTCAGTTTTGGATCGTTATAGTTGAGAAAGAGAACGCATGTTGTGTAACAGTATTGTGTCCGTTCATAAACTCTTAAAGGGACAGCAGTCCAATATTCCTGCTGCTGTCTGTCATGTTCATCAAAGAACAAAAGACAAAGAAAATCACTTTTTGCTCTTGACTGAATACGTTTTATAACTTTAATGGTAATAATGAATCTGTATTTAATAATAAAGACAACAGAAATTAAGGTAAACATGTAAAATAACACTGGATGTGTTATTTTACATTTTATTACTTTAATTTCTGTAGTATTTCTTACCTGAATAAAAACCCAGTTAACCTGAAAAACTCTCTTTATTCTATTGCATTTATTTGTGCTGTTGTTTGCAATTTTTTTATTTGTTCTTATTTTATTACTGATTTTTACTTGTTTTTGTTTTTTTAATGAAAATAAAACTTTGCGTTGAAGAAAACTAAAAACGTTTTGTGTAGAATGTCATATTGACATAAAACAATTAAGCTTGCTTATAGGTTTGATGTATTACCAGTTATGAAGGACAATACCAGTATGAAATTTTATACTGGTTTAAAGGGAAAACATTTTGAATTAAACTGTATATGTATGTCTATTGGCTAACGTTGATTAAGTAAACGCTTAAGTACAAAGACTGGCACTTTGCATATATATGACCTATTTTTTCAATATAGGATTTGATTGTTTGATTAATAGATTAAGTTGGCTATTTCAAATATATCGCTTATACAGACTGTCTTCTTGGGGCTTCTTAGACTAATCATTTAGTCGGTTTCAAAATTTCCGTTTAAACATACAAGACAGACATATACAAATTGATAAAGCCACTGATGTGGGTAATGGAGTCATAACGGTATCCTTTAATGATGGGGTAGATGGAAAGGTGAAACCTGAGATTTCCTTCCTATAGAGATGCACTTCCTCCCTGGTGAGATGTACCACGTCATGGTGATTCCTTTCAGGGTTTACTGTTACACATTATCCATTTTGTATTTTCACAGTCTTTGGACTGTTTTCCAAGTGGATGGAGTTTGCTGTACCCTGCGAGTTTCGTTTAACAGTGAAATGTGAATGAGTGCCAAATAGGCTGCTCGTTCTCACGGTTAACATGCTACCTGGATGAGTAGGTTTCTATGGCAACTACAGAGTCCCCTCCCCCACTGTAAAACGCATACGAGCACGCAATGCGTAGCGCTTTGACTGCTCTCTCCGACTTACTGGAGGTGATGCTGTCATTTTGCCAGTCGAGCAGCGTGAGGATTTACCATACAGTGTTAATAGCTCAGATAAATGATCAGCGTTTTCTCGTTCATCTCATTTAATGGGAGGTGTTGTCTTGTTATAACGAAGTTTGCTTAGGTGAAAAAGCCCTCAGTTTAGCAAAGCTCAGCTGTGTAACATGTTGACACAGATGAAATGGTTGTTACTTCCACACCACTAGGTTTGAGCTCCCAGCTGTTCCTTCTCTGCCCCAGTCTCAAGAGCCCTAATACTACACATCAGTGCTTTAAAACACCCATCGTTAGGCATCGAACACTCTCACATACATGCAGACCTTTCTTTTTGTAACACCAAGATCTATTCCTTGTGCTAAATGCCCTATCTGACACTATTCTTAATGTATTACTGCCCTCGAATGAATGTACTGGGATTAGTCCATGATTCTCTAATAATGAATAGTATCAATCTGCTGAGCATCAGGAGAACTCATCTAATATTGTCTTACATGTCCAGATCATTTCTAGGTGTTCTTTAAATAAGCATGATAAGGAACATTATAGACTTTAGTCAGGGTAGACATCATGTTTATAGCTGAACTGTGTGTAATTTCTTCACCGCTTGCATATTAATGATTGTTTTCAAATGGGTTTCCCAAACTTTTTTTATTGTGAAACAGTCAGACATGACTTAAAGCATTACTGTACAACCTTTAATATAAATGGTGCATCTGTACTTATCTTTTCATTTGTACCAGAGTAAATATGGCATCTTCCCAGATTAAGGCCCTTTATAGTATCTGGAAGCTGCTTCAATACATTCATTTTAGTTATATGGCAACACTCTAATCATCTTTCTTATATTCTGTCATAAAATATGAACGTATTTAAATGGATAGTTCACCCCAAAATTAAAATTATCCCATGATTTACTCACCCTCAAGCTACCCTAGGTGTATATGACTATCTTCTTTCAGACGAACACAATCGGAGATATATTTAAAAATATCCTGGCTGTCCTAAGCATTATAATGGTAGTAAACCGGGGGCGTGTTTTGAAGCCCAAAATAAATGTATCCATCCATTATAAATATAATCCATACAGCTCCAGGGGGTTAATAAAGGCCTTCTGAAGTGAAGCGATGGGTTTTTATAAGAAACCCCCCCAAAGAAACGTTATGAAGTAAAATAACTAGCTTCTGCCAAATGACTGTACACATACTGCGCAAGTCAACTTGCACCAAATGAGTAACTCCTGACGTGATGTGTGACGCAGGATCTAGGAGCAGCGTAAGCTTAGTCACCTCTCGTGGTTTTCGTCATTATGTCATGTGTCAGGTCAGTGGTTAGTCTTCCGCCACAAATCGATGCGTACAGCCATCTGCCGGAAGCTAGTTATTTTACTTTATAAAGTTTTAAATATGGACATTTTTCTTACAAACACCCATCGCTTCGTTACAGAAGGCCTTTATTAGCCCCCAGGAGCCTTATTGAATATTTTTTTATGATGGATGAATGCACTTTTTTGGCTTCAAAACACGCCCCCCCTTCACTACAATTATAATGCTTAGGAGAGCCAGGATATTTTTAAATATATCTATCTCTGTGTTTGTCTGAAAGAAGATATACACCTAGGATGACTTGAGGGTGAGTAAATCATGGTATCATTTTCAATTTTGGGTGAACTATCCCTTTAAATCCTTTCAGTTAAATCAGTAATTATTGGTCATATTCCTTTGTTCTTGTTCTTCATCCTTCTAGGAGTCAGAGGTCAACGATCGGAGGAAAAGAGAACTGATCCTTGAGAAAGAAGTGAAGAACAAGGCATTAGCATGTAAGACTTTGGTGAGTACAAGCTACGCAGTGCATAATGTCATGGCTGATACTGTCAGAAACTATGTTTTCTCTCCATAACTCCATAACTATAAACCACAACTGATTCTGATCTGTATACTTTGATATTGTTCTAGCTGGATTATTTTTTTCTGGATTGCCTGTCCTTGCTAAAGCTTTCAGTGCTTTCAACAAATCACAACCAAGAGGTGTTTAAGAGTACATTTGCTAGTCTCTTTTCTCTTTTTTAAACTTGTTTCAGACAAGTTTTTAGAATCCTCCAATCTTCAATTAACAGTCCACTGGAGGGAAAATATTTTTTGATTTTACTTTTGATTTTACTTTTGATTTTATTTGAAAAGGTTACTGCTAAATATTCAAGTCAAATATTCAATAAGTCTTTTCGTTTTTTTTTTTTTAATATATATTGTTAAAAATAATTTTATTATTGATTAATTTTATTATTTATTATTGACATTAAGGAATTATCGTGGGTGGATTAATACACCTCCAGTGTTCAGATTAAAAGCATAACCCTAAAGTGTCACAGTACTTCAGTCGTGTTACAGTAAATTTGGAATCGATATACAGCACTTAATCATTAGTCCTGTGAATAGATTTGTCCATATCCTGCAAGGTTTGCATAATGATTTTAAAAAGTTTAGAATTTTAAGTTTATCCTTCAAAAAACTGCAGATGTTAAAGCCATGGACTACACGAGGAAGCCAGTGATTTGGTTTCACATGCGTAACAAGATATCCAGCGTCTCTCTACTGTTCGCATGAATGAAGCTGCCGCACACTACCTCATTAGTGGAGATCCAGTAGGTCTTTATTGGGAAGGCACAGGAATAGCATGTCTGATCTCAAACCGCATGCTCCTTGGTGGACGCTCAAATGTGCTTTCAAGATTCCCTTTATCCTTTTATGTCAACTGTGTTAATTTGATAATGCTGCTCAAAACCCTTGTGTTGCAATTAAAGTAGCACCACGGCACTAGCCCAACAGTTGAATTACTCTAATCATTTTTATGAGCTGGGGGGTGTTAATTAGCACGCTCCATGAGAAGTGTGTTTTGTGACTTGTAGAGATGACATGTCAAGAGGTCACAGAGATAGTCGCTCTGAATAACAAACAGCTGTCTAATAGGATAAAATCTGTCATTTTTCCATCATTGCGTGCCAAATATCTAAACTGCCTTATTTGTTTATTGCGGTATACACATCAGTGCAGTGACAGCGTTCTGACAGGCTAAGGGAGGATGCAGTCTCCCTCCCGACCTCCTGTAGCTGTCATGGAAACCACCTGCTCTCAGCGGGAGAGGAGCCTGAGCTTTCACAGCAGGATCAGAGGCTAAGATTTCTGTTTGTTACAGGTACAGACTGGAGATGTCACTTAAGATTGGCAGATCTGCCACTGTAAGCTGCATGTTAAAGAATCAATTGTGTTTTGGCTAAATTATATTTGGGTAGTTGACATTAAATACTTAAGTTAACATGCTATACTTTTATACGTTTTTTGGCACTTTCTACAAATATGGTATATTTTGAATTCTCATGACTTTGTCTAAAGCATTCAAGGCGCAAATACCATGTTTTCCTTAGATGTTTGATAAACAAATATCTACTATAAAATGAACCTAGCATGACAAATAAAATCTTAGTTCGACATGCCCCACAGATTTCCTGCCTTCCAAAGTCTCTGTTTCTTCGGGTAATACTGTATGTCTGTGGTTGTATAACAACACCCACACACTCAATATACATCCACAATGCTGCAGTGGTTGGCCATGTAAAGAGCCTCATCTCAGTGAATGTTTTGGAAGGATGAGCAAAGCTTTTCTGAGCAGCTGCAAAACCAGGGGCCAAACTGGAGGGTGGGGATCGGGCAGCCGTGTCTGCTTGAATTAGTCCATTCTTGTGGCATGCTTTTGCTCTATCTCTCTCTCTCTCTTCCCAAGACCGCCTCCTTTTTTGCCATTCTGCTTCTTGATCCATCCGTATGGAAATCAGAAGCAGAATTCCTGGGTATGAAACGTGCTGTTGCTTTAACTTACATCGCTGTGAGAGTTCCAGTTGATAATCCCATGGTAGTCTAATCTTTGCTACATTAAAGCTGTGTTTAATCAGCTGTGACTACGCAGTGAACATAACTGCACATGTTTTACTCTAGGTTTCAATGTGCACCCAGTTCAGTGGTCTCTTAAAGGTCCCTTGAGCAGAGGTTAAGGACTGTCTTTTCATATGAGGTAATAGAACATGATGGCTGAAATGTTCCCTAATGTATATGCGGATATGCTACACGTGATCTCATGGGAGGTCTGCGGTGGTCATCGTTTGCAGGCAGTGGAGTGTGCGCTGCCCTTGTGTGCAGTAGCTGTCATGTCTGGTGTGACACTGTGGTTGACAGACAGGACTTCTGACAAGAAAGTTCAAATGCTCCTCTAGTTGCTGTTGAGCAAACCTGCCACCTGATATACTATGACATGTGAGCCAGGCAGGAAGGGACAGGGTGCTGAGTCAGAGACACTCACAGAGTTCAGTCAGGGTGTGGCACTTTGAAAACTTCAAAAGATGTGTTAAATAGTCAAATTAGGGAATTTGAAATGACTTTGTGAGTTTGTTCTTCTGCATTTATGAGTAGATATAGGTTGGTGAGAAGTTGCCTGTTCAGATGTGAGATGATTTAGGCTACCTTTCTTTTCTCTTTCTCAGTGTCTGTTGCCTTTTTCTAAACATTGCTTATAGCTAAAGTGTGTAGTGTTTTTCATTTTCAAGTGCTTACTTAGCTTAATACATAGAGACATCTATAAGTAAGCTATCCATAGGTTGATTCCCTTATAAAGTGTAAATAACTGAACCAGCCAACATCAAAACATTGGCTCAATGTTGTGAGTTTGGGGCAATGCTATCAGTTTAACTATCCCACCAATGGCAGAGAGTGGAAGTATTCGGGAAACCTGTTTGAAAACAATTATTTTTGCAGTTTCATTTAGTGATGCTAGCAGAAAAAGAAAATATAGACTTCAAAAAACGCATAAATGACCTTAATCCAATTTAAAATGTAATCTACCAACAAATTGAATAGCTACTGCTTTGTGGCAATTGCTGCGTGGTGCCATTCTCCATGAAGTATTGATTAATTTTTCATACACGCTGTGTTAGATGTTTTGAGATTTTAGGTGGCTCTTTAAGCACAGTCAGTTATAGGTGACAAAATGAGCACCGATCACAGAGTGCATCATCCAGTGTTTCTGTTCTCTAATCAGTCACATGTATGCATCCTGTTGTCTGTAAGGAGATTTATATATTAAACTTTCTTTTCTTTGGATGATATGGCCAGATGTCTTGGATAGTTAGATAGACAGAAAGACAGATAGATAGACAGACAGACACATTCAGTTTTATTTTAAGTGAATGTAAACAGTAGGGTGAAAACCAGATATGTCAGTATTTTGGAGTTGTGCACTAGAGTGACAGCAGCCTAAAATACCTGGTGTGTCTGTCATTAATGCTAATCAAACAACAAAAGACAAAAAGAAAATCACTCACTGCTCTTCATTGAATAAATTTGTATCTTTAATAAAAATCAATTTATATTTAATACATATAGTGAAGACAGCGTTTTATTTTTACATTTGTTTACTCACTGTAGTACGGAAGCCCTAAACGGCCATGGATTATTATTGTTTTTCTATCTTGTTTTCTCGCGAGCACGACTTATTTTCTCGTGATCTCGAGATAAGTTGTTTTCTCGTGATCACGACTTAATCTCTTCTCTAAATTACAGAAATGTGCTAACAGGTGGCAGTATATTACCAAATATAACTGATGGGGTGCGGTAAATATCCACTGTACTGTATTACTTCATATTGGCCTAGATTGTATGAGTTTCGGACAGAGAGAGTCTTCGTGATCGCTTTATTTTGTGCAGTATTGTGTGCGTTAAATAATTAACTTAACCGTTAAATGCTTGAATATGATTATTTTGCTTGAAAGTGTATCTGTTATCATTACGTTCTGGCTGCTGGATGTAATACTCATTACAGTTTCATGACCGCATAGCGTTTGGTGTGATTCTAAACTTATTGCTTATTAAAACTAGTTTTGATGTCACTGTATAGTATTCTGTTTGCACCTTAATGTATATCTTTAAGACGCCATTTTAATCATCGCAGTTTCAGTGTTCGTTTACCTCACTATGTCACTCAATGTATATTGTTAAGAAATATGATTTATAGCCTATGTCATTTAATTCAGTGATAGTGTGTAACCTATTGTATTTTCTACATTTCTTTGTAGGAAACCACACACATACACATAAACACTCTTCTCAAACATCATCCCAAGATTGTTTAGCATATATCAACTGGATTAAAGTTTTGTTTTTTGGAGATCTGGAGTATTGCACCTCTTTTTAATGGAAGAGCTAGGAGGAGGAAGACATTTTAACGCACATGATATCACAGCCTATCCTACATGATGAATAAAAATAACAAACACATTATGTAATATAATTTTATTTCAAGCGAATGAGGAAAATAAAGTGGGTTTAAAAGTTTTTAGAATTATAGAATAATATGGCATCTTTCTGAAGGCATTCCGTTTGCACTTGAGATGTTGAATGCTCTATTGATTATTAAACATGTTAATTACACAAATAAAATGTTTAGCGTACATTTATTGAACAGTGATTGATTAGCCTATATGTAGTTATTTATTGTAAACTTTATTATTAAGCATAGTAAACATTTTGCTGAAATACAAGATATGAGAGCGCATGATTTATCCGTCGATCTGATGCGCGTGAAAGTTGTGTTCGTTACTACAGCAACAGTAGAATCCGGGTCACGTTTCAGAATCAATCATTGTAAAAAGAACTTTTATGTCGAGAACAACTTTTGTTATCTCGAGATCACGAGAGAATTGAGTCGTGATCACGAGAAAACAACTTATCTTGAGATCACAAGAAAACAAGATAGAAAAAAAAATAAAATCTATGGCAGTTGTGCTTCCATAATGTAGTATTTCTTACTACATGTTAAATAAACCTACTGTGCCTGAAAAACTTTATTTAATTTGGATTTTTGTTCTATTGTATTTGTCCTTCTTTGTTCTTATTTAAAAAAAAAAAAAAAAAAAAAACTAGATTATGATATATTGTTATAGTGAAATAAAATTTCTCATATTGTGAAATAACATTTTGGTCACCAAAATGTTATTTTACAATAATTCGCCCAACCCTAATAGGTACTGTTCATAGACAGATATTCTATGATATAATGTATAGAATAAGCTGACTCCTTTTTTCTTTTTTCTCTTGACAGAAGAATGAGCTTCAGGTTGCTTTGTTGGAGAGAAAACGGCTCAATCGTGAGCTGCTTAGTCACATCCTGAAGGCTGTACAGTACGAGGAGGTAAGGGATGGTCAGCATCACGCGCTAGCGGAGCTCATTAGATCAATGGCTGCTCATTACATGGCTCTTCTAAGAACATGTGCCTGGAGGGCTCTTCTCTGCATCTCAGTATTGATCTTATTGTGTCCCTGTCTGGTCAATATATCCACCTTGTTTGCTGTGACCAGATTTATCTCTATGAAACCGGATAGGGTTTTGTATGCACTTATTATTATGATTTGAAATTGGCCCCCATGATGTGACAAACACGTCCACGTGCAAATTGAAGATTATCAGAAAGTGAAAGACTAGTGACACCCAAATAGGGGTATCAATGTGAGTAGTGAATCTGCTGAGGAGTGGATATCGCTCTAACACAGGACCGCTGAGAGTGGCAGTCCATGGCACTCATTGTGTTAATAGTGTCAATTTCACTGGCGCTTTTTGCCAAGGTGACGGGCCATGGTTTGGCAGTCTCTCTCCGAATAATCCACAGACTGCTCCTCTCCTCTAACAGCAAAAAGAGGCCATCTGTCACAACCCCAGACGAGCGTCTGAGATAAAATGTCTTCTGCTTAATCAGGTAGTGTTGTCCACTCCCATTTCCATTCCCTCAATGATCAAAGGCTCATTTCCTAACATTCAGCAGTGCTAACAAGGCCAAGGAGAGTAGGTAAATAACCCCAAGTGGGACAGGTCGGTTTGTCACACGCTTCGGCAGAAGGCGCAATCTCATATACTGATCTTAGATCAATATGAGATGCGAATCAACCTCCCCATTTCTCTGAGCCTGAACAGATGAAATGTGGCCTAATAAATGAGACAGAGTATGGGCATGTGCCAGCCACAAGTGTGTGATATATATCTAGTGGTGGATTTTGATTGGTGGATGGGATTCTTGTTTGAATGTCCTGAGTTGACCCTCTTCTGTACTCATCAGGTGATTGGTTGTTTCTCTGAGCTCTGCCAGCATCATGAGTCAATGTAAAAGTCAAACACATTTCTGAATGTTCTGAACACTGAATCTTTAATTTTAGAGCTGTTGCCTTAGATACAAATCACCTAAATTTTTATTATATAGCCCACAGTGCTGCAGAGTTATGTTTCAAGCCTCAAAGAATCACTGCACCTTTTATCAGATTGATTCTGTTTTAAAAAAAAAAAAAAAAAAACTGCTTAGACCTACACTCATTTTACAGTATGCTCTCACGGTCCATTGTAAAATTCATTCAAGCACTGATGCAGAGTCAGCTGTTTTGCTTCTATTTGTTGTGGTCATTATTAAATGTCCAACAGCTGAAGTCTGGCCAAGGTTCCTCTATTAACTCTGCTTTTCATTGTTTAAGTGACAGTATTGTAAGTTTAGCTGGACTTTTGTGACTTTAGACAGTTAATGTATCCTCATCTTCTCCCCAACTCTTTCACTCTGTAGGTAAAGTCAGACTATGATCAGCTCAGAAAGGCTTTTGGGTGTGTAAGTCAAGAGAGAGACTTGGCTAGGTGGGAGAAGGCTCAACTCCAAGACAAACTGGAGAACCTTGAACGGGTCCTGAAGGTAAGATCATTGTTGGATACTGAATAGTGGATCGATTATTGCAAATGTGTTTTAATATGCACCTTAAACTTTAATATTAAAGGGAACCTATTATGCCTACTTTTACAAGATGTAATATAGTCTCAAGATGTAATAAAGTCTCTGGTGTCTCTAGAATGTGTCTGTGAAGTTTCAGCTCAAAATACCCCATAGATCATTTATGATCCAATTTGCCCCTATTTGGGTGTGAGCACCATTTTCGTGTGTACCGTTAAATGTAAATGAACTGCTGCTCCCCACCCCCCTTTCCTCCCCCCTTTACTGCTCATGCTTCGGATACTCTGGCAACAACATAACTGGAGAATCTCACACTGCCATAATGTCAGAAATTTTTGTCAGTCTGAAGGTCTGGCTACAAGAGACTAACTCAGGGCAGGATCTATGCTAATTGGCCAGATCGCCACCAGTCATGGACGGTGCTTGTCCCTACTGTGATGTCACAATAGGAAGAAATCTGGAACAGCATATTTTCAGACACTGCTACTGATTTATTTGGATTATAAAAAAGGAAATGATGAATTTTTACCGTTATAGGCTGGTTGTTTACACACACCGTGGACACATCAGTGTTCAAACACCATGTAGAAGTGAATTTTGCGTAATAGGCCCCCTTTAAGAATACTAATCATTTTAGAAAAGTTTAGAGATTGCCTTGGTTTGCACTGACAAAAATACTGTAACCTGAATGTTCATTATATAATTAAAATCCCTTTTCACCATGACAGCTTTTATCATATTTAGTAAACCAATCAGTATTGTTTAAGATCATCTTAATATTAAGTATGGGGTTAGATTCCCGCCAATAGTAGTGCGGTCACGGATCAAAAAATAATAAGTGTAATAAAAATGTAAAAATATATAACACATACTTAAAAAATTAATGCAAAATTTTCAGAATGGCAAAGAACGTGGTCACGGATCGAAATATAATAAGCGTGGATCGAAAAATTAAAAGCACATTTAAAAAAATAACAAGCATGAATCAAAACTTTAAACATATTAAAAATGATTTGTGAAATGCACAAATCTTAAACTTGTGTTTGTGTTCTTAAAAGTAGTTTTCCTTGCTTTTATTACTCTGTACTTTGTGCTCTCTTACATTTTCTGCTCATAATTTACTCTTTTGTATGCTTGTGCTGTTTTTCTCTTTGCTCTTCTTTCCATGGTCCGCTCTTGCGTTTCCAAATGTTGCAGTTTGAGTTTCATGTAAATTAGGCCAGGCTTAAACGTCACCATTGGTCCACTAGTTCTAGATTGACAGCTCCTCCTCTAGCCAATCAATCAAAGAGAGGGAGATGACATCACTTCAATGCGATTCATGGCTACTGATACTCACACTCATACAGGGGAAGATAACAGTTTAATTTGAAACTTTACAAGGACTTTTGAGCTGTAAAGTTATCTGAACTATGGACAAATAATTCCTCTTTTTAAGATACTCTTTTTAATGTGCAGTGTTGTTATGATTGTTAATCTTTATGTTCATAATATATGGTATTTGGTGTTAAAATAATATTACTCATGATGCTAATATGCTAAGGCTACTGTAGCTAATATACTTAACTGTTGTCGTTAAACGATCATAGGTAACCTGGTAAATTAATTCTAAAACTGAATGTATCATCTCTGCATTGACTACGATGGTGTTACAGAGGAGATAATTACAGAAACAGGTGGATTTGATATGCTGTGATTTATGCACACACTTATTGTGTTTATTTACATAACTACATAATTGCACAATACTAAAAGATTAATGTTTTAAATATAGCTTTTAAAAACAAAATTATAGATCAGGGATAGGCAACTTTAGTTCTAAGGCTATTGCTTAACTTTATAATTTTATAATCTCTGTGCTAAAATGTTATAAAATTCATAAACTAGCACCCTTTTTAATGACATACTGTACATGGAAGACAAAATCTATAAATCTGTTTACAGGAAAACAATACATGAAAAAATATGCAGGCAGTTTACTGTTACGAGCAATATACAATGATCTAAACAATTGTAATGGCATATCTTACTTTAACTGTAACTCAAAAAAATATATTAGTAAGGTAGGTTTCTTATGTTATATTCTCTTGTGCAAAACAGGAATTGAAGAGACCACAAGCAAGCATAGATTATTATTATTGTATGAATACTAAAAATATCTAACAGTAATATAACAGGTATAGACAAGGCAGGCACACATAAGCAGGCACACATAAGCTGCATAGTGGCAGTTGCGTTTCGCGGTGCATTAAAGGTAAATATATTACAGTGATGGATCATCAGACAGGCACAACTGTGACAGGTTGTCGATGGTGAATTTAACAATAAAAGATTGTCCAGGTAGACGTATATAGCAGTGAAAGGTCGAGTTGCAGGCACATATACAGTATAACATGTCCTGCCACAGAAAGATTTTACCCCAGCTCGGAAATTGCCAGCTGTGACAGTTGTCTTCCCCTGTATGAGTGTGAGCATCAGCAGCCATGAGTCGCATTGAAGTGATGTCATCTCCCTCTCTTCGATTGATTGGCTAGAGGAGGAGCTGTCAATCTAGAACTAGTGGAGCAATGGTGATGCTTAAGCCCGGCCTAATTTACCTGAAACTCAAACTGCAACATTTGGAAACGCAAGAGCGGAACATAGAAGGAAGAGCAAAGAGAAAAACAGCACAAACGTAGAAAAGAGTAAGAAAATGAGCAGAAAATGTAAGAGAGCACAAAGTACAGAGTAATAAAAGCAAGGAAAACTACACAAAGACCACGTTCTTTGCCATTCTGATAATTTTGCATTATTTTTTTAAGTTTGTGTTATATACTTTTACATGTGTTTTTAAATTTTTGATTCACGCTTATTATTTTTTGATCCGTGACCGCAATACTATTGGCGGGAATCTAACCCCATAGTTAGGGCCTTGCTTTTAAAGGAAAAACTGATAGCAGCTGAGATAATGATGTTTCATTTCTGTCAGCATCATGTTGCTGACTTATTGTTCAATGAAAAGTGTTCCTGCACTTGTCGGCTTATTGACTGCTTGTGTCATGTATCTCGAGAGGAAAAAAGAAAAATTTCTTATAACAAGAAATCGACTGATCATCTTTAAAAGGAGAAATATGTATTAATCTTTCCTACCTTTCTTATTATTGACTATGTGATAAATTATCCGAGACAAAGTAGAAGTATTATAGCAATGAGTTGAGCAGAAAACTAGGTTTTCTGTAAAATTTCAGGATTCCCTTTGATTGTTTTGTCTGAAGATCTCTCTCTTGCTCCTCAGAAATGCATAATCATTCCTGATAGTGTTGCGGCAGCAGGACTGTAAAGATTTTCTTTTAAAGGAAAAAAATTATCTTAATTTCCATCTGAAATGTTTCATTTAACCTGTTCACTGGGCAAATCATCTTTTTTAAATGTTAAGCTCTTTAACAGGATAGTCCACCTGAAAATTACAATTCTGTCATCATTTATTGACCGTCATGACCTTCAGAACCTGTGTAACATAAAAACACACTTTTTTTTTTTTTTCATTTTATATTTTGGCCAGTTATTCTTCAAATTATCTTCTCTTTTTTTCTTTCTTTTTTTTTCAGAAGAAAGAAAGTCATACAGGTTTTTAACGACATTATTGTGAACCAATGATGACAGAATTTTTATTTTTGGTGAACTATCCCTTT
Organism: Elopichthys bambusa; assembly: GCA_037101425.1. Taxonomy (NCBI): domain Eukaryota; kingdom Metazoa; phylum Chordata; class Actinopteri; order Cypriniformes; family Xenocyprididae; genus Elopichthys; species Elopichthys bambusa. Next base: position 11,148,807 of record CM074450.1, read on the forward strand.
AACATACATTGATATGGCTCTAATAATTCATACTTTTATTTGTTTTCTAGTTTATTAAATGTTCATTTGCATATTTTCTAAATAAGTTGAGTTGTTTCCTGTCCTCTGAAGCTCTTCAGCAGCTCCTAATTTAATTATTATGCAAAGAATTGAGTTAAATAGGCATATGAATTTGCAAGATGTGTGTATGTGCTTAAAACACTTCCACCAAAGTCACCAAAGAGAAGAGGCTTTAATTTTCTGGAAGAGGGTGGAGATAAGGACAGTGAGAGAAATAGGGAGAAAAGATGGATCTTAGACCTTATAAGCTTAAGCTTTTAAGCCTCATAACACATCTGATATGTTTCAGTCCTATTCCTGTCCAGTTTAACTTCATCTTGAATAAAGGAGAAGGAAACTTGAACCCAAATGGTCTATTACAGTAGTCATTTTGTATTGTGTATTGTTTTTTGTTTTTTTTCATCAGTTTTTATTCTCGGTTTTCTGCATTTTTACAGAACATGTTGTATTTACCAAGTGCTTCCCGTCAATAGCTGTTGGTGTTATCACTCACTGTCACTATTGTGCTTAACGTGTCTGTTAAAGTGCCTGTGTGGTTATTCATGATGTTGTTTCCCAGATCTTTGTCCAGACCCTGAAAACTGCAGATCAGAACAGTGATTAATTGTTTTGTTCTACAATGTATGTTTAAGAAAGCAGGGGTTTCTACAAACATGTGACAAACACATCCTAGTTCTAAAATGGTCCAATTTTTTCTCTTTCTATTTTTCTTTTCAGCATATGCGAGAGGCTGCGGATCGGCGGCAGCAACTGGAGACAGAGCATGAGCAGGCCCTGGCGTTCCTCAACTCCAGACAGCAGGAGATCAGCCTTCTCCAGAAGGTATGAACCTCACTGATCCCCAAACATACAGTACAGCCACTTGTATGTCCTAGGGGTTGATTTTTATTTATTTATTTAACGTTTCAAAATACTTTTAATGTTTTATACTCGTGCCAGACATGAACATTTATTATTAAAGTGTGATGATTTTTTTAATTTTTTTATAATAAAGTAATAACAATATAAAGTATATACAATTTAATTGTGTACACTGTCATTCAAAAGTTTGGAGTCTGTAAGATTGTGTTTCATGTTTATTCTCATACCTTTAGTTCCACTAATTCTCACAAATCTATATTTTTATAACAGCTTTTCACGTAGTCGCAATGTTATATTGTGTCATGTTTATCAAAATAAAACTGATAAAAAACGTAGACCACTACATTGGTACTGAAATAGTATAGGCTTATTTTGAACTTTATTCTTGTACAAACAGATGCTTTAAGCAGTACATAAAGTATTGAATGAAAATGTCTTTGAAGTATTGGTGTATTAGTCGAATATTGCATTTATTTCACCTCAGCTGTGATAAAGTATGCAAACACAGCGCAAGCGTCACAGCAGAAAGTGTTCGACTTTACATCTCCGTTTTCAGCTTCTCCCCGACTGCAAGCAGCTACTCTCACCAATCGGTTGCATCCAGCCACAGCTGATTATTAGGTTTGTACGAGATGAACTACACTAGCCTGCGACCGGCTGGCGAGATCTGCCGGTTACAGGTGGAGGAGGAGTACAGAGACGGCCGTTAGGTCGTGCTTTCCGTAGTGTGCTGAACCAACATCATTCATGGCAGACCACCTGATTTTTGTGTTAATTGTAGCCGAAGAAGTGGATGCAATTGAAATTCCCATGTTTTGAATATCAGATATATTTAATATCAAGATTGGTTAAATACAGGAACTTGTCTAAGAAAAAACACCCAACACACATCGTCCTTGTCATCACAGAATCTGACCAATAAGAATAAAGTGCGTCATCAGCAAGGCTTTCGCAGCCGGTTTTGAGCAACTGCAGCGCCTGACCTAGGTGGCTGGTCTCGTTTTGCTCTCGCGGTACTTTGATGGCACATGTGAACATAAGGCGGCTGCAGCGCCGATCAAAGTCGGACAAATTTTCTAACCAGAATGCATTGATTTTGTCAGGTGGCAGCTGATCTTTGTGGCACCGCATGAAGTCGAACAAGCTTATTTACTTCACTCCGGAATGAATCAGCCGATTGAACAAATTAAATCGAATGACTGAATGACTTATTTAGACATTTACTGCCCCATGCTGGCAGTTTTAGTTTCATATTTAGAGTATCCTATCATTTCATTAAAGAATATTTTGTATTTCCATATTAATAAAAAAACATTAAAGGTATAGTTCGCCAAAAAATGTTAAATTCTGTTATCGTTTACTTACCCTCATAGCTGTTGAAGCCAAAAGGTTTGTGTAATAAATTCTGTTGAATCAACAACAACAAAACATTTCTAAAGCTTCTTTTTATAATGTCTATTTGATGCGTTTCTCATTTTACACAATAATGACTTTATATTATCATTTGGGGGTAATTTCTCAGGCAATTTTGATGTTAATATGCGATTAATTAGATTAATTAATCGCCACATCATGTAATTAATTAAATGTAATCATGTAATTAATTCAAAAATGCAATCGCATGACAGCTTTAGTCTTTACTATCACTTTTGATCAATTTTATGCATCCTTGCTAAATGAAAGTATAAATTTCTTTAAAAAAATGTACTGACCCCAAACTTTTGAGTGGTACTGTTTATAAACATATAAATAATTTGAATACTTTTGTGAAAAAAGTTTTTCACAAATTACAGACTTTTTAAACATAACCATTTCCATTAAAACATTTTTACAAGTTAGAATACTAAAGAAAAATCAAGGTAAATATTAACAGAATATTTTTATGCAATATCCAGCTAAGTTGTGATTTTGTCATTTATGCAGAAGTGTGAAAATAAATATTTAATTGTCAATTTATATTAAAAATTCTTTAAACTTCTAGCTATAAATTTAGCCTTATCAAAACAGTAAGCCATTTTATTCCAAACATATTTTAAATGTAAGCTTTTCACAGCCCAGATCACCATGTTGAACCAGTTCAATTCCTCATGCCAACATCTTATTCATCTGTTATTTATTATATTCAAGGATAATGACATGCCGTATAAGAAAATATTCTTCTGATGTGGAAGCAGTAGATATTCTGGCATAATAGGGCTGGCATAATAAAATCAGTGCAGTCACATGATAGGATCATGGCTGCTTTTCTTTGTGTCTGCGGCCTTTCAGGAAGGAACAGCGACAGGCAAACAAAGCAATTAGAGCTGACAGCAGACACCGCATCAGTGCAGATCCCTAGGGAGGGGTTCGACAGAGCTTTCACCTCACTAACATACACAACACAGACTTATGCACAAACGACTTGCTGATACAATTTGCATGGCAATCATAGCTTGTCTATGTATCTCAAGTTTTTTGCTTGCCTACAAACACACAGTCTTTGCTGTCATTTTACACCTTTATGAGTAGCTGCTGTAAACTCTGACTCAGATTTTTGCCCTTCAGATACTGAATTTCCCCCCTGGGATCAATAAATCTGTCAGAAGTTAGATGAAGTAACTTTGCCAAATCTTGGCAAATCTTTCAGAATCAGTATGAGATTATAATGTCCTACTGACGTTGCAGTTATTTTTTTGAGGTTTGAGTTTGTCGGGTTTTGAGTAAATAGACTTGCATTTGTAAAGTGCAAGTGCTAAACTAATAGTGCTATCTCTTATTTTCAGGTTCAAGCTGAAACTGAGAAAGAGCGTGAAGAAGTGGTGCATCTGCTAGAGGTAAAATTTAATCTACTTCCTTTCCTTCTGTCCTTTGGCATCCTTCTATGAAAAGCCTAATTTACACTCCAAGCATGGTCAGCAGAGTCTGCCTTTCGTGCAAAAAGCACCCGTCTACCCAAATTATCTGATAAGTTTAGAAGGGACCGGTGCGGCCTGTCTGGATCCCTCTTGTGTATGATAAAAGACCACCATGTCTGACAGTTGGGCTGGTCTGAGAAGCTTCTCCTTGTCATGTACTGTCAGCTTGACTTCTGAGCAGAGCTTATGTCCCCTACTGGGCATCCTTCCAGTGGTTCCTTATTATTACGACCTTCATAATTTTCGCCTCTTCCCATCTTTTTTATACCCTGCAATTTTGTCTCAAGACGTTAGGTTCATCTTTTTTCCATAGTTGAATATTTTGATTAGTTTTGTGTTATTTTTATCACATACCCATGTCATTCTTATATATATATATATATATATATATATATATATATATTCCCCCCCATGTGTTTAAATAGAGCCATATGGACAAAATGCGGGTACACACACTCTCACTCATGCAGAGATTTTTTTGTAACCTTTCATATCAGTTTTTTCCTCATTAGAGACTTTTGCATTGAATGCTCTGCATTCACAGTTTACTGAGACCATAGTCATAGCTTTGTATAAAGAACTGACTGAAATTTAAGTCACTATTAAATGATGACCTTCCAGTAAGGAAAACATTAGGGATGAGTAGATAATGACAGAATTTTCATTTTTTGGGTGACATGTCCCTTTAAAATCATTGTATTAATGAGTGCCAGTTGAGTATCTCCACTGTTACAATCATCTGTGTGGCCATGAATTGTTGCTGTTGAAGAGTTAAGAGTTTAACAAACAAAATTGAGACAGGCTGTTGCATCAGATCTTTTGTTGTTGGTGTAAATTTATGGCTGTTTTTGGGTCGAACGTTTCTAAGAATGGTCAGGAATGGTTCCAGTTATATTTCCACTTGAGCTTGGTTCGGCACGACTACAAATTGTTCTGGGCCTTTCTTGGCAAAACGAGCTGAACTGTATTTGAGTGAAGTTAACGTACGTTAATAACATTAAAAGAAATGTCTGATCATCCTCCATAACCTGGTCGATATTTACATCTCATATCATCTGTAACCTTTTGCATTACCAAGTCAACAACTGACATATTTGTATTACATTCCAAAGATCTCTGTTATCAGCCCCACAGTGGAAAATGAAACCATATTCATACCGGCTGGGCCGGATCGGCACGGAATAGAACAGTTAAGGAATGAGAACGTTTTGGCCAGATGGTGGAAAAGTTTCAGTATTATGATCCATTAGATAATACTCTTAACCTGTGTTTTTTTTTTTTTTTTCAACCTCTAATGCCTTTGGCACTAAAAAGTGCTCTCATTGCATCCTTTGATGCAGTTGCTGTAAGCCATTGTTCAAAGCATGTTTGAGCTCTGTAAATTTAATAATCAACTTTCTTGATGATATGCATTCAATTATTTAAATTAATTTATGTCAAGTATCTATTCACAAGTATAGAATTTGTCGTTCTGGTCTAAAACAGTTGCACTAGACAAATTTATTTGACCATTGTGCTTGCGTTTCATGTCTTTTGCAGCTTCTCGTGCATAACACAGTGTTCTAAAATTAGTGTAGTCAAGTTAAAAGTTCAATTTTGAAAAAATGCGACTGATATTGTATTTTGTTTACTCCACTGCGTCTCATGCTTTTAACCACTAAAACGTGTTGTTTCAATGATTCCTTAAGGATATCAGAATAAATAGGCTTATTAACTTCAAAAAGGTGAAAAAACAATTCCCATATCATGTTGTTATTGTCACAGGCTGTGCATCCAGTCAAGCTTTACAGCATTTTGTTGCAAATTTATTCAACGCTGGGTAATATGTCGAATAGCAGGGATTTTGCTAATAATACAGTATTTGGCACAGTGTTTGTTCCATGTGCTAGGCTGGTAAATAACACTTCTGCTGTGTATGCGTTTACAAAATTGTCAGTTTTCTTTTTCATCTGTGTCATGTCAATAATTTTGCATATTGTTGGGTGTAATCTTGTAATATTGCTGGTTACTAAAGCAAAACAATTTGAGAACCACTTCTACAGTTCAGTGTATTTCTCCTGTGATTTGTGTATTTCTCCTGTGTATTTCCCCATTTATTCATGATATAAACAATTTTATTTCATCATTTGTGTAATTCTTTCCAGTATATTCCTTTATCCGTCCCTCAAAGGTCAAGGTTCATGACTTAGAGCAGAAATGCCGGACACAGAGTGAGCAGTGCAATATTTTGTCAAAAAAGCTGGAGAAATATCACCTGGGGTCAGACACGGAGGATACGCTCAACACTGACTCACAGGAGAAAAACTTGAGCAACAGTTACAACAGCTTGCAGCACCAGGCAGAAAAAAGTGAGCAAAGAATTTTTTTTTTTTTTTTTTTTTCTTCAAACAATATTTTGTTTCCCACATGAACCATAGTCATTTCACAAAGTCATGGCCAGTTTTGAAAACAACTTTTGATCAGTTCTGGCTTTCCTGAAATGCCTCTTTTTTTAAAATGAAAATGTATTTTCAGATCATGTTTCCATTGTATTTGTATGTTTTTTGGACAATAATGCTTCTTTCTTTGAAGTGCCTTGGGGTATGAATGTACACCATTGAGTATGATGATATGGTAATCATTTATTTCCATTTTGTATATCCATACTGTCAGGGGTTAGCATGTGTAGTCCACAGACCAAGACATGTGACGGAGAATGAAATATACAAGAAAACTTTAATAATCACTTGGAGAACTTCAGAACAAACACTACACATCAAACATAGACGTTAACATGGAACAAAAAAAAAATCACTAATCAGTGTGCAATAATCAGAAACCATAGTACTAGAACTCAGGCAAAACAGTGACAGGGAAAATAAAGAAACTTAAGTGAACAGGACTAAGAAACTTTGAACTAAATACATGAATGAGACTTGGTGCTGGAAGGGGGAAACTTGGCCCTGGGATTAACCAGTGGCAACATGGACGATTTAGGACTAGGCTGAACCAGCAGAGACAAGGATGACATGGAACTGGGCTAAACCCGCAGAGATGAAAACAACTTGGGACTAGACGGGACCAGCGGAGACTGTAGACAACATGGAACTGGGCTGAACCAACAGAGACTCAGACGACTTTGAACAGAGATGCTCGGAACTGGGCTGAACCAGCAGAGACGAAGATGACTTGGGACTAAATGGGACCAGCGGAGACTGTAGACCTTGAAACATCATCCAGCTCATCATATAATAATTCTATACAGACCCAGATTATCGCACAAACCTCAGTGACGGGAATGTGGGCAAGGCTCCAATTCATCCAAATTCCACCAAACTACCCTCTGTAATGTATGTTGTTTCCGGCTCAAGCACCTGGTCAGACTCTGGGATGTGCTTGGGTTCGAGGATGAACGTTGCCTCTGGCAATCGCTCAAGCTCTGTCTTGAGTCTGTGGTGGGCTCTGGCTTAAGATCCGTAGTGTGTGTGGCTGAAGGCAGGCTGGGCTCTGGGTCAGGAGTGGGGCTGGCATTGTCCTCATCCTCGAGGCAGATGGTGTATGGTGAGTCACACTGAACCAGCAGCTATTCTACATATTGTCTGAAACTCCCTCAAGGATGTTCCCTGAAGGATAATGGGTGAAGCACTTCAAATCTAGAAAATCCCTTGTGTGGTCTTTGAGGGAGTGATCTCCCTGCTCAAGTGGGCAGCAGGGATATCCATTACTTTTGTTCTGCTGCTTAATCTAATCTTGGTTCCATGTTCTATCACAGGTTAGCGTTACGCAGAATGAAATATACAAGGAAACTTTAATAAACACTTCAGAAAAAACACTACACATCAAACATTGACATAAACGTGGAACACTGAACTAAGAAAACTGAAGGCTAATACTGCGTTCACGCCACATCATAATTACTGTAGCCTTGAGATGACAACACGTGAAGTTTTGTTCGGAGCTGTTCATGTCCTCGAACTGGGAATTATGCGTTTCTATGGCAACACTATCAATGCTTAAATGAATCTGCAGCGGTCAGGTGGTACAGCGGTCATTTGGTACAGATAGGGGCTCTCAGAAAATTCCCATCTTACAAGCTGTGATTATAAACTCTACAAGGACATGAACGCTTTGTACAAGTTGAAATGTCATAATTATGGTAATTACAACATGGCATAAACATACCTCTAAATACATTGAGGCAGGGAATCAGAGAAACAGGGAAGAGTTGTGAAACTAATTAGAAACCATAGTTACAAATTACAAACTAAAACTCAGGCAAAACAGTGACAGGGAAAACTAAGACAAAGAAACTAAACAGAACTTCACTAAGAAACTATGAACTAAAGACATGAATGTGACACATACATGTTAAGTACCTCATACCGTCAATGTTACATAGTATAATCATATTTTGTAAAAATATGTTTTGGTAAAAAAAAAATGTAAAGGCCAACCCAAAAGTTAGCATTACCCTGGTTCCATTGACAATTACCCAGTAGGATTTTTCCATTGGCTTTTGGATTATAGCAGAAAATAAGTTCTCAATAGTTTATTCTTACACGATTCTTACACATTTTCTTCATCTTCATCATGATAATCTTCACAAATTAACACAATATTTTCTGAATTTTTGAAGCCTAAATCAGCAGAAGTAAAGCGCTAAACATGGGCTTTAAACGAACTACACCATGGACTTCAACGTCGCCACCATTAAGCTTTACATATACTTACTATAGTAATAACAGTAAATTATGCATAAAACAACAAACCCTAAACCAAATCTCAATCCTAACCAAACATTTTTTTAAAAATACATAAAATCTCTTTTACTTAAAACGTCCATTTGATTTCATTTCATTTAAAAAAATCTATTTCATTTAATTGTCTTATCCTCTAATGTTTTTTTTCCACAGCCTTATTTAAATCCATTGGTTCAGATCCCCCTTATTGTTCGATGATCAAAGTCATTGATTTCCATTATAACTCATGCTTGCAGGTGATGAGAGATCTGACGGAGCTTCACTGGTTTCAGAACTGCCCATAGTACAGCAACACAAGATTGATAAGCCAGAGCAGCTGTCGGTCAAACCCAACGTCCAAACCCAGAGTCGCTCCAGCAGCCCCATGCAAGCATCCCTCTCAGAGGTTTGTCCCCTTCAGCCATCCACTCATCACAGCTACACTTTATCATTTGGTTAACTGGTTGCCACGAGCAGATAGCAGTATCTGTTTATCTGCCTATATTTTACTCAAGAGAGAAGAAATGTGCTCATTTCATGCCTTTATAATTGGCCTCTCTCAATATAATTAGATACATAAATGACCTCATATCAGATGTTTGGGTTGAAGACTCTCTGATGCTTTAGGAAAGAAAGTCAATTGTTTACTGTTTGTCTAAACAAAATCACACATTTGGGCATCTAAAGTCTCAGTGGAATGTTGACTAAAAAGATACATTTAACAATTAAATGTGAAGAGTGTAATTATTTTGATGTTAAAATATTTTCTCTGGTCCCAACTATAAAGCATTTTAATTATTTAATTGTTTATTTTGCCAATAAACTGTAAACACTATGACTCGATGCTTATATAAAAACATTGTGCTGTTTGTTTGAGCATCTCAGCCAGCCTGACACAGCAAAATTGGCTCAACCAATGGCGTGAGTTCTTGACCAATGGCAAAACCTGTTTAAAAACAGTCATTGTTTTTGCAGTTCCGTTTGGTGATGCAATCACCACCATAGAAATTACACACTTCAGCTTTATATTTTCCCTGGCTATGTGATTGACATCAATGCAAATAGGTAATAATCATCTCCGCTCTGTGCACTTAATCATACATGAATCAGATCATCCATGAACACATGCATGCACTGTGCACATTGGGAGCAGGACTGGAAATAAATGAATGTTATGTAATAATCATCACACAAACACTGTCATAGTACATTGCCATAGTACATTTATGTAGTGATGTTCATTGTGGAATTTAAAGATAAAGATCAAGTGTGTCAGCTGATTTCCTCTGTCCAGATGGATGATGAGGTGAGCCCAGCTCCAAGATCCAAGGCAAGATACACAGGTCAGGTCCGCCTCTGCACTGCCCGCTATAGGTACTATTCTTACCACTTACTCTCTCTCTCTCTCTCTCTCTCTCTCTCTCTCTATATATATATATATATATATATATATATATATATATATATATAAGAACTGTTCAAAAGTTTGGGGACAGTCTTTTTTTCTTCTTCTTTTTTTTTTTTTTGCATTAAATTGATCAAAACATTAAAGACATCTATTACGTTGACCGGGAGGAGACATGTTTGGTTCACTTAGTTTTACTAATATATTAACATATACACATATTAACTAATGGGAATGTGATAATAAGTCGTGTCCACGAGATCATTTTGTTGAGGTAACGACATTTTTCTTGTGGCCACAACTTCTTTATGTTGGGGTAACAACATCTATTTCTCATGGCAACAAGTTAAATGCGTAAATCTGCGTCACCACAGCAACCTGGAATTATCAGAAATAGGCCTATAATAATATTTATTTTAATTAAGGAAAAGCACAGAATTAAGAAATTATTATATATTCATATTGCCTATTATATTACATTGCACGCAGTGGTGCCTATAGACAGCATTCTATTGAAATTTGTTATCAATAAATGTTAAAAGAATATGCTTTATATGCCTCGCATGGCCATGACATAAGGATGTCGTTACCTCAAAAAAATTATCTTGTTGCTACGACTTATCGCATTCCCACAAATGAATATCTCATGGCCACGACATATTATCACATTCCTACGAGTTAATATGTTGTGGCCACAACAAATCTAAGTGAACTGAACATGTCCCCTCCTGGTCACCATAATTTGTAATGTTAGAAAAGATTTCCATTTCAAATGCTGAAACTTTCTATTCATCAAAAGAATGTCATACATTTTTGAAAAGGTTTCATGGTTTCCACAAAAATATTAAGCAGCACAGCTGTTTCAACTGTGTCTAAGAAATGTTTCTTAAGCACCAAACCAACATATTAGAATGATTTCTGAAGTATCATGTAACACTGATAAATGGAGTAATGGCTGCTGAAAATTCAGCTTTGCCGTCACAGGAATAAATTACATTTTAAAATATATTAAAATAGAAAACAGTCTGTGACAAGAAGGGTGGAGCCAAGAGCCGTGGGAACGGAGCCTCGAATCTCACAGAGGAGCTCGAAAGGATAAAAGGAGGAATGATGACAGTGAAGGACGAGAGAGGACCAGACCTGGGCTTTGTGTTTTTATTATGTTTTTTGCTGCAATTGTCCACGAGGGGCAGCCGCTTTACTTTCGTTTTGTTGTTTGTTTATTTTGTGTTGAACGTTCGCTGGTTCCCACCTCCTTCCCTAAACGTAAACTTCGTTTCACAGTCATAAGAGACTTTAATGTTCAATGTACAAAAACATTAAAAATCTTACTGACTCCAAACTTTTGAACAAGTGAATGTTATATATGTATGCACACATGCTTGTACATATAGGCCTACATGTGTTTGTATTTTACTGTTTTCTTTGTTTTCTTTCCCACTCACTGTCTGGTGTTTTGGTCAGTTATAATCCCTATGATGGACCTAATGAGCATCCAGAAGCAGAGCTCCCTCTTGTGGCAGGGAAGTACTTGTACGTATATGGGGACATGGACGATGATGGATTTTATGAAGGTAATTGAGTTATGATGCGAGAGGTGTAATTATTGTTGAAAATTAAGAGTTTACATTTAAAAAAGACCAGATCTCTAATCGACCAAGTTATTTGCTAATGGACACTAGAGGATAAATAACAGACATAGACAAGTAAATTTAATCAGTAAGCATTACCTGACAGCATGTATTAAAAATGATATGCTTACAAAATGCATCACAATTACATTTTATGTAATGAGATCTGCTGCAGCTTATGAGATCTTTCTATTTTTGTTTGTTTCAGGAGAGCTATTGGATGGGCAGCGTGGCCTGGTTCCCTCTAATTTTGTGGAGTTTGTCCAGGACAAAGAAAAGCCATCTATCGACGGGGAACAAGAGCAGGGCAGGCTGGAGCAGAGCTGTCTGAGCCTGATTGCCATAGATGGAGCTGCTCCTCTGGACAGCCTTAGCAGTGATGCCCTCGGCCACTGCAGCAACGGGACAGGCGCTCTGGATGAAGAGGAGCTGGGCGACAACATCGTGCCTTACCCTAGGAAGATCAACCTGATCAAACAGCTGGCAAGAAGTGTGATAGTGGCCTGGGAAGCGCCTGTGGTGCCCCTCGGTTGGGGCAACATCAACTGCTACAATATCTTAGTGGATGGGGAAGTACGTTCCTCTGTGCCGTTTGGGGCCAGGACCAAACTGCTTCTCGAGAAGCTAGACTTAGCTTCTTGCACCTACCGTGTGTCAGTACAGAGCGTGACGGACAGGGGACTCTCCGATGAGTTGCGCTGCACCTTGCTGGTGGGCCGCAATGTTGTGGTGGCCCCCACTGGCCTGCGCATGGACAATATCTTGCGTGACTCCGCTGAACTTTCTTGGCTGCCCAGTAATAGTAACTACTCCCATGTTGTGCACTTAGATGGTGTGGAGCATGCTGTGGTCAAGCCGTGCTCTTACAAACTGCGTTTTGTGAACCTGAAGGCCGCCACAGTGTACAAGGTAAAAGTGTTGGCCAAACCTCACCAGGTGCCCTGGCACATGCCCCTGGAGCAGAGAGAGAAGAGAGAGGCTGGGGTGGAGTTCTGCACCCAGGCTGCTGGTAAGATTAAACTCTAATACTGTTCAGATATTGCGCCAATATTGAGTGATTTGGATGCATAGGATGACTAGTGCTTTCGATTAGGTTCTGATCCACAAATTTATATCAGATCCAATTTGATTCAGTTGAGATTCATTTGAGTGTATTTCATTTATAAGGTTTTGTTTGATATTGCGCTGATATCACTGTTTTTTAACTTGGCCTATTCATTTAAAGAATTTTTAATTCATTTATTAAAGAGCCAGTTCAAAAGAGTAATTTGTTTGTAAATCAGACAACGCTGTTTTGCTGTATGTTTTGGAAAGAGTTATTTTCAAGAGTCAAGAGTTTGTAAGAGTCATTTGATTGTGAATCAAACAACACTGTTCGAACTGCACTGTATGCTCTGATTCGCTTAAAACAAAAAGAGTAAATTGTCCTAGAGTTGGGACTACAGTAGTTGCACTGAATGAATGCTTGATTTTGCAGCCCGTGAGGGAAAATTTAAAAGAAAGTCTATTATTTTTGCAATACACAAGTTTGTAATTGCATCACATTCAATATATACTGCGAAAAAACATTCACAGCTCGGGTAAAATCAGCAGCAGGGGAGCAGCATGGCTGGAAACACTATTACAGAGAACCTTCTAGCTTAGTGCTGAACAGACAGATTTTCACACGGCCACTGAAAATTGACAGAGAGTAAAAGACTGATCTTGGGATTATAAGAGTTGACATCAGGATTGATCAAATAAAGGTCAGAAAATTAGTATTTTTACCCACTAAGGCAAGGCTTACACACACATCGGACCTAAACAGAGCATACACAATCTTTCCTGAGAAAACAGCTATTTTTGTTGTTCTGATTAGCACAACACTCCACTTAACAAAGTCGAAGACTCAAAGGCAACAGAAAGAGATTTAGTGAGGCTAAATTAGCTGAATTAGCTGAGATACTTGGAAGTAATGTATGCCCTTGTGCCATTATTCAGCCGTGAAGCTATTGGAATGACCATATTACTGTAAACTTGAGCTCAGGCAAATGAATCCAGTGCACAAAATCCTTTCTAAATATCATGTATCGCATGTCAGGTGTCTTACTGTAAATACCCAGTGGCTATCTGTCCCTCCTCAGGACCCCCTCTGCCTCCTCAAGAAGTCCAGGTCCAATGTGGACACACCCCAGGGATTCTTCAAGTGCGTTGGAAGCCCCCTCCAATGACACCTATGGGAACCTCTAATGGTGCAAGTGTCATTGGCTATGCAGTGTGCACTAAGGGTCAGAGGGTAAGGATGTGCACATCAGCAGTCATATCTGGTGACATTTATGTGACAGAACAGTTCTTGACTGTTTGGAGGCTAAAAGTCATCAAGATTAAAATTTTTATCAAAAAGTCATACTGGTGACTCTGTGGTCATTCTGCATGGGGAAATCTTTCCCGATTGTGTTGATTCATATTGACATGACTTCATTTTGCCCATGAAAAATGAACTGAACCATGGTAAATGTGACAGCACCTTAATGCTAAAACTAATGCTGTTTCAGATCGCTGAGGTGTTGTATCCGATGGCAGACTATGTGGCAGTAGAGCTGAACCGTCTCCAGTGCTTGGAGGCCCGTGAGGTTATCGTCAGAACTTTATCAGCACAAGGGGAATCTCAAGACTCCCATGTCGCCGTCATTCCAAACCACCTGCTGGTGCCTCTTCCTAAAGCCCTCCCTCCTTCTCACCACATGCAGTCCTCTCTCCCACCCCAGCAGTCCCAAACGATGCCTCCTCATCCCCAAATCCGATCCCTTCCCCCTCACCCTGGACCCCAACCACCCACCCATCTCCAACCCCTCCCCGTTCAACCCAACCAGCCCCCATCTCACCTCCATCCCCACCGTATGCCCCATCCCACACAGCCATCTCCACCGCATCTCCAGCCTTTACCACCACACCCAATCCCTCAACCCCAGCACACCATCCCAATGCCCCAGCCTCAATCGTCTATGCCCATGCCCCAGCCCCAGCCGCCCATGCATATGCCTCAACCCCTGCAGTCCATGGTCATGCCCCAACCCCAGCCACCCATACCCATGCTCCATCCCCAGCCAGCTATCCCGATGCCCCAGCCTCACATTCCCCAACTGGCCCTTCCCCAATCCCAAAGACCACTAAGTGCCAGAGAGCTGGAAACCAAAGAGCCAGGGCCAGGAATGATTCATCATGGAGGGGGCCCACCTCAGCCATGGGAGCCTGGCTGCTCCCCATCAGGCATGCCCACAGGCCTGCCACACGGACACACCCTGGACGCCCCGGCCTGCCCGAACCGCCGTTCCCCGTCACCTCAAAGGATCCTCCCCCAGCCCCGGGGTACACTTATTCCTGACACTGTGGCCAAGGCTATTGCCAGAGAGGCTGCTCAAAGAGTGGCTGCAGAGAGTGGACGGGTGAGTCAAGTCAGCAAAAAGCATGTTATATACAGTAGCTGCAAACCAACCTTAACCCTAGAATGCATGACCCAAAAACCTACATGAATAACGGGGGTCAAAACGACCCATATCGATATGTTTTTTTATTAATTTTTTTTTCTTCATTCATGTATTTTTCTTTATTTTTTATGTATTTTTATTTCAATTTTATTTCAATTTTAATATTCTTAGTTAGTTCACGTCGTCATGTCATCATTTACATGTCATTCCAAATCCATGTTGCTCATCTTCGAAATTCAGATAGATATTTTTAATGAAACCTGTGTGGTTTCTGTCCTTTTATTGAAACTCCAGGTAACCAAAACTTAGAAGATATAAAAATCCATTGTAAAATGAACCCATATGAATCGAACGGTAACGGTCGTGTTGTATGATGAACAAATTTAATTTAGGATTTTGTTTACATCTAAATGATGATCAAAACACATAGATAGAGCACATCATATTTGGTAATCACAAAAGCTCAAACGTACGTGCGTGATGCACAAGAACCAGTAACTAGGTGTGACATACACAAACTTCTGTGTTTACCATATGTGATGCGCTTTATGTATGTGTGTTTATATTTAAATAGAAGCCTAAATTAACTCTGTTCATCATAAAAAGTGATTGTACTGTACATCACTGTATCTTCAAAATTTGGATTAATCTGCTGGATTCATATGGATTTATTTAACAATGCCTTTATGACCTTTTTGGATCTTCTAAGTTTTCGTTACCTGGACTTTTAATGGAGGGACAGAAACCTCTAAGGTTTCATTTAAAATATCTTAATTTGTGCTTCGAATATTGACCTTAAGTCTTATGGGTTTTGAACCACATGAGGGTAATTAAATGACAGAATTTTTTGCTTTAAAGTGTAATAAAATGATTTTAAAAATTTATATATACAGTGTATACTTAACAGTATTATGAATTTGATTATATGCATGTTTGTCTCTGTAATGTTCTTTTCCATGTATACATAAACAATAAACAAGGTAATTAAATGTAACTAATTATAACTATTAATAATGTGTTTATGTGAGAAATTTTAATTTGCTGACAACTTTTAATTTATAGATTATTTTGTTTATAGATTATTTAGAAAATCTATAAAACAAATCTATATTTTATTTATAGATTATTTTGTGGATAGAAAAATGTGATAAAGAATAAAATATTATTATTATTATTATTGATAAAAAA
Source organism: Elopichthys bambusa (assembly GCA_037101425.1). Taxonomy (NCBI): domain Eukaryota; kingdom Metazoa; phylum Chordata; class Actinopteri; order Cypriniformes; family Xenocyprididae; genus Elopichthys; species Elopichthys bambusa. The sequence goes on from CM074450.1 coordinate 11,165,031, forward strand.
ACATGGTAGGTTAGAATAAGAAGTACATACATGTCATTTTGACCACCTTTATGAAGACGTGGGGTAGTTTTTCTGAACCTATGAGCAAATATGCTTTTTGAACAAATATATTTTTGCTGAGGCTCAACATATAGGAATACATAAAATATAAATTAATCAAATCATTTTATTGAAAAATAATCAAAATACCAACACCCTATTGGGTCAGTTTGACCCATTAATGCATTCTAGGGTTAATATGTGAAAATGAGAACTCTGTAAAAGAGTTAATGGACATACAGAAGATTAGATATTTTGTCAGTATTTAACCTCAGCATAACTGTCAGATCTCTTTATTAAGACTTCTGAAAGTACTTTAATATATTTAGATGGAGAGGAGAAGCCAGGGCTTTCACTCTCAAAATTCAGATGAGGAAGAGGATGAGGAAAGCTATCAGGCCCGCAGAAGAGGAGCATCTGTGGATGACTTCCTCAGGGGCTCAGAGCTGGGCAGGCAGGTATGGCAGTTGAAATGATTGCCTTACCATACAACCACAGGCATAAGAGGCGAATGTCAGCATTGAATGCTGTGGTTTGTTCTTTTTGCTTTGCATTGTCATTTTCTCTCACAATCTGCATTTTACAGTCTCATTACAGTCATAGTGAGGAGTATCATACGGAGAGCAGTCGAGGCTCGGACCTCTCAGACATCATGGAAGAGGATGAGGAGGAGTTGTATTCTGAAATGCAGCACGAAGAAGGCAGGCGACGAAACTCCCACAGTGCACTCAAGGTATTAAGAAAGGGAAAGACATCTCAGTGACAAATCCCAATGACATCTTGGTTTGCATGGCTGTAACTAGTTTGCTTTCTTCCCAATTCAAGACCGGAGGCAGCACTCAGTCTTCGAATCTGGATCGGGACTCATACCGGAAGCCATCTCACCGAGGTCCTCAACCTCAGCGCCGACCCCTCACGGTCCCATCCATTGGTCAGTGCTCTCCCAATAAGAGACAGGAGTCCAAGACTTGCGTTCAGGGCCTGTCTGTCCTCCTACTCCACATTGTCTCTTTTTGAACTGTTAAACGTCCATAAGCTTGTCAATGTGTGCCAGACCACCACTGTGTGCTCCAACCATTACCATATCCTGTTGCTTTCAGCCATTATGACCCTCTCTGAGTCTATATGTCTAGCATAAGGGCTGCGTCCGAAAGTTTAAAAAATGCTGGCTCCACAGGCAGCATACGGAGGTAGGAAGGCAACAAGGCATCCAGTGATTGTGTCTCATCCTGTCTCTTGAGATACCTTCATCTGATAATTTTTTTAAGGCAGCGGAGATGATATCCTGTGCATTCGATTCTGTGACAGCTGAGCTAAAAAAAAATGTAAAAAGTTGCGGTTGGTGGACAGTTTGTGTGTAAATGTATGTTTTTGACCAACTTTTTCCACTTTTGATGTCATTTCTAGTGAGAAGTTAATATTGTAAGAATTAAATATTTGTTTAAAAAAAAAGCTCTTGCTGTTTTGTTGTAGATCGTTAAACTGTTATGCTGCTTCAAAAGAAATCAGTTTCGGGAGGTACATTCATGTGCAAACGCTGCCTGCAAAGTCATTGCCAGGCAAAAAGTCAGCTGCCTAAGCTTTCGGACGCAGCCAAGGTTTCCCATAGAGATGCCAGAGTAGTTAGGTGTCTCCAGCCTGGGCAGGTTGATGCAGAACAGCCTTCGCATGGTATAACGACTCTTTGATTGGTGTTTCCCTCAGAGATAACCACTGAGAGTAACAGTGAAGGGAACCTCTCTCCCGTCAAGGAGGATGTTTACTATGGCAGTGTAGCGCGGCACAGGACATGGTCCTCCCGGAGGCACGGGGGACGCAGGCCTCCTTATGGTACGTGTTGAAGCTGCAGCATTTAGAGTGGGGTCCGAAGAGAAAGAAAATGGCCAAACGCATGAAACTGCACTGGACTGCTCCAAGATGGAAGCTTGTGTTGGAAGCGGTGCTATAAGATACCCAATAGCAACATGTTTGCACAGAGAATGCTCCTCCCCCTTTTGCACTGCCCCACCAATGGATGCCTGCCAAACCTCCCTCTTTACAACCAAACCACTCTCATTCTTTTACTTTGGCCATGCATGACTGAATGGTGAAAGTTAAAGGCGGCATCTTACACCGAACGAATGCCATCAAATATGTACATAGGTAACGGTTGACCAGGAAGAGAAAGCAAACAGTTCCTTGGCAAAGGCAACTGTGTGGAATGCACATTGGGCATGTTGGAGTCACAATCAAGCACAGCTCTGTAGATGCGGCAGGAACAAAAGGAAACAGGTGTAGTTTTATCCGGGACTAATTTGCCCCATCTGATGGGTCTTTCTCAGATCCAGATCTCTGCATGGTTACAGTATCTCAGACAGCGTGTGCTCCCTCTCTCTCTCTCTTTCTCTGTCTGTGTGTGCGCCTGTCAGGAGCTTCTTGTTTGGCTTGCTGCTCATCTGTAATTGGCTGCCATATGGGTGTTTCACTCCCAATCACCACACACCCACACACACAGCCAAACACACACAGTGACACACATCATAGCCATCATATTACTGTAAGAAATGTCTGTTTTCTTCAACCCACCCAAGATGTGTTTGGCAAATAAATGGATTGTGCAAGTATGGAGAGGAATTTCACTCCATTGGACTGAATTGCATGCTTATTTAAACTGTCCTTTATTATATACGGATATGATTATATTTATACTGTTTGTTACTTGCTTCAAAATATCCTTTAAAGAATCTTCTAAGCGTATACCTTAAAGTCATGCCTACTGTATATGGTTTTGTATTACAGGACAAAGTGGACAGCTGTATTTGCGTAGTTGACTACTTCTATTTAACATATATATATAATTTTTTTTAAAGAAATTAATACTTTTATTTAGAAAGGAACTAGTCAAAAGTGACAGTAGGAACTAGTTAAAAGTGACAGTAAAGACATTTATAAATGATTTCTATTATAAATAAAATGTTGTTTTTTTGAATGTTCTGTTCATCAAAGAATCATGATGTTAAGCAGCACAACTGTTTTATACATTGATAATAATAAGAAATGTTTCCTGAGCATGAAATCAGAATTGTAGAATGATTTCTGAAGGATCATGTGACACTAAAGTCTGGAGTAATGGCTACTGAATATTCAGTTTTGCCATCAAGATATTTTAAGTAGTATTATTTAATAGGTAATAAGTCATTTTTTTAATTAAACCTTATATGTTTGTTTATATCCAAATTTTTTTTTTTTTTTTTTTTTTTTCAGTTCAGTTAAAGGGTTAGTTCACCCAAAAATGAAAATAATGTCATTAATTACTCACCCATAAGACCTTCATTCATCTTCGGAACACAAATTAAGATATTTTTGATCAAATCTGATAGCTCAGTGAGGCCTGCATCGCCAGCAATAACACTCCATTTTTCAATGGCCATAAAGCTACTAAAAACATATTTAAAACAGTTCATGTGACTACAGTTGTTTTGTGTGCCAAAAATAACAAAATAGTGACTTTATTCAACAACAGTGATGGGCGATTTCAAAACACTGCTTCATGAAGCTTCAAAGCTTTACAAATCTTTTTTTTTGAATCAGTGGTTCAGAGCACCAAAATCCCATGATTTCAGTAAACGAGGCTTCGTTACGTCATAAGTGTTTTGAAACTTCAGTAGTCCACATGACTCTGGCAGTTTGATATGTGCTCCGAACCACTGATTCAAAATAAATGATTAATTACCCTTCGAAGCTTCATGAAGCAGTGTTTTGAAATCGCCCATCACTAGATATTGTTAAATAAAGTCGCTATTTTGTTATTTTTGGCGCACAAAAAGTTTCTAGTCGCTTTATAATATTAAAGCTGAACCACTGTAGTCACATATACTGTTTTAAATATGTTTTTAGTAGCTTTCTGGGCATTGAAAAAGAAATTGAAATTCTGGGCTATATAAATAAAAGTTTATTATTATTATTATTATTTTGGGTGAACTAACCCTTTAAATGGACCTTCAATGTGACAAATGTATTTTTATGAGTACTAAAATATTATTAAAAATATATTTTATCTCTTGATTAATATAAGTAGCATAATAGAAATGATATACTAAAATTAGAAAAATATTTATTTTAAAAAAAATGTTTTATATCACATTGCAGGACACGGCTGTCCAGCTATTCATGTCAGGATAATATGGTGCCACTTAAATCTGTCTATTAGATAACTTGTTTTTTTTACCCATCTTTCTTATAGATGGATACCGGGACCGAAGCCGGCATTCTCCTCCATACTATGATGAGTCTGAGCAGGAGGATCCGTTCCGAATCTTTGTGGCCCTCTTCGACTATGACCCTCTCTCCATGTCCCCTAACCCTGACGCAGCTGACGAGGAACTCCCTTTTAAAGAGGGTCAGATAATAAAGGTACCGCTCAGCTGGAGTTAATGATCTGTTGTTAAATGGCCCTTCCATTGTTTTAGCATCCCTCTGTTTGTGTCTCTAAGGTGTACGGTGATAAGGATAATGATGGCTTTTATCGTGGGGAGATCCGAGGCAGGTCTGGACTTATTCCCTGTAACATGGTGTCGGAAATCCGTGCTGAGGATGATGAGACCATGGAGCAGCTCATGAAACAAGGATTTCTCCCTCTCAATACTCCTGTGGACAGAATCGGTTGGTGTTTTCCATGTCACAGTTACCTAAACTTACAATAATGATACAAATATTAAAGATTTGCAAACTTATTGTTACACACTACTGATCAACAGGTTAGATTTAATAAGATTTTGTAATGTTTTTAACATTGTAAAAGAAGTCTTCTATGCTGACCAATGCTGATTTTATTTGATCAAAAATACAGTTAAAACAGTAATATTGTGAAATGTTTTTACAATTTAAAAAAGGTTGCTTAATATTTGTGCTAGTTATTGTATTTGGTGTGAACTGGCCTTAAAAGTATTCATGTTTTCATCTACTATTCATGTACATCTTACTGACCCTAAACTTTATGTTGCTTGCAATTTTTTTTTTTACTTTGTTAGAATACATGGCTACCTTTTTATGGTCATCAGTGCAGAACATTCTGACTGTTCTGACCAACTGGATCTTGCTAAAAAGTCAAATATTATTTTGTGCATAGCTTGCCTATCTCACAAAGAAACTGATTCTCTCTCCAACAGAACAAAATAGGAGAGGTCGCCACCCAGTGGCCACAAGAAGAATGGTTGCCCTGTACGACTACGACCCCAGAGAGAGCTCCCCAAATGTGGATGTTGAGGTGTTAAACACATTCCTATATATATATATATACATATATATATTCCAAGTTTCATTGCAAAAGTGCCATCTGAAATTTTCTTCTAAAATTATCATTTTTATCAGGCTCCTATGTTTATGTTCAGTTATTTCACTTAACAACCTAAACATAGGGGCCTGATAAAAACATTAATTTTAGAAGATGTCCAGATGTCACTTAGGCACTTGTTTTAATGACCATCCATAGTTATTTTTCAGTCTCTTTATTACGATACAAACAGAAAATACATGAAGTATGTACACAAAATGTAAAAAGAAAAAAATGCTGAACAAAATTGTTTCTTTAAGCAAAAATCAGAAATCCAAAATTCATCTGGGTTTAGCAAGAAACCAAAAATCAAAAACTCATCCAAATGAATATCAGCAATAATTTATTAACATAAGAGAATCGTTCCCACAGCATACCCCAATATATACAGATGGATCTAAATCTGGAAATCAATTGGCAGCAGGTTTTGCAACTAATCAACTATGTCAGGGTTTATGTATCCCTGACCAAACAAAGTCCAATCTTCATGCAAACACTCTATTATTGGCATTGGAGTTCATTGAAACTTCTTCACAACAGAATTTTTTAATAATAACTGATGAAAAATAATGCCTTGAAGCATTGGAATCTATAAAAACTGATCACCCAAGATTTTAATTAAATTGTCATCTCTTGAATCACAGCATTTTAATATTATTTTCTGCTGGGTACCTGACCCAGGAATCTCTGTTAATAAGCAAGCAGACAATGTTGCCAAAGAAGCATTATCTAAAGAACCAGTGAAATGTTCTATACCCTGTAGCAACTTATAATGTAATAACTGCACATAATGTAAAAACTGCACATAATGTAATAAGTATTACATTATTATTGTAATAAAATGTTCATAATGTAATAATTTTCTCAAATCATAATAAAATCTTGAGCTTATAATGTAATAACAATTTTTATATTATGAGAAATTTATTACATTTTAAACTCATCAAAAACATGTCATATTTTCATGATTGTAATTTTAACATAAAAAACATTAGTATTCCCTTGCAGTACATTTTTAAAAATCTAAATCCAGTCTTAAACTACCTGTGAAATGCAACACACACACACACACTACAGTAGTGGTAGTAGTAGTAGTAGTATCAGTAATCTGGTAGATTTTGTAGGCAGGTTAAGACTGGATTTAGATTTTTAAAATTTACTGTAAAGGAATACTAATGATTTATGTTTAATAAAAATATGAGTATAATAATAATAATTGCATGAAAATTTAAATGTTCAATTTCGCAGGTAGTTTAAGACAGGATTTAGATTTTTAAAAATGTGCTGCAAGGGAATACTATTATTTTATGTTTTAAAAGCTATTACAATTATGAAAATATGACATGTTTTTGGTGGGTTCATAATGTAATACATTTCTCATAATATAAAAATTGTTATTACATTATGAGCTCAAGATTTTATTACGTTTTGAGAAAATGATTACATTATGAACATTGTATTACAATAATAATGTAATACTTATTACATTATATGCAGTTATTACATTATGAGTTGCTACAATACCCTATATAAATGGTTACAGACCTGAAATATACATAATGGTAATACATAAACCAAAAACAAATGGCAATTGAAACGGGATCAGTGTTTAAACAACAAATTACATGAATTAAATCCGGATGTTGGAACAAAACATATATTCCCTTTTAATAATTGCTGGGATCAAGTTGTTTATACAGGATGCTGGATAGGACACTCAAGACTAACACATACATTTTTATTTTCAGGAGAAAACTATCCAAAGTGTCCATCTTGCCTGAATCCACTGTCAATTAAACATATTTTATTGGACTGTAACACTTCTACCCTTTTAAGACAATTGTTTTATTCTGTTGATTCTTTTGAAGAGGTTTTTACCCAAGTAAATCCAAATTTAGTTTTAAGGTTTTTAGGAAAAATGAATCTAGTTTTTTTTTTTTTTTTTTTTTTTTTATTAAACCTGTATCTTGCCATGAATATAGCCATGGAAGCTGGCAAAAAAGAGAGAGAAAATAAAAAAGAAAACAAAAACATGCCACTTTAGCCTATAAAAGTTTTTTTTTTTTTTTCTGGTTTTTAAAACTGCATACAAATTTACTGTATTTTCTGTTTATATTCTAATAAAGAGACTGAGAAATAATTATATATGGTCATTATTTCATTGCTAAAACATTTAATGGTGGCCTAAGACTTTTGCACAGTACTGTATATATATATATATATGCAGTCAGGTTTTCAATCTGCTGAATATGCATTTGTGAATAGTTGCTGATCATGTGCTTTCAGGCTGAACTGACGTTCTGTGCTGGTGACATCATTGCTGTTTTTGGGGATATAGATGAAGATGGCTTCTATTATGTAAGTATCATTGTTGCATTGACCACTCAGGTTGTTTTATTCAGAGTCTGTGGCATTGTATGCTTTTTTTTCCACTCTCAGGGTGAGCTGAATGGACATCGGGGCTTGGTTCCATCCAACTTTCTCGAAGAAGTGCCTGATGACGTGGAGGTCTATCTGACAGACACTCCCTCCCAGCACGGTCAGGACGAGCCCAATCCAGTACCGGCTCCACGCCCAGAGGCCAAACGGGTACACCATCGCCGTTCTCAGCGCTAGGCCCTGTGTCCATTCATCCTCCGTTTGAGTTTCGGTCCACTCGCCGTCTCTGTGTTTTCTTGTGCTTGTTTGTTTTTTCGTTATGTGAACGTGGTGGTGGTTTCCAGTCCAACCTTTCTTGCTCTAGGAAAGGGAGAAGCAAAGCCCACTGCAAACAGAGCCTTTTTTGAGAGCATAGAGAGACAGGTATGAACGTGACTCTTTTAAGAGAGCGAATGTTCGTAGAGCATCGCCCGAGGACTGTGGAAAAGGCCAAATTCCATTCCTGCACCGGACTATGAATAAAGCATAAAGCATCTTTGCACTGAAACACAAAACCCTACTTAAGTGAAGCTGTTTGCATTAGTCAAAGTGCTTTGTGAAGTCCATATATAGGGTCCGTGGCTCGTGATTTGTGACCCTGTTAAAAGACTGATTTGGAAACTCACGTAGTCGACGCATGCCTGTTTTTTCCAGAACAGACCTGTAGCTTTTATATAAAAGTAAAGTACATTACCCCGAAATGTTGTATTTCTTTGAGGAGGCTTTGTTTCTTTTTGTATATTGCACATTGTCAAAAAAACTCTATTTTTCAGATCATATGAACTAGCAGAACATATAAATATTACTCATCTCATCTCTTCCAGAGAGACTAAAATAATAACAGTCATGATGTAATTACAATAAATCAAAATAAATGAAAAACTGAGACAAATATGTATTTTTGCTAGTGGACATTTAGTGGACATCCTATGTTCATTTATGTGTACGTGGTGTTGTTGTTTTTTTTCTCCTCATAATTGATGTTTTGAATTTTTTTTATGATGTCGCTGCATTCTAATTTCCTTTTTCCCACCGGCTTTGCCTAAAAGAAAATAGCTGAGGAATATTGTTCATTTCCCACACTAGCAGACTTTGGTCTTGCTAGGTAAGTTGAGCAACTGGCGATACCAGTGATCAGTCTCATGCAAGGAATTTTATCCAGATTTTAATGGCTAAATTATCTAATTGGGGTTTCCTGTTTTGCTTTTATATGTAGCACATAAACTAGTTGATTTATTTCTTTTTCAAATTTTCCATTTTCTATCTTCAGAAACACATATTTTTCTGATTAATATGCCAGTGCATTAGACTTGTATGGTATCTGCAGTTGGTTTCCGTGATGGTTTCCTCGTTCTGTTAGGTCTGCCTATTTTGATGTTTTATTAGAATATAAGATTCCCTGACTTTTAGAGGTTTCTAATAACAATTCAAACAGAAATTAAATTAAGGAATATTTCTGCATTTCTTATCTTTATTAGCAGGCAAGAAAAAAATTTAATAAAACAACTGAGTTAATTCAGGAACCAGCCATATTATCTGCCTTTTCTCTAGAGTTCCAATCTGTGAATAGTAGTAATATTTTAAATAAGCACATTTTAAATAATTTGTTTTAAAACTCAGAACATGAGCTGGACTGTTACTGCGAAGAAGGCAGATGATAAGGCAAAAGTTAGGCTTGCTGTGTAATATCCCACAATTTTCCCTTCCCCGTGGATGTTTCATTAGGTGCCTGTGGAAAGTACAGTGCCGGCTCCGGCCCCTGGAAGACCCGCCTCTCCCACTGTGCGTCCTTTGCTTCCTGTTGGCCCAGTCAGGCCGCTGAGCCCTGCCAGGGGTCCACGAGACCTGGCATCTAAAAAGAAAAAAGGTCTGCTCTCTAAGGGAAAGAAACTGCTCAAAAAGTTCTCAAAGTAAAAGTATGAGTTTGATTTCAAATTCATATGGCTACAACAGCATACAGATTTCTATCTCAAAAGGGAAACCTCCAATCCCCCAATGTGTCAGTAAAGGCTATGGTGATTTTCACAAAAAAATAAATTAAAAAATACAAATAAAAAAACGGCTTTCACATTAACATGCCACGTACACATTATAAAATAGATCTAATATCCATATGAAAAGGAATAACATATATAAAGTCACTCATATGTCAGTGAGCTTGCTAATTGGCTGTCAGAATGAAAGCATCTATCCATACTGTGATGTGGAGGACAAAGACGAAATAAATATTTAAGGAATTACTTTCATTGCTATTTCCGTTTTTCAAATCAAAGTGCTGGATTTTGAACGAAATATTTAATCTCATGGATTTTAATGTTTGGTATAGCATTTGGTGATAAAAAAACGGTTCAAAAAGCACTTCAAATATGGCCTGACATTTTCAGTCAAATAGCAGTAAATGTTCCAGACCATATCAAGTGCTTTAGTCTGAAACACAAAAAGGACCACAAGAAAATAACATGTTTCCATTTAAAAGCATTTTTAGAAAGATAGGCAATGTGCAAAAACGAAATACTAACAGTCTAAGAGCAAACCCTTTTAAACATTGCTGTGGCCTTCATCTAAACTCAGTACAGTATATTACTAACATCTGATGTCTCCATACATCAGTCTTTGCCAAGTATTCTCCCTTTTGCTTGCTTTAAGGTCCCCCTATCCATGTTTATCGCGACCGAGAATGACTCTGAAGTTCTAAAAATATGGCTACTATGGAAAGTTTCTGTGTTTGCCTTTCAAATCGCACAATCGGTGTGTGTTTTGGTGAATGGCTCGTGTGTGTGTGTGTGTGGGTGTGGGTGTGTGTGTCCTCTGCATCCATGTTCGTGCAATCCCTTAAACCGAAAAGGGACAAATGTTGTTATAAACTTCTGTGATAATGTGACGTGCTGCTAATTACAAGTTGTTTCCTGTTCCTTTCTAAAGTCAATAAGGGTGGTGTCGTCTTCTCAAGAAGCAAAGATGGTGTCTTTGTGTCTCCTTAAATTCCACTTTCTGAGGGCCAGTTCACACAGAACTCGTTTTTGCGATGGTTTAATCATTGAAGATGCTTGCGTCTCGCGAAACCATTCATTCATTCATTCATTCATTCATTCACTCACTCATTCATTCACTCATTCATTCATTCATTCATTCGTTCATTCATTCTTAAATGTGTTCTGTGTGAATGAACCTTAAAAAAAATTAAAAATCTGTGATAGTTTACTCATTCTCACTCATTTTGTTGTCATATAATAGAATTCATTAGCAACCAAAACTGTTTGGTTAACAACATTCTTCAAAAACAACATGAGGGAGAGTAAATAATGACGTGAACTATCTCTTTAACACTGGTTTACACAAATGGGTTGGACTGGTCACGAGAACATCATCTATAGGCCTAAATGACATATCCTTGCTGCTGTTATCATTGGCTGTTTTTCCTGAGGTCTTTTCTTGCAATGGTAGACACAAACTTTCTGTGATAGTCTCTTTGCTTAAGGACCATATAATATATATTCTCTGCTACCAAAATACAGGTTGAATACCCTCAGGAAAAACTACCTATGATGGCTCAGTTGTCTCAAGCTATAATCTAGTAGTTTACATTAAGGGCAAATTCTCTTGCATTAACATGAAACATCTTGCCCTTGCAACTGGAAATGTGAAGTAGTTGAGCCAACATCTGGTGGAATCTCACAATAATGTGGCCAGTTGGGTTGCACTCTCGAATGGTTTGATCCAGGGTAAATACTGTGTTTGAAAAAATAAAAAATAAAAAAAGATAATTTTTTAATCTTTAAAAAAGATGATCTTAAATGTATTTAAGCATTTTAATTTAATATATATATGACATTCTTTTGGGGTGAATGAAGTTTATTTCTTGTAGAAGAAAAACATGGAAGGTTCTAATTAATTTATTAAAAAAATAAATAAATAAAAAATGGTTGGATAGCCAAAAAGGAATGTACGAAATGTTCAGCTGCCTGTATAGCTTGCAACATCATTTTGCCAAAAGAAAAATAAAAGAGATTACATATATTTTCATTTACAGAAATATCTCTATTATTATCATGAATCCCGAGTGTTCGCTTGTGACTGGATGATGTAAGTGTTAATTTCTCTGTTACTCTTTTGTACTCCATTTGTAGATAATTTATAAATGTTTATACTTAATTTACAGACTTTTTTTAGTGCTTTGAAATTTAATATTCAACAGTGTAAGTAAGTGTTATCCATGGTGTCTTCAAGAAAAGATGCTCAAGTCTGCAAATCTGTGTTCGCTCTGTGAATTAAAGAGAAAAAAGAACTTGTTGGTCTATATTTACTGATATGGACTATTGTGTGGATGTGCATGTGTAGAATTGTGTAAAATATACATTTTCTATGAAATAAAATAAATGTGATATTTTTCAAGGTCAGACTTGAACATTTCATGGCAAATCACATAGCATGTCTCTCAACAGCAAACATCACAATTAATACAGAAACAACCCAGTAGATGGCAGCAAGTGACCTCAATATCTCAGTACTTCCCATCAGGCATCATGGGTAAGGTGAGTAAATTATTATTTCTGTGTTTTTGGGTGAAGGTTGCACTTTTCTCAACTCTGTCAACACCCGAGAGCTGCATTTATCACACTTAATGATGGGTTCCAACCAGGCAGCAGAATTGGTGATTATTTGTACATACTGTAGAATAGAACGGCACATTCTAACATTCCAATTATCTACTTTATCCACTTCTAAGGTGTCATCCTTCTTCTTAGCATCAGGCTGGTGTTACTCAACACTGTAATGTTTAATGTAGATATTTTTTTAAAAAATATTGCTGCTTTTTCCATACAACGACAGTTCATAGAGACCAGCAGAGTCTGTCAAGCACCAAGCAAAAAAAAAAAAAAAAAAAAAAAATAATAATAATATAATAAATAAATAACCCTGTAAAAGTAGTCCATATGATTTGTCTTAAATAAAATAATATAAATAATCTAAAAATAATAACATTTAGTCTATGTTCATTTTAGAAAAATGCTGTTGATGATAAAGCGCATTGAATCTTGCATGTAAAATAATCAAATAAGAAGCGTTGTTTTTAAGTTGTGAACAAGCCTTCAGGGGACGGCAAGATTATCATGAATAATGGCTAAAATTCTGACTTTCCTACTTTTTATAGAGCGATTTAATTTTTGGTAATTTTTGGTTTAAAGTTTTGTTACACAGCAAGAGCTGTAGAACAATTACGTTGTACAATTCTACTTAAAATAACCACTTTGAGGTTTGGAAACAATATGAGGGTGAAAAAATAATGACAGAACTCTAATTTTTAGGTGAACCATCCCTTTAAAAAAAAGGAAAAGAGGAAAAGAAAGTGCTTGAGCCTACTGCAGAGGTTTCAGCGGAATAGGCTGTTCCAAAATGCAAGTGGATAAAGTGCAGGCCAACCCTGCCTAGAGAAAAAAAAGGAGGAGAGCAAGAAATGATTATGCTCGTATATCACCGCGCTAGGCTTCTCTTGCTCTTGGCTCGGCTCTTCTTCCATTCAGAAGTGAGCTGTAATGATCCCGGGGGGCCCTGGGCCAATGGATGTTTAAAATTCTCTCCGGCTTTGACCTCTCGATCAACGCCTTCTTTTAACAAGGGCCCTGAGCGGGGACATGGGCGCCCATTCATCTTCCTGCTGCTTTTTCGTGAATATTTCATAGGCCGTAAAGCAGCTCCTTTTCAGAGAGCAGTGTCTTACTGACCCCTGAATGACAGAGGTGTGTTCAATAGCAGGTAACTCATCGGATGGGTCAGGGTTGGACACAATGGTGCACATTTTTCATCGTTTTCATGAATATGTTTTGACTGAGTTGTCTGTGATGGGAGAGTCTCCTTATATGAACCACAGTGCCCATGCTGAGACTACACTGTTCACTGAAGTACACTAAAGCAGTGCTTGAGGCTGTGTTCGCAATTAATGTCCACTACAGCTCCACTTGGAAGGAAGACGGCTTCCTCATGACATGCCACCTAAGATCTGAGCAGGAAATTGCAAGGCTGACCTTTTACAAAACTAGAATAACTTTCAGCAAATTTACAGCAATCAAAAAGTGTCCGTGTAATGGACGCGAGCCAAGCTCACGACCCCTTCCTTAGGGAAGGTGTAGAACGACATTGCAGGTTAGCAGTAACTTATCTCTCCATCCTGTAGGGAGCAGAGTGATATACATCCACGACACGCACTGCAGAGCGCATTCATTCATCACCTGCATAGAAATTCAGCTCACACTGAGCGAGAGAGCGCCTCTGCTCAACTTTATCCATAGATCAATGTCACAAAGGCTTTGACTGAGGCTCCCAAACTCTCCGTTTCTACTTTTCCAAAGGGTTCCCACCACTCCGATTGACGGACGCCTATGCCTTTCTTTGCTCAATGTGATACATTTGTTGTTTTATGACTTTAGCTCTGACTTTTCCCTCAAATTTTGATTTTTAACAATTGTGAGCTTAGCATTGCATTGAAATATGCAACTTTTTATTTTTCTTAAAGAGGCAGAACAGCGGTGTTACCAGATTCTGCCCTCATCTGTCTAGCGAATAATATTAATGTAAAAAGTGCAAGTTTTCTTATCATACATTATGTTTGCTGCTTGTTCAAATTACTTCATTAAAATGAGCTAAAACAACACAATTCCTACACATTTTGTCCTAACTTAATTTCGTTGTGTTCAACCCACTTAAATATATCTAGTATTGAAGTTTACTTAATCCGTTTGTGTTGGGATTACATGAATAAATTTTGTTGCATTAACTGAAACTGGGCAGTGCTTGTTAGTTCCCAGCATGCATTGCATATGGCTGGAATTAGATGTTATTTTATGTGTTTTCCAGTAAGATGAAAACAGGGGAATGCTTGATAATGTTTTATTCAATGTTCGCTTATATTATTATTAGAATTTTTTTAAATTTCACTGGGTTACCATTGTGGAGAAGAGTGGAGCATTTGCTTAGGCTGTGGACTGGCACTTGACATTTAATTGCTGCATTGCGCTGAAAGTTAACATTTAGTATGCTGGTGTGTGCGCTATTATTAGCTAATAGGCTGTTGACCATAGACATCATAATAAATACTAAACGGCCTATTGATCTCTTGACCATACATCAACGGCGTCGCCATATTGTGCAGGGCAACGTTCCCATAACGCTTATAACTGGAATTGAGAAAAATGCCTGTTTCGTGTGCTGCTTGGGCTGTACAAATCACTGCACAATTGAAACCAGGTCTCGGGGAATGACCTTTCACTGGTAAGACTGAACATTTGTTTCTGGTTGTATATGGTCATTATATAATTTTATATTGATAGTAGTTGGTCACCTGAGTCAGTCAAATTAAAATAGCTTAGCGATGTCGCTAGTTAGCTGTGAAAGTTGAGACATGAGTTTCCTAATATAGTTTTAGCTTATATGTTATTTTATAAACTACATTTCCTTAAGTTTAAATATGCATCTTTATTTTGTTAAAATCGACTCGAAAAGTACTCGTTTCGGCTAGGTGACTGACATTTTGTGAATCTTACTGTAACGTTAGTTAGTTGACTAGCTTCTCACACATTTAAGGTTTCCTAAAGACAAAGAGTTGAGGAGACATTGGTAAGTAGCTATAAGAAGGGAAGGTTTTTCCTCAAGCGAGTTCTCTGTGCTATGCAGTGGGCATTTCACTTTGACAGGACAGGTCAGACTGTCACGATTACCCTAATGGAGCTAAACCATCGGTCTTCTGTTTCCCGACTCATCTACAAAGAGTAGGTTTATCATCACTAGATTATTTAATAGTTTGCAATTAAATGGTGATTTGTTTATATCTTCATTTAATTTTTAGCCCGTTGCAACCAGGGCTACACAAGCCTCAAGGAAAGTTGAGGAGAGCCAGTCAGTGGACTGCTCTCACCATTTCCAAGAGACTGACCCTCATCTGCCTAATGCTGTGAGTATTTGTTCTAGTTAAATCCAGAACAGCTGTGAGCAGTATGGCCCTGGTCATATTCAAACCTCTCTGTCTCTCACCGAAAATGAAATTTTGATGAAAACAAATAGAAAATGTGTCATAATTTACTCCCTCTAATTCCATCACAGGTGAGTATGACTTTCATTGTTTATCTGAACACAACTCGAGATTGTGTGTGTGTGTGTCAGTCAGGGAAGCATATCCAACACCAGCCTGTTTAAGAATGCAAGCCAGCAAGTAAAACACATTGTACTAACTATTCACCAGCCAGCTGAGACTGTGTGTCATGTGACCTAATCAATACTCAAAATATTTTCAAATGATAATTATTTAGCTATGTCTATTAAACCTTTGACCAGTACGAAAAAATCATGATCCTTCTAGAATTGTGCAGCTCTAGTTCACCCAAAAACAAAACTGTGCTGGTTGTCACCATCAGGCAAGATGTATATGACTTTCTTTCTTCATTTGATGAAGATTTTTTTTTCATATACATCTTGGATGGCCTTATGGTGAATACATTATCAGCAAATTTTCATTTTAGGGTGAACTTTTCCTTAAGTAAGTGTGTGTGTGTGTGTGTGTGTGTGTGTGTGTGTGTGTGTGCGCGCTTTTAAAACCATTACGCCTATGGAATGTCCTCACTAAGATAGCAAAACAAACCTGTGTGTGTGTGTTTGGTTTTTTAGGGGGATGGAATAACAGTCCAGTTTCAGGGCATTTTCCAGCATCTCATGGTCCGGTACGGACACTTCAGGGAACGTGGCACCACAGGATGAGAATCTCTAGCAGTAGTGGAGTCTGAGGAGATTCCATCCCTTTTGGGAATGTTTCTGCACTTGTGTGTGACCACAGCTACCTGCCAACCCGCTTTGGCAGCCTTGTGGACAATGCCCTTGTGTACATTTCTGGTTTTGTGGTGCCTCGGATTTTGAGAAAGCTTCCCTGTGGTGTGTGCCGTGCTAGCTTGGTGGCAGATGCTGTACCTGGTTTATTTGACCAGAACTACCACTTACTTACTCTAAAAACAATGGAGGGCTGATGATTCCTTCTGAATGTACAGTAAAAGTGGTCAGATCAGCGGGGCGGTTTATTCGCCAGTCATCCTCTGGAAAAGCCGTCAGAGTGTCTTAGATCAGTCAGTTTGTCCTAGCTGAGATTGGTTCAGAGGATGTTTTTTTTTCTCAAGGAGCACATTCAGGAAACACAGTTTGGAATTGACAACCATCTTGTCATTAGTTGTGTCTGTCTTTCACAAACTGAGGATGCACCACATTGCCAAACTGAACACACTACAGAGTGGCAACTCAAGAAAACAGCTCTGCAGAGCAGTTCTGTTCAAAGGCTTTTAGCTCTAACTCCCCCTGACCCTACAAAGGATTAGCGATTTTAGATAATTGATAGAAAATGTATAGCCTTTTGTTGTTGGTGTTATTATCATTATTATTATTATTATACCAATACCATATTATTATTGTACTAGTCACTATTTAATTTACTAA
This sequence comes from Elopichthys bambusa, assembly GCA_037101425.1. Lineage (NCBI taxonomy): Eukaryota > Metazoa > Chordata > Actinopteri > Cypriniformes > Xenocyprididae > Elopichthys > Elopichthys bambusa. The sequence goes on from CM074450.1 coordinate 11,182,267, forward strand.
TTTTATTATTGTCTATATTATTCTGCAATTGATATTACATTGTATTTGCTATTATTATTACTATACCAATACTATTATATTATACCACTTGAGATTATCAATCTATTATAGTTATGCTGTTATATTATGGTCTATATTCTGTAAATGATACTACATATTCTATTGCTATTATTATACTATATGCTATTATCAATATATTATTATGATATTATATTATTGTACTATTCATTACTATCATTTACTGTTTATTGACAATAGTATATACTTTATTATTGACTATATTATTATATTATATACTACATAAACTATTTCTTATATATAGTGTATAACAAACTATTTACTATTCTCACTTTATCTTATATTTACTATTTGCATTGCACTGTATTTGTACCATATCATATGTACTACCATAAAGGATCCATCAGTTATCTTTGTTGTTGTATGTTTTGGAGTATCTATCTGTAAATATCTGTATCATTTTAGTGCTATAAAAATACAGAAAGCAGCCTTTGTGATTTGTATTTGATGATTTGTTTCATTTTCTCAATGGTGGTCAATTCTAAGCTCAAGAAAAGCTAAAATTGGGTTAAAGACAGAAAATGCCTTTTCCACAATAAGAAAACTTAATTTAATGTAAACAAAATGAAATTTAATGTAAACATTTTCACAATTCTTATGCAACAATAAAGCAGCCAAATACATGACAAGCCTGAGCTTTGACTATTTCTTATTAAAAGAAATATTTTATATGTAATATATAACTATAGAGATTTTAAGTAACTAGAACTTTTTGTACACCACATACATTATAAACCACTGAAATCGGTTGATAAATGTAAATGTTATTTTTGTTTTTATCCAGAAAAACCGCAGCTCGCCCGTTTACTTGCATTTGTTTACAGCGTAGTCTTGACCTTCACAATTTGGCGGACTTGTTGAAGTATCGCAGCAACAGTCCAAAGAGACCAATAGGGTATCTAGCGTTTATTATAATGTCTATGCTGTTGACTACCGTACAGTATAATGATTCAGTTACATAACACATATGAAACTGAACAGAATAAAAGAAAATATTGAATGGATGGATGAATGAATCATGAACCTCACCAATTTACTTTGAGACAACTTAATTGGATAACTTAATTATATTTGTTAATTATATTAACAAATTATATTTGTGTAGCTTAATAGATTCATGTGGGACTGATGTACACTGTTAAATCATGTAAATTCAACACACTTTTTTTCAGTGTTGGCGGTGACATCCCGGAATCTGATGTATGTGTGAAGGGTGGTATAATCATTTTGCGACATGGAGTCAGTCATGGGGGTGGTGAGATTGAGATACATGTGCTCATTGTGGTATATTTCATTCTCTAAGTAGGTTTACTGTCATTCTGTGTTACTGTGGCAACCTATCATCACACAGTCCTCATTGAGATAAAAAGCTCAAGTAAATTGTAGTGCAGCTGATGCGCTTTGTCCACATTGGACAAAATTCTTAATGGAATAGGTCATCAAAATGGGTCAAACTCAGTGGCAGGTCAGTTTACTGACCACCATTTCATATTATTGCTACTAAGCTGTTGTTCACCTTTGAGTATCACGGCTGTGGTCTGTCTCACACTGCTAACATCTGGACATCTGAGCAGATGGGACTGATATGATAATAGTATGTAAACTGGGCCATGGGGGAAAATTCATTTTCAAAAGCACTCCAGCATAGGCGTCGCAATTGGAGGGATATGCTAGTAGCTGAATTGATTCAAGTCCAGATGAAATTCACAAACTAAATGCATAATATGCATTGCATAACCCTTCACCTTTGCACAAGATGGTAACTTTTAAACCGAACCGGCTCTTACACAGTATTTGGCATGGGCTGCCCTTTGATTTATTCTTTGTATTAACGGTTGGTGTGTCCTTGCAGAGGAATTTGTGGCACTTATCAAAGAGCAGGACATAAAATTGTGCTTCGTACTGGCGAAAGATGTCATCAAGCACTACAGAGCAGCAAAGGTACAGGTTATACTGTGTGTTCTGACTGACAAAAGATTGATGATGCTCCCTTTAGTGAGATCTTCTTTAGTCAGAAATCACAGGGAGTTTATTCATTCACACTGACTCTGAATATAAAGTGAAAAGCTAAAGTATATCTCTTGGGGAATATATAACCTAACATGTCATAATGATGCATTGACTTGATATTTTAATATGTGACTAAAACTATATGAGAAATAGTTGTCACACGGGCTATACATCAGTGACTAAGCATTTGAGTCAAACAGTTACTCAGCAGTGGTTTTGTATGTTGGATTCAAAAACCTTTAAGACAATTATGAATCACCTTCAAACATTTAACTTTTCATAAAAAAGCTAAATATGAACGCTAGCCTATTTATAGGCCTAACAAATATAACAAAGTATGACTTCAGTATTTACACTTTTGTCATTTCTCATAACGGCCTGAAGATAATTTCTATTCAGATAATTCTGTTCAGGCATTTCTCTGTGGTCATGGATAAAGCGCTATTGTCACGTGATAATGGTAGGCGTAGTTGTGTGCGTGTGTGTTAAAAATGAATTGGCAAAAACATAAATTATATTTAAAATAGCCCCTCGTAGTAAAACATCATAAAAAGTTGCAGTAACCATGAGAAAGTCTTGACAAATTTCGTTACAAATTGGCAAGGCTTAGGCTGCTGTTAAATGTCAGCTAAGGTTCCATTGTTCCATTATGCCTGTATTTCTTTCCTCTGGGGCCTGGCAACAACAATGGAAATTTTCAAACTTAAGGTAGGCCTATGTGTGTACAGCATACATTAATTGACTTTTACTGGAGTGAATTAGCCTCGCGCGTTCCACAATTTGCAAAAGTGCAACAAGTAGCAAATTATGAACAACTTAAAGCAGACTTTTGAACTTTTGCGCTGGCTTGCCTTTATTAAGAATGTCCAGTTTTCCTCTGCGTGGCTGAAGTGTGCTTCCACTTCCAGACAATTGTGTTTAGCTTACGACTACTTTGACCGTCAACAGGGGACGCTTGCGCGCTACACCACAGCACTCCTCTGAGGAGACAGAAGTGTTTGTAAGCTACACAATACAACTGCAAGTGCGTCTCTAACAACCATCTGGACACAAAGTTTAAGTAATAAAACATTATTTACATATTTGAAGTCTTATACCCCACAGTTTACGCTTGGAATATTTACAGTTACGCGACCATACAATTGACACGTTTTACATATTTATATTCATGCACTTTATTCCTAACAATAAGTAAACAGTGCCTAGGCTGGTTTATAATTTAAATTGCCTGTCGCTCGTTTAAGGACCATCCTTTAAGTAAGATTTTTCTTGTCCGTCCGAGAGTGAAGAGACCACTGACAGACGAGATTGAGACAACATAAAGCGCACATGTATTTCATTTGCTGAGGATTACGCTCGTGACATCTAATCGTTCACTCAGATGAAAGTGAGGTCCAGAAACAGCAGCACGTGAATCGATATAGCGTAAAGCTTTAACTTTTACGGGTTTTTTTTTTTGTTTGTTTTTTTTTTTTTTGTTACTTTCAAACTCATCAGTGATCTAGTTTGAGCCTGATTTGTCTACCGTGACAACTGTTTTTACGTTCTGTCATGTGAGGGTACTTTCTTTCCTTGATTTTGGAAATAGTTTTTTAAAGCTCACATTGCCTTTTTGTTTTTTATTTTAACTAATATTATTATTTTTCTTAGGAATGCATTAGAGGAATAAAGTCATTTAGGCTCCAGTTTGGACTGATTTGTGCAGACGAGCACAATGTTGTTGTTGGTTATAGCATTTTGTCTATCCTGTGCAGAAGGTAAGACCTCTCGATCGTCATTTCTTGCTGCTTTACATTTCTATATAATTTTGAATCATATAATATCCTACATCAGACTATCTAGGTAGAGATGGATTTTATTGCAGTTGTTCAGTCACAAATAGCCATGTATTCTCATTTATCATGGATGATTTCAGAATCTATCAGAGTATGAAAGACATCTGAAAAAGTTTGCATTGATATCAGTTATTTGCATATTTAAATTGTAACCTGAGTTGTGAACTTTTTTGGTAGTAACTTTTTGTATACTTAAGTAAGCATCAGCTGAGCACATTAATATAAATGTTACATATTGCTTTGCATAAAAAGTAAATATAGATTTAATTACAATTTGCTTATGTAATTAACTGCAGAAGGCAAATAGCTGCTTAGCTATTACTTTAAGTGGATTATTTAATAGTGGAATTCAAACTTTATCACAGTTGTTTTGAAGTCTGAGAGAGTGGGGAATTTTTCTTGAATTGTCTTGATTCACATTGAATAAAACCCTACTTGGAAAGCTCCTAATTTGAAAATGATATGCTGTGGAGTTTTGAGTAATGCCAAAAGCAGCAATTTAGAAGTGAGTGTCTGACAAATAGGCTTGTCATCAGTGCCGAGGCTCAGTCCTAGTTTGAGCTGTGCAAACCCAGTCATGTTTGGCCTAATGTTCTTAGACACTGCACTGACACTAGTCCTTTTTCCCCCTCGGGCTCAGCCATTAACCTACTTTGAAACATCACCTTCACACATGAGATTCCTATGAGATTCAAATATATTGTTTATTCGACTCCTGTTTTGTTGTCAGTAGGTCAATTTATCACATGGATTAGTAGGTTGATGGACAGCCATAACCTGTTTAACAGACTGGAAATTAAATCTGAAATTACAGTAGGTTATTTATTTATTTTTTACTGAACTTTAATGTCAGTTATATTTGCTATTGTATACCTAAAACATAAGTGAAGGTAGATTTGACTACCTTACTAACTGACAGAAGTGGGGGATTGTCTATAAATTCATACAATATAGTGTTTTTTTGTTTGTTTGTTTGTTTTTTCATCTCAGTGATCTGCTCTAACAACTATACAGTCTTATAATGCTTAAATGTCTCTGCTCAGTCCTTTAACCTTATTTACATGTTATTTTTTTAAATGGAAGTTGATTACTTTCAGGTGTCATTCTGGGAGTTGTGCATGGATGCTTTAATACACTATTTACAGCATCTGCGTTATACTAAAAACTATTCCAGGTAAAAATACAGTATCTGGTCTGTAAGCTCAAACGCAAGCAGATAAAACAGCTTGTAAGCTAAAAACTACAAAAGCTTTTATTTAGAGGCCAAAAAGTGCAAAAAATTGACACTATCTGCTTACTCCTTTTTTTTTTTTTTTTGCACTGTCATGTCAATAAAATATTTTCTAGTTTATTATGTTACATATATTTATTAATATAGCATGCTGGCTCTTCTAGCTTTTAGAGCTTAAAACAATAATGGCTATACTGCAAAATCAGGTTTCTTTGATATGACCTGTCCTGTGATAGATGGTTTGGCTCAACTATGCTCCGATTAAGAGAAAACGTAGTGTGAAAAATCAAATCAATCCAAAAAAAAAAAAAAAAAAAAAGATTTTTTTTCTCAGTTTGAATGTTATAGTTAACACTAGCCTCCAGTCGGAGACCCTATATAATGTAAACACAATATGTTCATTATTTCAGAAGAATGTATATTAAAATACAAATAAATTTAATCAAGGTTTTCTCAAATTGTTTTGATTTCTTGTTGCTATTTGTGTTTGTTAATGCTGTTGTTCCACTAGAAGGATTTTCTTTTAGGAATAGCATTCACATATGTGACACACAGACCAGCATTTGACAAACACCTCCAAAAACGCACAGCATGTCAAGATCAACCTTCAGCTTTCAATGCTGCACTTTAGCAATCAGAAGGCAGTGTAGCCCTTGCAGCCTGTCAGAAGGTAAAGGTTAAAGCATCTCTTCTAGATGAGTGATTTGACAAGATGCTTGTCTGGACACAGTACACCTGATCAGAGTGTTGTTGACTATTTTTGCCTCCCCCTGCATTGTGTTATTCCAAATCATCTACCACCAAGAGGGGAAATGTTGTATTTTTTGCTATTGAAGTTGCAAAAAAGATTTTGTGGGCTTGACATCTATGGAAATGTTTTCTAAAAAGATTATAGACTAGCACATTGGGGAGAGGTTCAAACAGCAACGGAATGATAGTTTTTTGCTGACAGGTTTAGACCAATCATTCTTTTTTTTTACTCTGACTTTGAATGAGGAAGAAATGCCATATAGCAAATGACTTCTCTGAAATACAACTCTGCAGTGTAGCAATTGCAAGAGCACTGAGGTATAGCTGTCTAGAAACATAAAAAAACATGTTGATAGCATATTTACCAAGCATAATATTCTGTGAAAATAACCTTGCTTTTACAGTGTTTTTGAATGAAAGGTTTTAATAGTACAGATTCCTATAGAACAGTCATTCACAACCGGTGGGTTGTGATTAAAAAATGCATTTCAGATCTGTTCAGAGTTGTGGATAGGAAGAAAATCATACAAAACAATGATAGCAAAATTGCAATTGTGTATCCAATTAAACTTATTTTGCTGCAAGTTCATCTAAGTTAGGCACATCACAACATTGACAGGTTGTGTAATTTTCCCTCATCCTCTAAAACCATAAAGAAAACTACGAAAGGTATAAGCCAGTATGGCCTCAAATGCAATGGATAAACATGATTTGTGCCAACCAAAAATGTTGTAAATTCATGTTGTATGTTAAACAGTTATGGTATTGGTGTTGAGTCACCACTTGATGTCCATTCAGGTCTCTGAAACAATACCAATTGAAAGCCGATGATTTGAATACGCACTCTAGAGGCTGGTAGGGTCATGTGATGTGTACAACATTTACTGGAAAATGCCATTAGTTATTCATAAGTAGGTCTTTCTGTTATGCTAATCTAATCTAATTTAATTTATTGTGTCCTCAAGGAATGAAGGTTGTGGAATTTTCAGATGACCCAAGTTCCCTGTCCCCTCTCGCTGTTCTTCCAAGTGTGAACTATCAAATCATCAGTGCAGACTACCTCCTCCTCAGAGAGACAAGTCAGGATGTAATGGACAACTCCAGCCTCCGGGCACAAAGGCAACCTTTCATCCTCACTGGACTGAATGGCCAACCGGCAATCAATGTCAGCTATGGTCCCATGTCTTTGGAACAGTCTATACCACTGCATATGATCCACACTGGCCCTAGGATCCGACCATTTATGCTGGCCCGTCAAGTACGATCATCTACACCTGCCTTGTATGTGTTGTTTTATGCGTCCGGTAATAGGGACGATATAAGCGAGGGGGCGATCCAAAACATCCCGGAGCAGAATGAAGGAGGGTACATTTGTGTTACAGCATACGCCTTCTGGGAATCCAGAGAGGTCAAGGATAGCTGCTCCATCTCAGCAGATGGAGGCTTTTGCTTGGTGCACCTGAAGCCTGAACCAGCGTGGTTCAACCCTGGAGGTGGCAGGTCGAGCTGGGAGCAGAGAGGTGATCAAAGAGGAAATGTTGCTGAACTTTACTACCAGATCAGACCTAGTCCCAGTGGACAGTGTGTCCCCCAAGAGAGCAAAATAAAAAGAGTTCCACAGCATGGTGACCTGGGACGGCAGATCTATGGAGCTTCCATGAAGAGGATTGGGACTGTAAACCTCCTGAGATCACCCCCAGGAAACCCCACGTTTATGCGCTTGCGCCTCGGAGGAGCCGTAATCATCCAGACGTCCTCGAAACCACTGAAGACCACAGACACCGCCACTTTCTACGTGTTCCTATCAAGTACATCACCAGTTGAACATTTCATACTCAGGTAGGTTGATTTCATCTTATTTGGCAATTTTTGCTTAAAGGGATAGTTACCCAAAAATAATTTACTCACCTTCCTGTCAGTGCAAGCCTGTATGACTTACTTTCTTCTTTTGATATTTCGAACTTTGAATTTTTGCCTTTGCCAAGTCGGTGGAGTCCAAAGCAACATTTTCATTTTTTGTTGATCTATCCCTTAAATGAGAGTGGGTGCATGTATTTTAAAGTAAAGAATTTTACTACAAAATATGGCATAAACAAGTGTCTAGTTAATTTAACCTGACTTTCAGGCTATAATCGTTTGACATGCTGCTATCTGGAATTCTGCAAAAAAAAATCTACACACATAATGCAATGTAAATAAATTGGATTTACTCTGTTCAGGATTATATGGTTTTCTCAGAAGGCACGACAAATGTCAACTGTTTTCCTGGAAGTGACTTTTGGTCACTGAAAGATGAAGAGGAGTTGCGTTGGGGATTGAGATGTCCCATTTGGAATAGAACTGTGGCACAAAGCCAACAGATGTGTCAAACGCCCAGGAAGCTTAGCTCGAATTTAACCAGTATGCAACACTACAGTCATGCCACTTTATAGCAGAGAGAATGTAACGGCCCCACTCATGATACAGATTACCGAAATGTAATAACCTTGTGCCGGCTCAATTCACTTTTCCAACTGGAGGAGTTTCAAAGGCACTCTTCCATAAATGGCAAAATAATGGGGAAATTATTTGGCTGCATTCATTTCTTAACATTACATTGTTTGTGTGGCTTCTCTTCCCATAAATAATGCATCAACTTAATGGAGCAAGAAAACAAATACCTAATAACTACTTGAGTCCTTTGGGCAGAAGTCAACATATTACAGCGAGAGCTCTATCGTACAAAAACACACAGTGCAATCAATTTTTTCAAGTCTAAACCCACATCAATGGAGAAAGAACACATAAATGAGGGAAATTGCTTTTATAGGCATTTTTGGACCAAAGATAATGTTCTTTCCTGTATTGGCAAAGCTGTTTTTTTTTTTTTCCTTAGAAGTTTGTTTGCATTTGTTTTAAAGGCAAATGAAACTGATGAAGAACTGATGAGGTCAGTTGTATTCTGACCTATATTGTAAGCCAATAGACAAAATAGAGAAGTTGAATTTAGATTTTCTTTATTAAATTTCTTTATTTAATTTATTTCTATATGTGCTATTTCTATTTGGGTACTTTCACACTTGGTTCAATTTCTCCGCCTCCCCCCGCTGGAGTATGTTTGCATTATATTATTTGGGTCCGAACCACGATGCATTTGCTTTATCAAAGCAGCAGCTGTTTACCCCTGTTGCATGGTTATGATGATGCAGGAGAAAGTGGCAAAATGTATAACATTGCTCACCTCATGTTTATATTTTGGTTTTTGAACCTTTAGTTTTGTCAAAGCATCAGCACATAACGGTACTTGCATCTATCTGCCGCGAATGCACTGCAAATTTTCTAAAGGAAACAGGAATAGAAATTATATATACATTCTGTCTGCTTGCAGTGCGTCAGTCACGCTTGTCAGGAAAGTGAGTGTGAACAAACACAGTTTTATTAAATCATATGTCATCAATAGTGGTTCACTTCCACGATTTAGTACTGTACTGTAGAACTGTAGTGGAGTTCACATGAACCATACCCCAGACCAATCTTTTTGATGTGGACTTGGGTACAGTGTGCTCAGTGTTGCAGGTGCTCACTTGTGTTCAAAAAACAGCTTTCACATCATCCAAATGAACCAAACTCTGGTGTCATTCAAACTCAGGTGCGCACCAAAAGTGCTAGTGTGAAATCTCCCTTTGATTTGTTCTGATTATTTTGGAAAGTTGAGAAACCCTGCTTCTGGTCTGAGATATACATTTGACCAGCAGCTGAGCCCCATATACCACCTGAGCCCCCAATATCCTTGCGGCTCTTCACTCGGCTCTGATAGGCTTTACTTTTGCCCCCGGCCCTGGCTCAAATGGACATTCACTTTCAGTGTTAGCAGTAAAACGAGGTGAAGGCTGGTGTCCCAAAGAGATTGATTTTATCCAGGGAAAAATCTCTGCCCCACTTCACTACTCTCTCCAAGATTGAGTCCAGACCCCTGAGGTTATGATAGATAATCCACACGCTGATTGAAAATTAGTGAAGTCTTTAACCCTTCAGAGATTTGCTCTCTTTTCACCAAAAGTTATTTCAACTCTATCTGGACTGCACGGTCTAGCTCAAACTCCCATCAGACATCACAAGTTATGAAGTGCCTTGTGCTGTGCAGCACAAAAAACATTTTTTCTAATACGACAATTTAAAAAAAAAAATTTAACATAACTGTTATTTACATTTATTTAACATCACACATAATACACAGGATACAAACAGTTATTTATTAGTGTTGTTTATTAGAACAGTGTTTGTTCTATCAAAACTATTCTATTCTATTTTCTATGTATTCTAAAAATGTTTTGCTTTTTATTTTTGCATTAACAACGCATAATTTTTTTCATTAATGAAAATTATGATGTGGTTCTATTCTGCTTCTATCAGATTATCAATGTACATTTAATCAATTATTTCTATAAATATTTATATATTTTAACAAACTATTAATCTGTTAAGCATTAGGTAATATTTGTATTATAAAATGTCTTATTAAATAATATTATGAGGTGATTCTGTTCTGCTGGTTAACACACAGATCATTAATGTACATTTATGTAGATACATGTTTTGTTTCATTCCTAAATTTGAATAGATACAACCTAAATATGTTAATCTATGAATCTGTTAAGCATTGCATTTCATATATAATATTACTTATTAATATGATGAATTCTATTCTATTCTATTCTATTCTGTATTCTATCCTGCAGGCAGCACCATGCAGCCCCACATCAATATTCGTCTGTCTTTGATTTTGTGTCAGAGATTTATTCCATCGAGATCCTCATTATAGATTTGACTGAATTCTTTTGCCACTCATGCATACAGTGTTTCTTTCCCTGGCAGACCAAAACAGAACTCTTTCTCTCTCTCTCTCTCTCTGTCTCTCTCTGTATTGCAATTTCTTTTCTCTCTCCCCCCCCCCCCCCCCCCTTACTCTTATTTTCCTCTCAAACTTTCATTGTTTCTCTTCATTTCCCCGGAATTAAAAATGCTTGGATTATCCAACCGAGGGCATCATCTGTCTCTAAAAATTGCACGCCTGCACTGAAGATGATGACGAAACAAAATGGGTCAAGACAGACTCTCATCCCTCTCCCTTGAGTCCCAGGGGTTGATAGACTGGTGCTATTCTAGAGATCTACATGTGGCGTGAACTGATATCAGCAGTGATATCATATTTCTGCTCAATACCAGATAAAAGCCTATCACGTGTATTTATTGCACTGTACATTCTGGGAAATAATCATTAAAATGCACATCTGCATGTGTCATTTAATGCACAGGCTCATTGTGCACATCGCTAATTAATCATTTGAGATCCGCTGCATGACAATCTGTTGTTTTTGAGGCAGAATTGAATTGTGTGGTATGAAACGGGGGAAAAAAAGAGATGGATGAGGGGTTGAGGAAAGATAATTCAGTGTGTCACGACGCTGTCGGCCACGCTCATTCTACTTCTCCCACCGTGACCTGTTTCCTTTCTGGCCACGCTTCCCGAGATGCCTGACTCCAGCACATGTCTAGGAGATTCTCACGTGGCAAGATTCCACGGTCTCTAAGTCCCATCAGTGGAGAGAAGAGACCGATGAACTGTCTGGCTGGTGGATAAAGCGGAGAGATACAGGAAAAAACGGAGGAGAAAAGAAGCATTTGGCTCTGTCTTTAAACTGTCTGTGGTTGTGTTGGCCCAAGCCAAAGGAGACAGAGAGATTAAATTCTCCAGAACTGCAAACTCGCTCTACACTCTTGATGAATACAACATTGTTAAATATCCAATCGTGCTTTCTGCAACAGAGATTGAGGCAAGATTTATAACTGGCAAGTGAAACAGGGAATTGAGAACCATGTTGGCTGACCTCAACCCATGGTTAGCAGGCCTTACAAACAGGATTTATATCTCCTTCGACCATTAACGTGTGTGTACATGTTGTTTGTTTATTTTTGTATTTATTTTTTATGTAAATGTGTCCATGAGTCGGGTTGAATGGAAAGGGATGTCAGTGCAGGTGGGCTTAAGATGTGCGGCCCGGGTCAGCACCTTTAACACACATGCCCTCTAGTATGCATTCAGTTAGTACTGGACATGTTCATTGTAACTAGTGTTGGGTATAAAACATTACTAAGGTAACGCGTTACTGTAATTAAATTACTTATCCACTGAAAAAGTAAAGTACGGGATTACTGTTCATTTTTAGGTTATTTAATTACAGTTACTTATAATGTACTTGCGTTACATACTATAAATTAGTTCAACAGTTCTGTTTAAATCAATAGTGAATTTAAAATCTAAATTTGTCGTCTAAAGATAAAAGTGAACGCTGCCTCTTTAAAATCGTTAGCTGTAGTGAGTTGCACGTGAGTTCGCAACTTCGCACCAGTTGGCTGTGTAGTCGCTGTCTGAGGATGTCGGCAGAAGCGAGTGGCTGTTTTGCAGAATGGAAATAATCCAATTACTTCACTTTTTTAACACAGGTAGGCAAGAACATTATGGTAAAATGTAAGCTATGTCCTAGAGACAGTCTTCAGTCAGTGTGCTCTCGACCAAAGCGCACACACATAGCCGCTTCTCGCGAGTGTCAGATTTTCGCAGTTTATTACATATAAACTTTCAAATACACACACAGTTATGTCAAAATGCCCGTCTTGACGTATATTCGCGTTGGTTATGTGAATGTGAACAGCATGTGTAACAGTATATTGTCTCCGTTCATTAGGTCTTAGTGACAGCAGCCTTTAAAACATGCTACTGTCTACTATTGGCTGTCTGTATTATAAATGATAATCAAACAACAAAAGAAAAGCTTTAATAAGGATTATTATATATTTAATTTATACAGTTATGACTATGCAGAGTTATTTTATATTTATTTATTCAATTTCTGTGGTATTTTTACTTACTACTATAGACCTACCTGGAAAAAAAAATATAGCTTTTTATTTGTATTTTTATTTTTATTTTTTACCGTGGTATCGACTTTGGTATCGAGTATTGTGCAATTTTGTGTCATCATTTTTTTTTTTTTTTTTTTTTTTAAGTCAGTCACATAAAGGCAGATTTGTCTAATTTGAATCTGAAAAGTAAGGCTGATTAACCCTAACTAATTGCTAGTTGGCCAAACTAGTTCTTAAGACACAGTATCAACTTAGCAGCTATGCTTATGCAACTGGCCCCTGCTGAGTTATTACAATGTTGTATTCTAGTTAAGAAACAAACAAAAACCGTTAAAAAGCTAAGTATTATTTTTAGCAGCCAATCACAGTTTGTTTTAACGTGCTGTTTTGTAATAATATCAAAATTTATGTCCATAAATATAATTAAAAAACAAAAAATGTGTTTTGTTGTGCTTTAATCTATCTTATTTTACACTACTATCTAATTTTATGTCTTCAGAATTATGCTAATGTGGAAAATTTTGGCAAATCGAGTCCTCAAGAGTTCATTACACTACCGTTCAAAAGTTTAGGTCAGTACAATTTTTTTTTTTTTTAAACAGTGACAGTAAAGACATTTATAAGGTTAGAAAATACTTTATTTTAAATAAATGCTGTTTTTTTAAACTCCCCATCAAATCTGTTCATTCCAGATTCCAGAAAAAATATATGGTTTTAAGTACTGAGTATTAAAATATTAAACAGCACAACTGTTTTCAACATAGATAATAATAATAAATATTTCTTGAGCATTAAATTAGCATATTAGAATGATTTCTGAAGGATCATGTGACACTGAAGTCTGGAGTAATGATGCTGAAAATTCAGCTTTGCCAACACCGGATGAATTCCATTTTAAAATAGGCAGTTGCTATTCGTCTATATGCTTTTTACACTAAGTGCAAATAGCGATAGATGCTATTTACACTAAGTAAAAAAAAGGATAATATTCTATTTACACTAATTGACAATAGTGGCATTTTCTTAGTGGCATGCTATTTACACTAGGTGAAAATAGCGATAGATTCTATTTACACCACGTAAAAGTATCAGTTCTTTGCAATAAGAGTAAATAGTAATTAGGTGCTATCTATACTTTATACTGGCAGATGCTATTTGCACCTTAGTATTTTTGTACATTAACAGAATGCAATAATATCATAGAGTGTAAATGATTATTTATTAAAATTATTAAATGGATGCTGCCTTATTGGGAGAATAAAACCCCTCCCTACACCTTCCCCTAACTCTACCCAACACTTGTTAGCAGTTTATTTCCACTTTTTTCATTTTAATTGAAAACAAATGCGAGCTCTGCAAAAGATGGATTCGAATCTGCATCGATCGCGTTAATAGCCAGGTCTGTGAGCCTTACTCGCTATTGCTGCGCCACTAAAGACGTTGAATTCCGCACATAAAGCTTGAGTGGTCCAATCAGACATCGGTGGGCAGAGCTAGTATAAATAGCATTTGCCAACAAGAGGTGCTATTTGCACTTAATATATTTTAAGTGAAGTGTCTGTTTACACTAACATGTAAAACAGTTATTTAAAACTGTAAAAATATTTCACAAAAAAAATGTTGCCTTGGTGAGCGTAAGAGACTTCCTACTTACCTTAGACTTGAATGGAGATGTATATCAACTTTACCTGTGTAACTAAACACAATTTAATTTCCTAGTTTCGCCTAATGCAAGTTGTGTAGAACCAGCCAGTAAGATTGCAACTGACTATTTCAGCCAGCTGTTTTCTTTTTTGTGTGCAATATGCTTGAGGTGTTCAGTAAGCAGACTGTAGGCGTCTGCCTGAGACCTTTCCATTGATGTCATCTGTGTGTGTGTTCTTTCTCACAGAGCCACATCCAGAAAAGGCATGTCATTCAGCACAGCCAGACCCAGCAACACGCACCTGTGGGACATCACTATGGAACCTGGGAGAGGAAGTGACGCCCAAACCATCTCTGTGTCCTGCCGGAAGAAAAGCACATTTGCTAGCAAAAGGCAAGCCCTCGCTGCATCACCTCGCTCGCTGATCATTTTTAGAAACCACTCAACTGCAGACTCTCCCTATCATTTCATCGCTGAAAAGCTTTTTCTGCCCTTGCACATTGCCAGATGGGGTCTGTTTTCTCTGAAACTGAGAATTAAGTGACAGATTGCAAAATTAGTTTTTGACAAAAAAAAAAAAAAAAACACTCTTCTAATTTCTTTCCCCCTCATTGTTCAGGTACTAACAGATGTTCAAGCAACCTGTTCGCCTTTCGCAGGATGGTATTTTGAATGAAAATTAAGAACCATCTTTTTCTAGTTAAAAAGATCCAGTTTAACCACGTTTACGCTGTACAGACACTTATTAAGCTTTAGAGAACATCTCGCCACATTGCGATTTCATGATTAATGGCACACATCATTTCTGTAACGTAGGTATTCATGTGGAAAGCGACTGAAAATAACTTAATAAAAATGTGATATCTTTCCATCACTTCAGCTGCTGGTAACCACAGAAAATGTACAACTCCTCCACGGTTATTAAGAAGAATGAGCTCTGAGTTCATATTACCTCTGTGTATCTAAGCAGGGGAGCAATTGTCTTGGTTTTCATATAAAGAGTTTTGAGTGTTTTTGGATCCAATTCAAATGCGTCTTGAAAACTGCGAGCATCTTGTTAATAAGAGCCTCCATCTGGGTGTCATATTTCTCTTGGTCTCATTGATTCTTGTTCGGTGTCCATGGCAATAGGTTGTCATTGTTATTGCAGATTATAGCGTGCATCATATTTTAATATATTTTAAAATAGAATGTATTTATTCCTTTGATTGTAAAGCTGAATTTTCGGCATCATTATGCTGATTTGCTGCTCATCAAATGTTGCTTCTTATTATCAATGTTGAAATTGATATTTTGGGGGACAGCATTTACTTGTAGTAGAAATCTTTTCTAACATTATAAATGTCTTTATTTTAATCATTTTAATCTGTCCTTGCTGAAAAAAAAAAACAAAAACAAAAAAAACATTTATTTATTTATGTTTATTATTAAGTTACTAACCCCAAAATTTTGAACAATAATGGACTAAAATGATTGATTACTAATCGTGCGCATTAGCAATCATGGTTTATGGCTGATATGTGAACTAAAGGCTATTGGCTTTTTCTTTTTTCTTTTTTTTAATGGACAAGCCCTTTGATATGCCCTGCCTCAACTTCTCCTTTCAATAGGAAATAAGTACGGAATCAAAATCTCCTGAGCTAAATCCATTTCAGTTGTTCACTGAATCATGTGATTATCTGGTGGTGATTATATTGTCTTTTACACTGCATTGAAACTATAATAGATCAAACCCTTTACAACATGGGAGTTGTCACCAGCTGCCATTCAGCAAGCGGTATCTCCTGACTACTTTCTCCGGAGACCTTATTTCCATGTTTTACAGCGACGACCCACTTATCTTTAATCATCCTTGGTGCATCAGTATGTTAGGCCAGCTTAAAGGCCAGCACATTCTGCAAGATTAGAACAGAGGTCTCTGGATTAACCAGTGAAGAGCCGAACGGAGAGGATCCCACTGCGCTAGGAAACACTTAATACAGCGTAGTGAAATGACATGGCTCATGCACTTGACCTTTTACCCCTGATGACTCAAGAATGGTCTTTATCGTAAGAGATATGATATATAACGTTAATGCCATTTAAGACAATATAATATAAAGGTTTGGGTAGTTTTTAATCAAATCTATAAGGATGTGTCCACTCTGAGAAAATGCTTTCAAAATTTTCTTTACCATGAAAGCTACTGCATGCCATATATCTGTAGTAATACATGAACCATAAGTTGTAGAAAAGTGTAATTCCTGCCTTTCTGTTAGTTATATAAAAGCACTCTATCAAAGCAAATTCCAGCTGAAAGGCATGGTGTGAGCTGAATCATGCTCCTGCAATGAACCTACTGATATGCTCATTAGAATGCTGAGTGTTTTAATGCTACTGAAGTGGATGAGAAGCTCCATCTCTCCTGTTGACTGATTGTGCTTTCATTATTAAGATTCCACACCGTCCTCTTTGACTCGATATGTCTCCGTTGACCCAGAAAACGAATTTAAGCCACTTGTTGCAGAGATTAGGATCTGACTGTGATCTGATGTTTTATTTACAGAGGTCTGCTGGAGGTCATGCAACTGGACTTTGAGACGGAGGAGCAGAGTGACCAGTTAGAGAGCCAGATGATCACATGGCGACTGGAGCTGCCTGGAAACATGATAAGGGATGAAGGGACCATGAGGATTTACACTATTCAGAGAGACTATGTGGGAATAGCGCCTCTGATCACGGTTGGGAATGTTTGTTTTTACCTTTGATCAACTTGTGTTATGATCACATGGAACCTTTTTAGAAATGATTGCATGGATCTCTCTCCATACAATGACAGTTCATAGTGCAAAATCCCCCCACAGTTATAGAAAACCTGGAATTATCTGGGAAGTTATATAGAGAAAACACATAAATATGGAAATATATATAAGTATATATTTATAAATAAATACAACTATTTATTTTTTGTACAAACTATTATTGTTTGGAAAGATATGTGTAAAGTTAAGTGTAAGATTATGTAGAACAAAGCATAATTTGGAATGACATGAGGGTGAATAAGTGACAAAATTTACATTTTTTTTGTGTGATCTATCCCTTTAAAGGATTAGTTCACTTTCAAATGAAAATGACCCCAAGCTTTACTCACCCTCAAGCTATCCTAGGTGTATATGACTTTCTTCTTTCTGATGAACTCAGAGATATATAATAATAATAATAATAAACTTTATTTTATGTAGCGCCTTTAAAAAGTTATTCTCAAAGTGCTTTACACAGAAGAGTACAAAGTTAAAAGGTAGTCAATACAATAATAACAAGAAAAATAAAAAACAACAAGAACAATATCTAATCTGAAAAATCACATATAAGCCAGTCTAAAAAAGTAAGTTTTGAGAGAAGCTTTAAAAGCACTAAAAGATTTGGCATGTCTAATATCACAGGGAAGAGAGTTCCAGAGTTTTAGAGCAAAGGAAGAGAAAGCCCTGTCACCCATGGAGCGCATGCGAGTAGTGGGAACAGTCAGGAGGCCTAACTCAGAAGAACGGAGCTCACGCCTGGGAGTGTAAACTGTTAAAAGTTCAGATAGATAATGTGGAGCCAAGCCATGTGAGGCCTATATAAAAAAAATATATAAATAAATATCCTGATGCATCCGGATATAATGTGATTTATAATGGCCTTCCGTATTCAGCTTACGAAGAAAGTGTAAAACTCAAGAAGCTTATGCTACATCCTATGCCTTCCCTGTTCAACTTACGGAAAAAGCTTAACTGACGTGACGCCAGTTTACACTTTCTTCGTAAGTTGAATACAGAAGGCGGTCTGGTGGAAACTAGATATTTTACTTCATAACTTGTTTAATATGGATTTTTTTTTTTTTTTTACACAAATGCATCGCTTCGCTTCAGAAGGCCTTTATTAACCCCCCGGAGCCATGTGAAGTACATTTATGATGGATGGATGTGGATGGAAGCACTTTCTTCAGTTCATACTCGTTTGGTATCACTCACTACCATTAAAAAGCTCGGATGTGTCAGGATATTTATTAATATATATATATATATATATATATATATCTGATTGTGTTCATCAGAAAGAAGAAAGTCATATACACCTAGGTTGGCTTGAGGGTGAGTAAAGCTTGGGGTAATTTTCATTTGAAAGTGAACTAATCCTTTAACTTTTGTAAGGTTTTGTGAGGTCACGTTTTGTAAGGACGTCTGTAAAACATGGACATGAAATCACATTGGTGTGACAAGTATTTGTCATGCTTAGTATAAAATCCTTTGACTACAGAGCTACATGACAGCCCTTATAAATGATTTATGTGTCTTTGTTCTGTCTGTGTTTTTGTGAGTGTGTATGTGTGTTAATTGTCCAGAGGCGCAGTGCCACTTCTTTCACCCTTTGATCTCTTCCTATTGTCACCCCTACCGTTGGTCAAACTACTGCAGAATTTACCCTAACGAAACTGACATTCATTTTATGAGGACATCCACATGCAGTCCATTATTACAAGTTCACCAGCATCTGTTAAAATATAAAAATATAGCTTTTTATCATATAAATGTTCAAGACAAATAAAACCAGAAGAGATTGTGACCGTTCATTGATATTAAGCATCCTTTATATGGCTAGCTGCCAGATCTGTTTACTTGAGCGGTCTATTTCACAGCGTGACCCTGTCTCTAAAAAAACACAGGCACAAGAGTGTGGGATTTTGCCGGTAACTTTTCAGATCACAGTCAGCATCTGTTGTGTTGCGTTTGGAGGATGCTCGTGGACATCTGTTGGGTCTAGAAGTTAAATCTCCGCTCAAACCCAATCATCCTAGTGTGTTCGTCATCACAGTGGCACACTGTAAGATAATCATTACGGTATTAAACTCAGACAGAGCGTGTCTGATCCATGATTGTTGCCTTGACATTTTGACCCATTTAAGATTTTACTCGCCACAGAAAGGAGATTAAGCTTATTAGATGATGAGAGTGCTTGTTCTTAGTATTAGCCGATTTCTTTTGACAGTGTGTCATATTTATTCCATATGTACATGCTAATTGGGGATGTGACACTGTGAGATGTATTAGTGTGATAGTGTTTTTTTTATTTATTTTATTTTTTTTAGATGTTTTAATTAGTGTACTGTTAAACAGTTTGCACAGTGGAACTCTCAGATAAGTTGTCTCTTTAAATTCAACCCCTATAGAGCACCCAAATCCATACATATTTAGGCGGAAATCTTTGGCTGTTGTATTTGCGACTTAATTGGGATTGTTTTTGCTGTCTAGTTGGGCCAGTAATTCTGACTTTTTCTACCTTGCCACAATTTTCTTGACCCGAACAACAACAAATAGGTCCCTTTTTTTTTTTTAAGTATTTGCTACAAATATTTATATTTTTCATTATAATTACTTTTTCTTTACAAATACAATTCCAACAAACTGGAAATTATACATTATATAAAATAATCACAAATTCATACACTTTTTTTTTTTTTTTTTTTGGAAATCAATTGCAAAATAATGCTAAACATTACTATAAGTAATGTTTCACCAACCTGTACATGTCAACTAACTCATTAGAGTGTTAGTAAACTTAATATTTGCTAACACTTTATTTGTGACAGTCCTCCAACATTCTGTTGACTCCAAGTAACTTTGCAAGTACCTGTCAACGTATTCTACTAACCTTATCAATAACGGTCTTCTAATACTCAACTAATACTCTGAAAGTTAGTTGACATGTAGGTGCAACGTTACTTATAGTCAGCAGAATGTCTAAAGGGGACCATCAAAAGATAATGTAACCCAACAATGTAGAATACTTAACCTTTTTGTCTGAGCATGTCAATTTTGAAAATGTAGTTTTGCACATCTTTAGTGCTAACTGAGTGCTTTTTGTTGTGATTTTCCAGGATACGGAGCTCCTCAACACGGCTGTGCTCACTGGTAAGAGGGTTTCTCTGCCTGTGAAAGTTTTGGGAGTTGAGGCTGACGGCTCCATCACGGACATCACTAACGCTTCTCGCTGCAGGTCTTCAGACCAGGATGTACTGAAGGTAATGCATGTCAAGGGCAGGCCACTTTTGACGGCTTCAGCAATCTCGCACTCTGTGTGCTTCCTATTAGCAGCCTTACTGTGCTTCTGAATGACATGTCTATTAGAACTGGAAAAGCACAGAAGAGAGGGGTCAGTGGAGGTGGCTTAGATGACCATCACGTCCTAGTTCCTCACCTAAAAAGAGGGAAAAAAAGGCGGGAGACAGACGCTGACCCGAAAGCCCTCATTGAACTTGTGTTTTTTACCCAAAGCACATCTGTGCTTCAGACACCTGTCTTTTTCCCACTGCTTATTATGAAGCGCTTGAGCCCTTTGTTATTGCCGGATCATTCTCTGGGGCAGTTCTTCTTTAAGATGGATTTGCCTCAGGACCAAGATCTTACATTGGACACCATACCAATGGTCTATCATACAAAAGTATTAAAAAAAGGTCCTTACACTTAAAGAAATGTATTAATATGACCATAATCTGCATAGGCCCAACAATGTGTAGAATTATCAGCATGACATAGGAAAATGTACCTATATATATATATATATATATATATATATTTTTTTTTTTTTTTTTTTTTATGGTGTCATGCTCTCATAGGAAGATATAGCTAAATATGTGTTTTCATGGTGTCTCAGCAGGCAGTGATTCACAGCACAAAACCATGTTTGTCCTTTTTGCAAGGGGACTGATATTAAATGTATTCTCTTTACCCTTGTGTGACTGAGTTTGAATGGACCTTTGTGTCAATTACAAAAGATATAGTCTTTTGGAAGTTGATAAGTGTACTTATTTTACTATCTTAAACATGCCCAGTTATACAATTTTTTGATTATTTGAATTGATCTTTGAGCCTGTGAGAACAGACCTTAACAGATGAGAACCATAACTTTTTTTTTTTTTTTGTATGCTTATTATAAAGAGTTTGAGCTCTTTACTATTGGGTCATTCTCTGGAGTTTTTCCACCTAAAACACTGGCCATTTCACTGTGAGTTTCTGAAGATGTAACAATGAATTTCCAGTGCCCTCCTGAGCTTTTCAGGGTTAAGCCTTAAAACATAAATGCTGGGACTCACTAACTTATTCATCGGTAAATGACAGACAAGGAATGACTGCACACATGCACACAAACCCATGCACTGTCATGTGTCCTCCTTACACATGCACACCTTAACTGCACCCACCGCATGAATAAATGAACTTGCCTTGAACACAAAAAGAAAATGCAGGAGTCTTTCTTTTTTTTTTATGGCACAGAGTTTAGACCACGGTGTCCTGTGGTTTATAAATTAGTCTTCGAAGTATTGGGGATGGATGAACAGTGATGCAACAGTGCCCATAGATTTTTCTAATGAGACAGAACAATGTACACAGGGCCCATTACTTTATACCACACTCATGCTTATGTCTGAATTACAATAAAGCATCTTTATCTTTTTATATTTATTTCCATTTATTCTTTTAGCAGGCATTATATGCCACACCACAAACAGTTTGTCCAGTAATATAAGACTCTGCAAGTTCAAGATACTAATATTTAGTCATGAGGTTTCAGAAAAAGAATAGAATAGATTTTTGGTAGATTTTTTTTTTCTAGGAAGTGATTTTGTACCTCATTACAATGGTACTGTGAGGCATGACTCACTCACAGACTGTAGAAGTTGAGACTGGGAGGAACATTGACTTGCAAAAATTGATGTAGTGATGTAGGAAGCTACTGTCAGCCAGTGGAGAAACACAAAGAGAGTTGTGAATGTTAACCCAATTTGATTTATTGGATACGAATTTCTGGTTTAATTGTGGATGCTGGAAGCCTGGCCAACAGAAGCTGCGCAGCATGCTCTTATTTTATAGGAGGCATCACAAAGTGCTCATAGCAAAGTAAAGCTGCACAACAATCATTAATTGCATCCAGATCAATGAGGTGCCAGGGAGTAGTCTTGTTTAGTCTAGTTGAATGTGGCAAGTTGTGATAATAAGGAGTTCTTTTTACTAGGTTAAGTTGATGTTCTTCAGACACTGTAGGATTGTTTAGCCATGTCACTGATGTAGCAGTTTTAGGTGAAGCTGTGGCCTGATGATTGCACCAGTGATGTGTAGCCAATATTGAAACCTGAATATATTGAGCACCTTAGGTTAAGGTACCCCACTAGTAAGCTGTTTTGAATTAGATACCCCTGTCCTCCTAAATGTCATGATGGAGCTATTGAAATGTTTTTGAAACCTGTCAAACTACACTAAACACGAATGAACTTAAGTCTTTTCCACACACAGGTGTCTGAGAGGTGTGATTCTGTGTACGTCAACGGCAAGGAGACACGTGGGAGAGTGAGGATGATGGTAAACTTTACCTACAGTTACCTGAACACACAGCTGGAGGTGAGCGTGTGGATGCCTCGACTCCCCTTGCAGATGGAGATATCCGATCCAGAGCTCAGCCAGATCAAAGCCTGGAGAGTTCCTGTCACTGGGAACAAAAGGTAAGTGACAAGCATGATTCCAGTCTGACACACTGCCCCAAAAACTTCATAGGGTTTGAACTGCTGGTGTTTTTGTCAGCATTTAGCCATTTTATATCCATTTAGCAGTTATGGGAACAATTCAAATGTACAACATAATTTTGCACTTCTAAATATATTTAGATAGAGAAATATATAAGTAAGTAAAGTATTTAAATCTGTATAAGAGAATTTAATAAGTGTAATAAATTTGTTACTAAATATTATTTATTTGTATTTCAACAGTTTATAATTACTATTTTAATTTTTCTTTTAGATATTTAAAGCTTAAACAAATTTATTTATCTATTTGTTTATGAAAGCAGGTTTTTATTTTCTTACAAAAACTTGTTATTAACATTTAGTTTGTTTATTGTCTTTTTTTAATGTGTAATTTATATTGTGACTAGTTGTTGTATTTTGATTCTTGATTTTTGTGTTCTTTAATTGCAGTGTGATTTTTAGTTCCTCAAATTAGCTCAGAATTTCTGTATTTGATTTTCCACCTCATATGAAATTTTTTTCCACTTTAAAGCTGCTCTGAAGTGTTCTTGTTAGAATAAGAGATAACCCGGTAGTTTTGTATGATATTGCAGACTTTCATTACAAGGCAGATGAGAGATTATTATAAATAATTATTATAAATAAATAAATAAATGTGTTTTATTTCCTTAAATTTCACAAATGTAAAAAGTTTTAATTATTAACATTTATTTTATTGTAGTTTTTGTTTGTTAGTAGTGTTTTTTAATGCATAATTTATATTGTGAATAGTTCTTGAATTTTGTGTTCTTTAATTGCGGTGTGATTTTTAGTTCTTTAAACTAGCTCAGAACTTCTATATTTGATGTTCCACCTCATATGGACTTTTTCCACTTTAAAGCTGCTCTGAAGTGTTCTTGTTAGAATAGAGAATGTGCTCCGCAGAGATATCCCGGCAGTTTTTATGACATTGCAGAGACTTTCATTATAAGGCAGAGATGAGAGATTGCTGAGCATAGTCAAATAGCAGATAGAAAAAAATATAGAGTTGTTCATATTTTCTCCTCATGTTTCTCAGAGTGAGCTGGGACACAGAGGAAGAGGATGAGAAGAAGGGCCGAGGCTGCATGCTGCAGTATCAGCACAGTTTGATTCGAGTGCTTACGGTCTTCACCGCAGACACGCCAGATCCAAGCAGCCCATCTCCTGCATACTTCCTTGGCTCTGATTGGCAGGTGGATGTGACGCGGCTGGTGCGCTACTTTCTGAGAGTTGGGGATACGAGCGTTGCACGCCTGCAGGCAGGAACCGTGCTGACAGGCAAGGCTGTGGGAGTCACCACTGTGCAGGTAATGGTGGTAATGACAGAGCCGCCCCGCAGCTGTCACTGTTACACCTTGCTCATTATTCATTAAGACAACAGAGTTTAGTATGTGTTTAATATCAGTGACAGTACAGGAAGCTCATAGATAAATTGCTTTTTTTAAAATTGTAAAACACATAAATTACAAATGATGCCATGCTGGGTTTGGTTTCTGTTGTCCAGGTGATGTCCCCATTGTCAGACTCAGTTCTGGCTGAGAGGATGATCCGGGTTCTGGATGATAAAGTCAGTATAACAGAGCTGGGTGTGCAGCTGGTCTCTGGCCTCTCCTTGAACCTCCAGCTCAGCCCAGGAAGCAACAGGGCCATCGTTGCCAAGACAACCACACAGGAGACCATACACTACCCCAAGCAGGTAATTCATTGGCTGGCAATCGAATTAGTTGAACTATATGCAAATTAATCAAACTGCAATAATTGCATATACTGTATATAAAATGAGAAAATCCCTCAAACACTAAATCAAAGACATTACATTTTTGGTGATTGACAAGTAAAAATTGAATAAAATAAATGGCTTTAAATGTCAGTATATTGTTTATTTCCGTATCACTGAACAGAAGCTTATAACTGGCATATAGTAAGGTCCAAATATTAACACTAAAGAAATACATGTACCTGTTATTCACTATACCAGCGCAACGTGACAACAATGTCCAGACAGTAAACTGATGCCCCGATTTATTTCTGACGTACTTCTTCTACGAAGGACAAATGAATATGCAACGGTCACGTCCGGTGTGGACACAGTGTTAGGCATAAAGAACAAGAGTCCATTGAGTTGAACAATGCTTTAAATTACTTTATATTACTGCTTTTATTTCCAGTGCCAGGTCTGAGTGGCATAACATGATCCAATCAATATCAAACTATTAGTACTCAGCGAGAGGCCTCATTTGTCTTATGATGGGCTTTGCAAGCAGTGCTCCTCAGGCAATGCATAATGTATTTCACCCCAGAATATAGGACAGTCTCTATATAGAGGTCCGGTCTCTATATTTCCTTCCCGGTGGATGTCCGTACAATACTTTTTTGGAATTGTCTGGGCAGCAGTAGTACTTTGTAAAAGGAAATAAAAATACTAAACAGTCAAAAAGAGTCATCAAAGATGAGGAAATTGGGCACTCAAAGCCAAAGCAATGGCATCTTATTAAAATAAATAAATAAATAAAATCCTTCAGTTGAATCCAGTTGGATATGAATATTAAAAGGTAAGATCAGATGTTTTATCAGGCTATTATGATTTTTACATTAAGATACATATGTAAGGCAGAAGGCCATGTGACAGTAAAAGATATTGTATGGGGGTTCAGGGTTTTTCTCTTGAAGTCTGGACCATTTTTATGCTTCAAATAAGTATCTGCTAAAAGTTAAAAAATGTACATAATATGGAAAACAAAGTTCATTAGTAATTTCAAAGTTTTAGTTGTCTTTCCTTGCCATCTACAAATAATTTTCCAAATTATAACATTGTTTATTTTGAAATGCTCTTAACATTCTGATTAATAATGCTAAATGTAGATGAAAAAAATAGATAAAAATACTAGAGGCGCTGAGAGATCATTACCAGACGGCCCTGAGCACTTGTGGTGTGAACTGCTCTGTTGTTTTGACACGCTGCTCACTTTAAACTGTAGAAACGGTAAAATGGTGGTACAATTGTCATTTGTCTCCTGGTATAAGCCAACAGCTCTGGGTTATTGTGCCACAGCTTGTTGCTCTAGTACTCTACTCTGCACTGGTGGTTAAGCAAATGAAGTTTTGAACACAAGCACATAAATATTGATCCATTTGGATAAATGGACCTTCATGGAAGGGTCTTTTTAGGCCAGTGGTTCTCAACTTGTTTGGCCATGGGACCCCATTTTTCATGGTCATTAAGCTGTGACCCTGTTTTTTTTTTTTTTTTTAGGAATTTGACCTAATTAATATATAAAGTTGTGGTCAGAATTATTGGCACCCTTGGTATATATGATCAAAGATGACTATAAAAATAAATCTGCATTGTTTATCCTTTTGATCTTTAATTCATAAAATTAGCAAAAATCTAACCTAAGGAAAGAATTGAAAGTGGAGGGAAAATAAAAAAAAAATAAATGTATTTCTCCAAAACACGTTGGCCACAATTATTGGCACCCCTAGAATTTTTTATGAGTAAAATATCTCTGAAGTAAATTCCCATTCATATTTACATTTTTTTTAGCACACCAGGGTGATCATGAACATGAAATTGTCCAGCCATGACTTCCTGTTCCACAGGAGTATAAAAATGAGGAATCACAAAGGCCAAATTCCCTTAATCATTCATCACAATGAGAAAAACCAAAAAATATAGTTCTGATGTGCAGCAAAAGATTGTTGAGCTTCACAAAATAGAAAGTGGCTGTAAGAAAATAGCTAAAGCATTGAAAATTACCATTTCCACCATCAGGGCAATAATTAAGAAGTTCCAATCAACTAAAGATGTTACATATCTGCCTGGAAGAGGACGTGTGTCTAAATCGTCCTAATGCGCGGTGAGGAGGAGAGTTTGAGTGGCCAAAGATTCTCCAAAGATCACAGCTGGAGAATTGCAGAGATTAGTCTTGAGTCTCAGAAAGCCTAAAAAAAATTATTAAACAGCACCTACATCCCCAAAAGTGGCTTTTATCTTGGCAAAAGGAGGTTGCAAAAAGTGGCCAACGTGTTTTGAGAAAAACATTTATTTCATAATGTGATTTCAATTATTTTCCTTCAATGAAAGGTTAGATTTTTGCTAATTTTATGAATTAAAGATCAAAAGGATAAACAATGCAGATTTATTTTTACGGTCATCTTTGATCATATCTATCAAGGGTGCCAATAATTCTGACCACAACTGTGTGTGTGTGTGTGTGTGTGTGCGTGTGTGTATATATATATATAATATATATATATATATATGTAGCCTATAAAAATTATAATACATTTTCTTTTAAAAAACAAGCAAATGTAGGTTGACACATAAGTACCGTCCCACTTTACTTAACATACACACAAATTGTAATAATATGACTAATACTGATGAACAAACAGTATAAGGTAAGGCTATTAAATAGCAGTCACAAAATAATTTCTGTTAATACAATAAAGTTAGTAAGGTATGAGCTGCCACAGTCATTTAAAAAAACACAAAGTGAAAATAAAGTGGCATTTTGGGGTTACGGAAACAACAGTTACCATGGTAAATACACAGTGCTGACATGAACTGTTAATGGAACATATGGAACATCATACCTGCATACAAATCCTTCCCATCCCAGCTAACACACTACGTACCAGTTACGTAATTTATTGGTACTTTTTGGTAATTTCATGACTTACTAATTAACAACATAACTATGACGTTGCATGCCCGTAATTTCTTTTGTGCTTTAGTTATTATGAAGTGATATACAGCGTGTGATATACAGGATGTCTGACAGAACAGGAAAGTTTGTCTTTCTGTGGTGAGAGACTTTTTATTTTGTAATAAGTTGTGACCACAGATACTGAATTGGGACACTGCGTTTTTCTCAGGCACTCTTTACTTAAGCTGTGTCTGAAAGAAGTGTCAACAGCTTTCACACACGTCTTTCCAAATAAAAGTCTCACATCATAAAAGTTGACTAGCTATGATTTTTACTTTGATAAGCCTGTAACAAAATATTTAAGTAATATCTATAATTTTATACAACAGGAGGCGGTGGTTGGCTGCTGGCTGAAGTTCAGTGATGGCTCCCAGACTCCTCTCGATCTGTATGATCCCAGTGGCTATTCTCTCACTATTTCTTCACTGGACACAAGAGTAGCATCTGTGCGGAAGATACTGGGGTCTGTCTTTGTTGTGGTTGCTGAAGCCGAGGGACAGGGCCTACTGCTCAGAGCAGAGCTAGCTATCTGCGAGGCCTGTCAGAAATCCAAACGCAAGAGCAAACTAGCTGTGGGCGGAGGCATGGTGAAGGTGAAATTCCCACTGGATGAACCACTTGCAGGGACTGGCAAGAAAGAGAGCGACCGGGCCAATTATGAAGATGGCAACTCCAAATTAATCCTTACATCCCCTCTGAACATGCTTCAACACACCATTATCCAAGAGAGCACCACAAGCGCGATCAAAACGGCTACCAAATCCAATCTTCAAGAAGCAATAGGAGGTGGCATATCCACAATTAAGTCAATAAATACTTTGGATAAAAATCTCATTACCAAGCCTGTCGCAGACAGAGTGCTAGTCACCATAAGCCCCAGAAGTCCGATAAAGAATGGATATGGAAACTTGCTCGAGAACTCCAACTTCCCATCACCACCGGAGGAACCCAAGCGAGAACCACCCCTAGTGGAGAGTGATCTGATACAGATGTTTAGCGTGTTCACAGACATAGAAGTCTGCATCTACACGTTGATAGGACTCTTTTGCTTGGCCGTTATCGCCATCTTGCTTCACTGTGCCACTAACAGTGCAAGATCACGCAGCAAGAAGTCTCCGCTTCAGTGCCAGGGTCAATCCCAGCACAGGCATCACTGGGTACGCCTGGGTACAGCTGCAGAGCAAAGCAGAGCTGTGCCGATCGCAACTACCTCCAAGCAGGACATGCAGGCAGCCGTGGAGATGCCAAGAGCCGTTCAGATGCAGAATAGCAAAGGCCCGGCGATGATACAATCGAGGGAGATCCCAGCCATTGCAGTTGAGGAGAGGACTGCAACTCTGGGACGAAGGACCAACACACTTCCTCCAAGGCGGGATCCGATGGCTCCGATGGCTCCGATGGCTCCAATGGCTGTCAGATCAGCCACCCTGCTAGCAAGGCCCGTTCGTAGCGAACCTCTACATTCTCCCACAAGCAAAAGGAATCAAGTCCAGTTCACAACCTTCACTACTCTAGACATCAAACATCTGGCTGCTCTCAAGAAGAGCGGCCAGAACATGAGCTGGGCCAGCCAACCGGCTGGAGGTTTTCAGACTGCCAGTATCAGCCAGGGTGGGTTAAATGGTAAGGCCGAAAGAGTAAATCATGTACATTTTTGCAGCCCAGTGGAAGTGTTTGGTCAGACACCAGAATCCACAGAGTCCAAAGGCATTCTTCCAGAAGGTCCATGGCCTGTGGCTACACCAGTGTCAAACGTGTGACACACAACAGCTCTATTGGCCTGATTCATGAAACACAAGCAGTCTGTGTAAATTGTCCATAAATCCATTTTGCATAAATTGTTGCATTGAACTGAATGCCACAATTTTTATAGGAATTTTTTATGAACAGTTTAACACAGAAATTGTTTTTCACAAATGAGGTCCTGTGTGGATGTGTATGCATGTCTGAAAAGTTTCTCTAAATTTGGTGTAAATATTTCTGCGACTTTTCACAAAGTTTTTACTTTCCTGCTTTTGTATATTTGTATTATTAAAATCGTTAGAAATAGACAATAGACAACAAATTTTTAATATACATATATATTACACAGCTCTGTGGAATACGTGATTCTGATTGGTCAATGGCACCATCCAGCGGTATGTTATTCCCCCATAACAACAGCTGAAAACAGGCTCATCCGGGTTACTGAAGTCTGCAGCGCTATATGCTTGCTAGGAACGGTTTCTCCTCGTGGAAATTTTGCCTTTGGTGATCTAATAAAATATGAAAAAGCAGTCAAATTTTGTGTAGTTATTTAATTATGTCATCCGGTATCGCGGACTCGCTCTCTCGTTTCATACAAATGCAGCTGCTGCCATTTTGCGACTATTGTTTTGTTCACTGTAATGGATTAAGATAACAAACAGGTACGATTTTGAATCAGTTTAATCTCAGATCAATATCTTATCCCCATAATTATTTATGTGGCGAAATGCCGTGTAATATGCTGTATGACTGTACTGTATCTCTTAAATGTGTTTGTCTAGTTTGAACTTGCCGCGCGAGCAACTGCTTAAATAATTAGACTAAATAATAATAATAATATAATAAATAATATAAATAATAATAAGTAAATAATTAGACACGAAATATTGATTTATGTGGCAAGTAGCAATGTAATAAGCGGGATAATGTACATCCATCCGGTTGTTATCTCAGAATAAACCCTTTCAGGCCGATACAAGACCCCTCCGCTTCGTGTCGGGGTCCTGATCACCCTGTCGGAGTTTATTCTGAGATAACAACCGACTGGAAGTACATTACCCTTTACCTATATAACTGCTTATAATATCTTCTATATCGTGAATCCCTTATTGTGTTTAAACAAGAAAAAACATGTAATTAAATAACTGAATCTGTATAACAGTTGAAATGTATTATAAAAATATAAACTTGTATAATATTGAGCTTATTTAATAATAAAAATTAAATAAGAATAAATTACATTTTTACTTCTGAGTATAAACTACACTGCAAATCATAGCCCCAGTTTTCAGTGTTAACTATTGGTTTTCTGCTTTTATGTATTCATCAAATAAAGTAACTGTGAACAGTTGTATTGTTGTAGTTGTGTTTAATGACACATTGATTTGTGCTCATTGTATCACATCCTCTATGCATGTCAACGCTAATGCATAGTGGCTCTGGTTCCTCTTTGTATTAATATGTGTATTCATCCATTTTATCACTGCAGCAGTACACCTTCTTATAATGCTCCGCACGCCTCCTGATTGTTTCCTGGTTCGGAGGCCTTTATCTAGTCTTTGACCCGTGCTGTGGTTCAGCTCATTGGTGACAGCTTGGAGTGAAAAGAAGGAAATCTCTGCTGCAAACATACCTCTCTGTTTTATTGTGATACCACCAACCCCAGCTCAACCCCAGCTTTGCAATGACTGCCATCGCCCTCCGCTGCAAAAGAGCCGCTACCTCTCTCCAACTGAGCATTGCTTCATATCTTGAAATTGCGTTCTCCTCATTGCATGTGGAGAAATAGCTTGGACTTGGCCAGATAATCTGTGTTGCACCTCAGGACTGTTGTAGATTTGTTGATTAGAAGGAGGCATCTCCAAAATAGCCCCAGGTTTCTTCCACAGTAGTAAACAGTGACATTTAAAGTACACTACAAAACACGTTACCTTTGTCTTACCACATTATTATTATCATCATAATTTGCACTTAATTTCACAACATAATTTGCATTTAAAACATTTATTCTAGTATAAAGCAAGCCAAATGTTTTTTTTTTTTTTTTTTTTTTTTTACTTTAGGAGTTGTTCTTTACACTATTCCCATTAGCACAGAACCGCAACCCATTTTTGGTAGAGCAATTTTTTTACTTTTAGTAAAGTCTAATACTAATGGGATCTTTCTTTTAATACTTCATGTGTTGGGCTGCAAATCAGACTATGATATTTATAATATTGTCAGTTTTCCTATTTAGTCCACGTTTAATTAATATTTACAGGGTTTGTCGAGCTCATGAAAATATTAATACATTTTAATTTTAAATCATCATATTTCATAGCATATACTTCATATTTTACACTAGTAGTTGTGGTTGAAGCAAAACCAGTTTGAGAAGCACCACTGTAGTGTTTGATAGACGTGAACCAAAAAAAAAAAAAAAAAATTATGCACTAATTCTGACTGTCTAGTTCCTAACCACTTAATCTCACAAAAATCTGTGAAATTTTCCAGGAATACGATGAGCATAGCACATTTGTGTGTAGGATATTTTAAATAACAGCTACGTCTATGCTATCATTTCAACAGTCACCTAATCCAGAGCGTTGGATATTCTATTGACAGATTTGCAGGATTGAGGTCATTGTGTTGCTGGATTAACATGCATTAGTGGATCTCCCCCTTCTCTGCCCACATTTAACGATGTGGGCCAAACACAGCGGACCTGCTCTTAGCTCCTTTCGCTTCTCACTTGTATTTAATTCTGCTCAAAGGCAGTATGTTTAGCCACTGAATCTGCACTTTTTCAAGTACATTTCAAAGAGTTTATGGATTTATTTGAGATAATGTTACCATGTCTTTTTTTGTTTGTTTGTTTGTTTAGCTGAATTTACTCATAGATATAACTTAAAGACCCCCTGTGGTGAAAATCAAATTTTTAATGTTTATATGTCTGTGGTATTTTTAATATGCTTCAAGACAAACCATGTGCAAATTCATGTCAATACTATTGCTGAGTATTTTCTCCTTAAAACTGCAGTGAAACCTGAGGCTTAAAAATGGCTGGTGTCTGTGACGTCACAAACTACCTTGTAACCAATCACGTCAAAGTGCCGGTGGGCTTTAGCATATCATTAACTGCGAACTAGCAGGATAGTCTCGAGAGAAGCCAGGTTATCCCGGTATATATATTTTTTTATATGAAAAATCAAATAGATTTAACAATATAGCAGGTGTATGATGTATATTACGATGTTATGATGAACTATATGCTTTTGTCCACTGACGTTCTGAGTTGTTCAAAGCGTTTATAAGGATACTGATTGTTAGAAGGCAGCTGTCTGACTCTGACATGGTGAACGGGAACATGGTTTGTGTAACATTAGCAACACATTATTAGCTGTTTGATAACATAGTCAAGCAAAAGGCTAATCATATTAATTATCATTATGTGTCCGATGTTGTAAAGAGCGATACCATTGTGCAGAGTTTACTTCAGTAAGTTGACCGAGTGGATCTCTGACTTCACACTTCAGTGTGTGCTGGAGCCATCAATGAGGACCCGATGAACAAGCGCAAAAGCACTGAGAGCGTGGAGGACTTGGCATCCTCTTATAGAGGAGCTCTATCAAAGCAGACACGATGGCGAGCTTCCACAAGATGAGGGAGGAGGGGAAATGATAAACTAAGGAAGAGAAATATTAATTTTTAATAGAAACGGTAGGCCTTCAGTTTTTCCCCAAAAAATGTGTGGAAAAGAAAGGTCAGAGGTTACTATGCAACAAAGACATCTTCATTATTCTCTTGCGCATTCACAAAATTGATAGTATAGAGGTATTGTAATGAAAAACAAGCTATTGATGATAAGTTTGAAGAGCAGGCCTCTCATAAAAGAAAAAAAAAATGAATAAAATGATGACATGTTGTGTAGTGGATCAGGGTTGGTAACCAAGGTTGCGGATTTGATTTTGCCTTGAGCAAAGCAACTAAGGATTTTAGTTTTGAAACCATTTGTATGAACATTTCAGAACTTTTAAAGTGCAACAGTTCCAGAAGTAAAATCCTATGCATTACCTATGATTCTGTAAAGAAGTCTCCACTAGTCAGTGAATCAAAACAAGCAAATCACTGCACACAAATCACGCAAAGTGCCCACCCACTTCAATGAAACTCTAAGGCTTCGTCCGAAATCCCATACTCTGAGTAGGTACTTCTTTTGAACAAGTATAGTGTGAATGTGTGTCGTATGAATGTAATCCATGTATACGCCAGGTTGAATAATTTGTCATGTTGTTCAATGACAAGTTTAATTGTGACATACCAGCGTCAGTTGCGTCGCTTCATTGCCATGCACAACTCCTGTGGCCTAATGGGATAGTAAAGTGTCCAATGGATGTGCACTTCAGAATCTCAAAGTAGTATTTCATCTGAACCGCTAAAAAAAAAAAAAATCAGAAATACTCAATTCTGATTGTTCAATTGCACTGTCCAGTGGTATGATATTTCCTAATATTCGCCGTTGTCCATAGCTATGCCGTAGGCTATATCAAGCCGCTCACTCAAGCTCACTGGCAATAGGCCTACTTTTATGTCTCGTATTAGAAAGCAGACTTGTATGGAAGCTTGTTTCTGTCACGAAATAAAAAAAATAAAAAGGTAGGCTAGTTGTGAGATAAAAACTCGTTATAACCATTATAAAGTCAGATTTGCGAGATATAAACAGAGATACTGTATAAACTCACAATTGGCCTCATTTATAAAACGTGCATACGCACATATTTTAATGTAGAGCATGCGTATGCTAAAGTATACGCCAACGTTCATAAAAACGTTCATAAAACGGTCTTTGACATGGAAAAGTGCTTAGCGCCACATCCGGTTCTAAGCAGGCGTACTCATTTTTATTTTCTTGTGGCAGAGAGTCTGATAACTGCGGGTATTTGGAAATCTAAGCAATTCTTGTCACTCACATTAATGACATTTATTAATTAATGACATTAGGCAGCGTTTACAAGGCGGAGATCTGAAACCATTTGCTGTTCATTGTTCATATGTTCATCTTCTAAATCACATGTCTGCATATTTGAAAAATTATTGTAAAATCAAATGTAGAATGGTTTCTACACATCATTTTATGAAAATTACTATTCTGAGACAGAAAAAAATGAACTGCAAATGTGGTTATTTTGTAATTCTGACTTTGTTCTCAGAAGCATGACATAATTCTTCTAGAAACATTACATCCTGATTGGTGTTAAAAATACTGTCTAGTAATGTTCTCAATACATTCATAGACGGTCACAAGGTGGAGTTCTGGTTCATCATTGACTGAAGCACAGGCTCTACTCTCCAGCACAATGGTAACCTCTCAAAACTCAGATAACAGAAACAGAACATTAAACACTAACCGATTTCTCTAGATCTCAGCATCTTCACTTATTACAAACCATTCTGACTTTATTTCTTTCATACAAATCTTCTTAATGAGGTGTTGATGTTTTATCAAAATGTATAAATGTCACCGTTACTAAGGTAAGTGCTTGCTTTAGTTGGGCTCCTGACCCTTGATGTTTTGACTTTACTTTTTCTCCAATTGTTGTAATTGTGTGGTTCTAAAACTTTGTAAAATTGTAAGAAAAAAACACTGATCAAATGGGTTTGGTTGCTCTTTGTTGATGATTTTATCATCATACAGTGGTCTTAATCTCTGAATATTGTATTACTTTTGTGCTGTAGTTCTACAAAAATGCATAAAAGTCTGCTATGCTTTTATATTTTGAAAGTTTTTATCATTGTGTAGAAATTATTCAGGCAGGCTCATGTAGACTCACACGGACATCAAGATTCTGCATATGAACCTCAACGATGGTGACAAAATTATAAGATAAATAGATCAGTTCTGAG
Organism: Elopichthys bambusa; assembly: GCA_037101425.1. Classification (NCBI taxonomy): domain Eukaryota; kingdom Metazoa; phylum Chordata; class Actinopteri; order Cypriniformes; family Xenocyprididae; genus Elopichthys; species Elopichthys bambusa. The sequence continues at coordinate 11,217,614 of CM074450.1, forward strand.
CATCACAAAACAAGCTAAAGATTTTTGTTCATTGTTAAGGTTCATACGCTGATTCATGATGTCTGTGTGAGTCTAAAAGACACTGCTCAAAACTCTGTCAGTATAAATAATAATAAAAAAAACTAACCATTAATTAATGCAAAACTAACAGTTAATACACTCAGAGTTTATTCTCTGGAGTGGATCAGGACACTCCATGGTGACTGAATCATCATCATTAAATAACCAAACTGATCTGACCAGATTTTTTCTTGCATATTTTGTTATGACAAGCATTTTTTGGAAACAGTTACAGCAGCCAGAGAAAGTCTAATATTAAACCATCAAGAATCAAGAGCCCATCTAAAGCAAACGCTCACCTCCATAACGGTGACTTCAAACTTTATTATTTTCTATAAAACACATACATAGAAGGCAACGTTCTCGTGACCTTGCGCAACGTTGCCTAAAAGTTCTCTAAAGGTGATGAAAATTCTGAACCTTTACAGAACATTTGGGACATTCCTAAAATGTCCTTGGTAATGAAAGTGCTGCAGTTCAAGGTTCCTTATTTGACTTTAGGGGGACGTTCTAATTTGGTTAATTTTATGGTCACATAAGAATGTTACAAGGAGGATAACTGAACATTAACTGAATGTTCCCACATATATATGAGTTTAGGGGGACTTTACAAGAGGACATTTGGGAAGTTAACAGGACGTCCTATAGTAATAGTCCCCTAAACATTCCTGAATTTTCCCTGAAGGTCCACCAATTAATGTCCCCCAAACCTTAAAAGAACTCCACATCGTGACCGTCTCTGAACATTCTGGGAACGTTACTAGACAATGTCCTTAACACCAATGGGGACGTTCTGAGAATGTTCTGGGAACGTAAAATTTCTAGCAGGGTAACTTGTCACCTAGTAACGTTCCCAGAACGTTCAGAGACAGTCATGATGTGGAGTTCTTTTAAGGGTTGGGGGACGTTATTTGGTGGACCTTCAGGGAACATTCAGGATGTTTAGGGGACTATTACTATAGGACGTTCTGTTAACTTCCCAAATGTCCTCTTTGTAACGTTCTCGCGCGACCATAAAATAACCAAAATAGAACGTCCCCCTAAACTCATATCGGGAACATTATTAAATGACCAACAGAGGACCGTGTGGGAACGTTCTGTTAATGTCCCAAATGTCCTCTTTGTAACATTCTTTTTTGACCATAAAATAACCAAAATGGAACGTCCCTCTAAAGTCATATAAGGAACCTTAAACTGCAGCACTTTCATTACCAAAAGAGGACGTTTTAGGAACGTCCCGAATGTTCTGTAAAGGTTTGGAATTTTCGTCATCTTTAGAGAACTTTTAGGGAACATTTTCTTCTTAGGATGATTGTTTTTTTACATTGTGTTTATTTGGTGAGAATAGAATAATTGTGTAGAACAGTAAAGTCTCATGTAAGCCGACATTGCTCAAAGAAGCCTGTTGGTTTGTTGGAAGTTTTTTAAAATATCTGGAAGTTGTCTGTACGATTGGCTGTATGATTTATTAGATTTGTCTGAAGTATTAGAATATTTAAAAAGAAATCTGTTCTCTTCTCCAGTTTAAGCTATTTAGAGGCTGTTGAACTGGTTTGCTTTGAAAGAGTTTTACAGTGTATGTCGAAATGTAGCTATTCCCCAGAGCTACTGACAAACTCAGAGAAGAGCAATGAAAGTTCAACAAATCTCACTTGAAAGTACAGATGAAGCATTTCTGTGCTTTTTAAAAAAAGAATATAAAGTCAGGCTGTATTCACTTATCCCCACGCGTATTTAATCTAATTCTATTTGCTGAGTCATTGGGTTGTGTTGTTTAAGATTGTACTTAGCGTTTTAGGAGGCTGTTAGAAGAAGCTGCAAATTCTAAGAGGAAGCAATTTCAAAACAGTATTTGCAAATCTTGAAAAGATTAAAAGCAAAGGGCTGGATATCTACAGTACAGCTTTTACAGTAACACCACGGGAGGCCTGATGGTGCCCAATTCTCTGTAATTGCCAGAATGCACTTTCAGCTCTGTGAATAGCACTGCAAAATTTTATTTTATCTATAATTTGTTGAGGAACACATACTGTTTTGCTTTAGTCAAGTGAATCAATAAAAGGTAAAATCGTAGTAACATGTCAAATCCAGTATGAAAAGCTGCACTTTGATCCAGTTGGAAAAATAAGGGTCGTCTGTAGTGTCAGAATGTCATGCATTCATTAAAGCACTTCCTTAATATTCTGACTTGGTTGAACTCATTTCTGCAATTGCCTGATTTGAGGCAATGTCGGAAACGTGGAATTAGCTTGTGTCTTCAGCTGTTTTAATTTGATTTGACATAAGAGAAGTGGGGAGGTTGAGGGATTAAGGCAGAGTATAGCTCAGGGGTCTGTGAAAAGACGCAAGCCTTAAGAGAGTGAATGAACAAGGTGAAAGACTATTAAAAACCTGGAACAGTTGCTTTTTGTTCAGGAGAAGAATATTTTTGGACACATTTTCTCTAGCAGCTTTGCACAGTTTGTTTGGAGGCCATCTCTTGTTTTGTGTCTGGAAAGTGCTGCTGCTTATCGCTTTGATTTGTGACAGCCAGTTATTTCTCTTCTGTTTGTGAGCGCTGTCACCCAGAGTCAGACTGCGGACCTACAAATGCCGTCTTGAACAAACTTTAGGCCAGTTGTAAACACACTGTTCCCTCTCCTTCCCGCTTTCTTTTAGTCTCTCTGACACATAACTTCACACTATTTGCATTATTTTTTTCCCTCATTTTTCCCTTTCATGTGTCCTGTAAGAGGAAGCAGGGATAACCAAAGCCCTTTTTGGTTTTTGCTAATTTATTCATAAAATGTTTAGACTACAGCTTTCAAATTGTGCCTCTGAATTCTCTGAATAGTAGCATCCAGAACCAGTGTCAAATCAATTTATAACTTAATCGAGTCTAATACAATTAAACTAGTAGCCAACCACAAGAAAGCATAAATTTATGTTTGCAGCCCATTTTACTACTGTAATGCGATATACAGTACATATACACTGCCATTCATACGTTTGGGATCAGTAATATTTTTTATGTTTTTAAAAGAAGTATCTTCTTAAGGCTTAAAAATACAAAAATACAAACAATAATTTTGTGAAATATTATTACAATTTAAAATAACTTTTCTATTTTAATTATATTTTAAAATGTAATTTATTCTTGTGATGGCAAAGCTGATTTTTTTTCAGCATCATTACTCCAGTCTTCAGTGTCACATGATCCTTCTGAAATCATTCTAATATGCTGATTTGCTGCCCAAGAAACATTTTTATTATTATCAATGTTGAAAACAGTTGTGTACAATTTTTTCCCCAGGGTTAAAAAAACCCCAAATTTTATATATGATACATTATAAATGATACAATCATTTTTTTTTTATATTAATATTTAATATTAATATTTTGTGGAAACCGTGATATAATCCTAAAAATCCTAAAAAAACAAATGTATCATACTCATTTTCAACATTTATCAATGTTGAACAGTGAACAGTGCAACAATTGAGCACCAAAGATTTCATAGACAGAATGATTTCTGAAGGATCATGTGACACTGAAGACTGGAGTAATGATGCTGAAAATTCAGATTTGCCATCATATGAATAAAATATAAGGAATTTAAAATATATAATAATAGAAATTTTATTTTAGATCGAAATAATATTTCAAAATATTACTGTTTTTATTGTATTTTTATCTAATGAATGCATCCCTGGTGAGCAAAAGAGACTTCTTTCAAAAAAACAATTGAAAAAAAAATCTGTAATTATTTCAAACTTTTGACTGGCACTGTATTGTGATTATTAATCTATATTGAATGGAGCCAAAATTGGTTAAAACAATGTCTAAATAGCTATTGGCTGCCATTATTCAGTAGCCCCAGCATGACCCAAGTGACATTGTCAGAAAGGGAAAACCATTTCAGAAAAAGAGCAAAGTACATTTTGATTAAAGATTATGAAGTCAACAGTTTTTTCCCTTTGGAATAACATGCACAGATGAATAGTTTACAAAAAGCCCAGGAACATGCATTAATAAAGTAAATAAGGTCATGTTGACTTTAGAGGTGCTTAGCAACATTTAGTTCAGAATGAATTTTTTGTTGTTTCGAAAGGATTTCACATTCAAGACGATAAAATTATCTCGATTTATAAATCGCAGGAAAATTCCATCTCTTCCATCAGTCTTCATATGCTCTCCCTTTTGTTAATGATTATTAAATATACTGTATGTGTGTGTATAACTCATCTGGCTTCAGAAGTGAGTAGTTTGAAGCGTGCAGGGAGAAGAAATAATGATATGACTACGCAGATCAAACCAGGTATTAAAGAGCTGTCACATGAAACGGGAGCACCTGCTGCGAGAGGATGTTTGTGACAACAGGAGGCCCTCAAAAAAGAGACAGGAGGGGGTTTAGGTGTTGACAGGATCCAGTGTTGACACAAACACTTATAAAGAATTCAACTCTTTCAACTTGCGTTGTGCAATCGTTCAGCAGTGGTTGCAAAACATCTCCTGTATCATGCTAAATGTGCCGTGGCAGCAAATCGAACACACAACCGTTAATGATTTCACCTTCTTTGGTGCACAGTCCTGTATCTCACTGTTACAACAGAGAGATACTAGGAATCCAAAAGCATTGTATTACATTAGAAAAAAAGAATTATTGTCCTGACCTAACATGTTGTTTTTTTTTAATCTATTTTTTATAATTTATCCTATATATATATACACTGAACAAAATTATAAACGCAACACTTTTGTTTTTGCCCCCATCATGAGCTGAACACAAAAGGCCTATTTCTCTCAAATATTGTTCACAAATCTGTCTAAATCTGTGTTAGTGAGCACTTCTCCTTTGCCGAGATAATCCATCCACTTCACAGGTATGGCATATCAAGATGCTGATTAGACAGCATGATTATTGCACAGGTGTGCCTTAGGCTGGCCACAATAAAAGGCCACTCTAAAATGTGCAGTTTTATCACACAGCACAATGCCACAGATGTCGCAAGTTTTGAGGGAGCGTGTAATTGGCATGCTGACTGCAGGAATGTCCACCAGAGCTGTTGCCCGTGAATTGAATGTTCATTTCTCTACCATAAGTTGTCTCCAAAGGCATTTCAGAGAATTTGGCAGTACATCCAACCGGCCTCACAACCGCAGACCACGTGTAACCACACCAGCCCAGGACCTCCACATCCAGCATCTTCACCTCCAAGATCATCTGAGACCAGCCACCCGGACAGCTGCTGCAACAATCGGTTTGCATAACCAAAGAATTTCTGCACAAACTGTCAGAAACCATCTCAGGGAAGCTCATCTGCATGCTCCTCGTCCTCATCGGGGTCTTGACCTGACTGCAGTTCGTCGTCGTAACCGACTTGAGTGGGCAAATGCTCACATTCGATGGCGTCTGGCACTTTGGAGAGGTGTTCTCTTCACGGATGAATCCTGGTTTTCACTGTACAGGGCAGATGGCAGGAAAGATGAGCGGTTTATTGATGTCAACGTTGTAGATCGAGTGGCCCATGGTGGCGGTGGGGTTATGGTATGGGCAGGTGTATGTTATGGACAACGAACACAGGTGCATTTTATTGATGGCATTTTGAATGCACAGAGATACCGTGATGATATCCTGAGGCCCATTGTTGTGCCATTCACCCATGACCAATGCACAGCCCCATGTTGCAGGGATCTGTACACAATTCCTGGAAGCTGAAAACATCCCAGTTCTTGCATGGCCAGCATACTCACTGGACATGTCACCCATTGAGCATGTTTGGGATGCTCTGAATTGACGTATACGACGGTGTGTTCCAGTTCCTGCCAATATCCAGCAACTTTGCACAGCCATTGAAGAGGAGTGGACCAACATTCCACAGGCCACAATCAACAACCTGATCAACTCTATGCGAAGGAGATGTGTTGCACTGCGTGAGGCAAATGGTGGTCACACCAGATACTGACTGTTTTTTGGACCAGTCTGGACCAGATACATTACTCTATAGCTATTTTTTACCGCAACACAACTCGGAATATAAAATACGATGCCACATTGTGCAGCTTTTGGTTGTAATTTTCAGTCAATGAGCCACAAGAGAAGCGTTGTAAGTTTTTACTGCTTTACTAGCGATAAGAATAGGAGAAAAGAATGGGAAGTTGTGAAGAATGTGGACGAATAAAACTTCCTAAAAAAACACGTCTTTGGGCCTGTTTACACTTGGTCACTATGCGTTTTCTCTGATCGGATACCTATCTGATCGTGAAAACACCAGGTCTAAATGCCCCCCGAAACGCATTTGAGACGGATATAAATCCGATCACTCAAACCACTTCAGGAGGTGGTCTGGGACGCATTTCAGTCAAAACTGAACAGGTCTAAATGCATCTGCCCAGCCAGCACAGCTATGTGGGGCCCAGATGGGTGTCACCTGGGCTGTCTAACTGGGGCCCAGACGGTTTTGTCTGCAGTTTCCATGGAGGCCCCACATAAGTTAGCCCAGATGAAATGAACACTGCTCAGTGTGCACATTACAGGCTGTTAAATGTAACACAGAAACATGCTGGAGTTAATGAGATAATAAGGTGATAATGAGAAGAATCACAGAAGGACAGAGGAACAACAAGAATTACGACTTCAGCCACAGCCTTAGATGAAATCAACTGAAGATAAGACATTAAATCTCTTAACATCTGATTAAACAACTCCACAAACAGCATTACCAGCTTTACTTATTACTAATCAGACTCACTTTATTTCTGACATACATCTACAAAAATTGTTATTGAGAATCACCAGAAGTTTAGATGATGATTCGTTGAAAATAATAGTTTGGTTTGATGTCACCATTATCAAGGTCAGTGCTTGCTTCAGTTAAGCAGTTTTACTCTTGCTAGTGTGAGTATTACTGTGGGTGCTATAGCTGTTTGTTATAACAAGAAACAATGTGGTCAACTGTTTGATGATAAGAATATAATTATCGTTATGTAGTGGCTTTATTAACTGACCTAATGACTAAGCTTTTAAATGTGGTGTACACCACACACTTTAAAATACCTGCAAATACCTATTCACATACAGACATCAAGAATCAGTGTATGAATCTCAACAATGGTGACATGCTTCATGCCGCAATGCATTCTGGGTGCCTCATACAAAACTCATCCATGGCTCCACATTGCGGCATGAAGCATGTCACCATTGTTGAGATTCATAGGATGATTCTTGATGTCTATATAAGTAAAGCTGGCAGTAGGTTTTGAAGTTCTTATTGAATAATATGTTTTTCAGTTTAAAGCTGTTTAGGCATCCAACACAAAGTTAATAACATTTTGCTCATAAAATGCTCAGCCATTAAATCAGTGAATTAAGCCACTAAACAATGATTATATTCTTAGCATATTGTCTTTTGTTTTTCCTTTCCTTAACTAACAGCCAGGGTGACATTAGCAAGAGTCAAACTGCCTAACTGAATCAAGCACTGACCTCGATCATGGTGACATCAAACCAAACTATTATTTTCAACAAATCATCAACATCTAATCCTCTGGTGATTCTCAATAACAATTTTTGTAGATGTATGTCAAAAATAAAGTCAGTCTGGTTAGTAATAAGTGAAGCTGGTAATGCTGTTTGTGGAGATGTTTAATCAGATCTTGAGAGATTTAATGTCTTTTATCTTCAGTTGATTTCATCTAAGGCTGTGGCTGAAGTTGTAGTTCTTGTTGTTTCTCTGTCCTTCAGTTATTCTGCTCATTATCACCTTATTATCTCATTAACTCCAGCATGTTTCTGTGTTACATTTAACAGCCTGTAGTGTGCACACTGAGCAGTGTTCATTTCATCTGGGCTAACCCATGTGGGGCCTACATGGAAACTGTGGACAAAACCGTCTGGGCCCCAGTTAGACAGCCCAGGTGAAATCCATCAGGTCCCCACATAAATGTGCTGGCTGGGTGGTTGTTGAAACCACATATGTAAATTTAACTCCTCCCAAAAATACAAAACGTGTGAGAGCGTGTTATAGGTTAAATAATGTTAAGAAATGAGACTAAATGATTGCGGTCATGATTTTGAAATTAGCTGATGATCAATAAAATGCAGCTCATATTTGTTGCTTTCGGTGACGTGAACTCCATGAAATCTGCATGTAACCCTATTCTTAACCCTAGGGGTTAATTTGAATATTTTTTTCAAATAAGAAAATCCTGGATTCCCGGCAGTTGAATAGTGAATTTGGCTGGTGTTTTACTCTTTAAATGATGATAGTCATAAATGAACTTTTTCCCTATACCAATTAGAAAAAATACTTTACTAAAACTTATTAAACAAAATTCTTTATAGTATCCCAGAAATCAGTACCTTGTTAAATGAGTTAACTTGCCAAACTTAATAAAATACCACAATGCAACTTTTAAGGAGAAAAGGAATAACAGAGATTTATTTATTTACATTAAGGTAATAATCCCCCCCCCCCCCCCCTGAAAAGAAATATTACCCTTTGTAAGGAAACAGAGAGACTTTTACCTAATGGTATGTAAATTATAAATTTTCTCGCAAATAAAATATATAAATCAGCTTCTCAGTCTTAAAATGTTTTTTTTTTTTTTCTCTTTTATGCTTTCTAAAGTAGGATTCCTAACCTTTTCGTTAGTACTTTAAAACACTGTACTCAATCTACTTTTAAGATAACCAATTTAAAGCATGTAAGACTTACACTCCGTTTTCTCCCAAAATCACTTAAATCAGTAAAGGAAATGAAACAATACTTCTCTCAACCCCAATTGTACACTCTTTCAGGTCAATATTACTAGTCACGCAGTCAAAATACACGAGTTAGTGACACAGTCGAAATAGTGTTCGTTTCGTTACCGTTGGGGCCCAGCTCGTTGGTGCACATTAACAGCTGACAAATTGAATGTAATCCACATTCAACAGTCTTGAATTCACTTACGCCCATCCGATGAAATTGAAGCAATGTTGAGATTACGTACGCCACAGACACACTGTTTCCCATTACGAGCAGTCCCGAACACGCGATGAATCCAGTAGAAAAGTCCAGTATGTCCCCATGCTGGTCATAGAAACAGTAACTCCATCTAAGGAGTGACTATTGGTTTAAACACAGGGCTAAGACTAATTGGCATAAGTGTGGGCTTTTTGTTACACACATTGCATAATGCATCTGCATTGCACCACCAAGCATGTGAACTGTTATAGCCACTAGAAGGATACAAAGCATTTGTAGCTACAGTGACTTTGCATTGCTTGGACTAAACAGTTTCAGTATGTGGCACTCCCAATGTATCATATGTGAATCGGGTGTTAAGCCTTCTCTCCCTACATGATCTACGTACTACAGGAGGTACCATATCTGACTGAACTTCAGTACCTTTACCAGTAGCATCAATAATCTGTGAAACATCGTCATGACCTACAGTCATTACATCATCAGTCACATCAACATTTTCAACATCAGAAGCTTTACTTTGACACGGAGCTATCATTGCTTCTGAGTCACCCTGAGAATTACAAGGTTCTGAGTGTTCTACATTTTGGACAGGAATTTCACTCTGAATCTCCTCTGCCCTTGGAGAAGGAATGTCTACCACATCCTCACCATAAAACCCTAACTCAGATTCTGAATCAGAAGAATTATAATCTCTGGGAAAGGAATCAACTACAAGAGGTGAGTTTGCTGATTCAGCGGTTTTCTGCTTCTCCTTAGCTCTCCTATGCCTCGAAACTCTAGGTGATGGAGTAGGTCTGATGTCTTCTTGGGGTTGTAGCCTGACTGCCTGTTCTAAAGGCAGGATATGATTACGATGCAGGACTTTGACTGGCCTCTTACCAACAACAGGCCTCAAGCGATATACAGGAATACCAGAGAATTGACTCTCCACTACATAGGGATTAGCACTCCACCTGTCTGCAAGCTTTTGTTTTCCCTTTAGGCCAAGGTTTCGAATCAGAACTCTGTCACCAGCATTCAGACTATGGTAACGGACTTTCTGGTCCTACCTCTCTTTGTTACTCTGATTCATCTTTTCAGCAGTAGACTGAGCTAACTGATAAGCTGCCTGTAATTCCTGTTTCATTTTGGTCACATACTTCAAATACAACTCAGGCGAGGTGTTGTTAGGGGAGACACCAAAACATATATCAACAGGTAATTGGGCATCCCTGCCGAACATAAGAAAATAGGGTGAGAAACCAGTGGCTTCGTTGACGGTACAATTATATGATGGTACAATGTGCTGATTCCACTTGCATTTCTGGCTAGGCTCAAGGGTACCCAGCATGTCCAACAAAGTCCTGTTGAACCTCTCCGGCTGAGGATCACCTTTCGGATGATAAGGTGAGGTTCTTGACTTCTTTACACCTAGCATTGTCAACATGTCAGACACCAACCGGCTCTCAAAATCCCTGCCCTGGTCTGAGTGTATTCGAGTTGGAAGGCCATAATGGATGAAATACTTTTCCCAAAGAGTCTTTGCCACAGTAGGAGCTTTTTGGTCTCTAGTGGGAAAAGTTTGAGCATAACGCGTGTAATGGTCAGTGACCACCAATACATTACACACATTGCGGGAATCTGCTTCGATGGTAAGAAAATCAATGCGTACAAGATCCATAGGACCTGAACTCTGCATGTGGGACAATGGAGCGGCTCTCTGAGGCAGAGTTTTTCTCTTTATGCAGCGGTCACAGGTTTTACAGTAGGCCTCTACATCACGCTTCATGCATGGCCAATAAAATCGGTCACGAACCAGACTGTAAGACTTATCGAAGCCTAGATGTCCTATCTCATCGTGCAAAGATTTCAACACCATACTGTGGTACTGTTTAGGAAGCACAAGCTGTCGCTTCACTCATTGGTCGCTCATTTTAATGGTTCTATACAGTAACCTATTATCTACTGACAACTTGTCCCATTCTTATTTTAGCAACTTCATCTCCGAGTTTTTGTGATGGACACTACCTGCAGGTGTCTTATGACAGACAGCTTTCCAAACTTCTCCCAGGCACGCATAATTTCTTTGGGCAGCTTGAATTTCACTTGGACTAAGCTCAGGTAAGTGGTCTGCAACTAATGCAGTAGTTTGACAATAAGCCTTAGGAACAGCAGACATATGGGCCCCTATCTGTTGTACAACACTTGGATAAGAGACACAACCTGCTCTTTTCTCCACAGACATTGCCTTGCAGAGAGCTCGGACACCCATAGCTGGAATTTCTTGCCACTCATCATCTGAGCTTAGGTGGGTATGTGGACGTCTGGACAAATGCATCAGCATCAATGTTCTTTTGGGCTGGCCTGTATTTCAGACTGAAATTGTAGGTGGTAAGGGCTGACAACCAACGGTGACCAGTCGCATCAAGTTTCACTGACCTCATTATATAGGTTAGAGGCTTGTTATCAGTTCTAACCTCGAACTGGACACCATAGAGATAGTCGTGCTGTCTATCCACAACAGCCCACTTCAGAGCTAAAAATTCCAGTTTGTGTGCAGGATAATTTCTCTCTGAAGGGGAAAAGCTTTGAGTGATGAAAGCGACCGGGCGGAGCCCTTCATCATGCTCCTGATACAAAACCCCTCCAAGTCTATTCATGCTTGCGTCCACATGCGAGACGTAGGGCTTTTGTGCATCAGCAAGGGCGAGCACTAGAGCTTGAGTCAGACAATTTTGGAGTGTTTGAAAAGCAGCATCACATGGAGCCGTCCATCGGTAGCCAAAAGGTTCAGAGGATTTGTAGCTTTGCATCATTAACAGGGGAGTTGATGTCCTTCTTTTTAGTGGATGGACACACCTGCAGCAGTTCATTTAGAGGCCGGCACAACTTTGAAAAATCCTTCACAAAGCGACAGTAATATCCAGAGAATCCTAAAAACGCTCTGAGCTCCGTCACTGTTCGTGGTTTGGGCCAGGATGCAACGGCCTCTATTTTTGAAGGGTCAGTAGTTATTCCATTCTGTGAGACAATATGCCCTACATAGTTCACAGAGGTTCTGCCAAATTGACACTAATCAAGAAAGATCTTTAGCCCCTCTTCCCTCAGTCTGTCCAGAACCTTCAAGAGCCGATCTTGGTGCTCTTCAAGAGTCCGCCCCAACACAATTAGGTCATCTAAGTACACCAGCACCTCCAAGAAGTTCATGTCTCCTACAGTTCTCTCCATGACCCTCTGGAAAGTAGCAGGTTCTCCACAGATACTCTGAGGCATATGCTCAAATTCATAAAAACCCAGAGGGCAGATGAATGCTGTCTTTTCCTTGTCAACATATTCAGGAACTTTTCACCAGCCTGTTCACGACAAGACTCAAGCAGCTTCCTCACTAAACTAGTGTTGGTCCACCGATTCCACACCGCAATCGATTTTGCAGGAGTGTGGGCGGGACCTTGATATTGTGGCTCACTACCGCGCAGACTCAGGCTCCAAGTTCACTATGTGCAGACTCGAGACTCAAGATGTCAGCACCATGTTGACACACTGGTGGCTTCAGTTACTACAATGGAAGAGAGTGAAGGTGCGTCGTCCATCTTTTTTTTACAGTCTATGGTTTATACACTTAAAATGGTTATAATTATTTCTGATTACCATGCTGGACATGTAAAGTAGTGGATTAATCATTACTTTTACATGTAGTAAGTACATGTAGTTAATTAATAGTACTCAGTACTTATTTGAGTAATTACAATGTAACTACGGCACTGTAAAATATAGTTAGTAGAATGTCTGGTTACACTTTAAGTAACTTTGCAACTATGTCAAATAATTCTTATTAATTTGCAACTACATGTAAACTAAACCTATTAGTAGACTGTTAGGTTGGGGTTAGGGTTAGTAGAACAAGTTGACATGTACTTGCAAAATTACTTATAATTGAATGTCTGCTGGAGGACCATCAAAATAAAGTGTTAGCAGATTTTAAGCAGACAGTCTTCTAATACTCCAATTACTGCTAGTTGAAATGTCGTTATTGTAGTTACTTAGTAGAATGTATAAAGTGGACAATGGAAATAAAATGTTACCAAGCACATAATTCAGTGTTACCAAATTGGATCTATGATTTCCAGCCCAAAAGTTCACCAAAACCTCCCCACTCCAAGAAAAGCCCACCCAAAACAACTGCCAAAATAATGTGATATAAATATTAGGTTTAAATGTTCACTGCTTTGAGGTCTCCAGAAGTTAATCAAATAAGTGAAATGAACAAAATGAGACTCCTTTTACACATCAAGTTTCACAGAATTGCAATTTTAGTAGATAACAAAAGAATAAAGTGGTATTTTAACCCAGAACCATTTGTATGAGTAAGAATTGTAGCCCTGGCCCACCTAAGCTGATGAACTCCTTGTGGTGCACACGAGAGTTTAGGAAGTACTTGTTTTTGGGGTGAGAGCAATGACGGTGCAAATACCCACATATGTGTACCTTTACCTCAAGGTCGGTGTGGATGACCTCTCTCCTGCCTTAAACTTACAGATGGCATGACACAAGCGTTCTCTGTCAGTGCTATTGGTACAGCCCCATACGGCCAAGGCCACTATCTGTCTGTGAAGCCAAGCGGATGATTTATGCCCCGTCTATTGCAATGCATCCGTTCACCGATTTTCCCATTAGAGCTGTTTCCAGTACCACATGAAAAACGCATCTCCGCTCAAGTCTGTTTTTTAGTGCTTAATGCTTTAGATTACCTCGTTTTCACAGCATTAAGAATGGCCCAACGCCATAATGGCTAAATCAATGGCCGTCACTTCCTTTGTCTTTGAAGCCCCATCGCCATCTCTCCCCCATGTCAGAGGTTTGGTGGGTTTGCCCTCGAGCGCGGCGCTCGATCACTGACTGTCTTTCGGTTATCATTCCTCCTGGCTACTCTACTGAGAACACATTTGTTCTGCTGCACTGCGGCTCTGGTGTCAGCCACTGATCAATGAGGTGCCAGTTAAATGCTAGTGACACAGTTGGCACCCTAGTCTCTCCGATGATATTCATTGTCCATGTTTTAGTAGTTGATGGTAGTTTACATTCTGACTAGCATGTCACTTACTTCATTTCACTTACTGCATTCATGTCATTTTGTGCAGATGCAAGTTTATCTTGTGTATATCTAAAAAGTATTGTGTTTGGGAGAGTTAATTAACCTGCTAGGAAAATTCATTCATATTTTAGCTTCAGCTCACACAGCTCAAGTCCCCAAAATGATTGACTATAATTATATTTTTTGAAGCAATCATATGTAGACTTATTCAAAAAAATTGTTTAGTGCATTGGTAATGTCTTGTGGTGATGATCTTTTTTTTCCCCCCATCATTTATTTGGCCCGCTCAATCACTGTCTTTGTGACCCAGAAACACATTTTGAGTATGCACTGAATGAAAAGTATAATTATTGTTTCTACTACAAACAGTTGTCAAGATACTGCATGATTTAAATGCTGGTTTATGGATGGTGAAACTGATTATATTAGATATGTTACATTTTGGTAAGTTGTACTGTAACTTTCAACATATAGTACAATGTTATAGCACAAAAAAATTAAGATCAAAATATAAGTAGTAGTAAAGACGAAGAGATCAGGTTATGCTTGTTTTTATGCTTCATTTTTATGCTTCATTTTTATGCAAAATGAAATTTCTGTCATTAATTACTCACCCTCATGTCATTCCACACCCGTAAGACTTTTGTTCATCTTCAGAACACAGATAAAGATCTTTTTGATGACAGAATGCTGTCAGATTTCCTTCCATAGACTGCCTTTGCAACTACTACTTTGATGCTTCATAAAGAGATTGGAAAACTAATCCATACACTGTAAAACCCAACAAGTTAAGATAACTCATTTCAACTGATAAAACCAATTACCTCAATTCAGTTAAGTTAAAAAAAAACAATAGTTATGAGTACTCTGAACTTATTTTAATTGATTCCACTAAAACAAGGATATTTCTTAATATACAATTAAACTTTACACTGTATTTAAAGACTTTATATAGCTGAAACTTCACTATATTGAGTAAAACCAGTGAAATTACAAACTTTAAATGAACTCAGAGTGCTTGCAGTTAGTGCCAGCTCACAACAGCACACACAAAGTAAAATCCAATAAGTTAAGGTAACTCATTACATTTGATGAAACCGATTACGTTAATTAATTTAAGTTAAGAAACAAATAGTTATGAGTACTCTGAACTTAATTCAGTTGAGTTCACTAAAAAAGATATACATTGCTGTTAAGTAATTAAGTGATTTATTAAGTGATGATTGAGCATTAGTCATTCACTTCAGATTCACTGAAGAAAAGAGAAACAAGAAGACAACTGACTTCAGCACACCCTTAGATTAAATCAACTGAAGATAAAAGAAGACATTAAATCCCCCAAGATCTCAGCAGAGGATTAAACAACTCCACAAACATCATTACCAGCTTCACTTATTACTCATGTTATTGAGAATTAAAAGAGGTTTAGAAGTTGATGATTGAGTTTTGTTTAAGGTCACCATGACAGAGATCAGCAGTTGCTTCATTGGGCTCTTGACCCTTGACTTAATACCATTAGTTTTTTTGGGCTGCTATAACCATGTGTTTTATAAAACACATTTGGCATAGAAACCAAAATAAGATGAGGTGTAGATGATTATTGATAATGAAAGTCATTGTTTAGTTTGATTTGCTGATCTCTTCCACTGCATAACCTCTGAGTAAACAGGTGATGTAAAAATTTTGAATGATTCATTATAGTAGACCTGTGATTTTTCAGCGTATAAACCTCAACAATGGTGACAATTAACAAATTATTCAGATAAACTTCTGAACATAACAAAACAAGAAATTAAAGTCATAACAAAAACAGCAAAAGTAAAAGCAAATAGTAAGAATAAAGTAGACAATTCACCTGTATTATTTATTCATGATGCAATGCATGCTGGGAGCCAATGGATGAGTTTTGTACTATGCTAGTACCCAGCATGCATTGCAGCATGAATCATTTTTTTAATGGTCACCATTGTTGAGATTCATATGCTGATTCTTGATGTTTGTATGAGTATGAATGATGTCATAAATGAAAACAGTCTGTAAAGTCTGACAGCCGCAACACTGCTGTCCAGTAAGCTGTAGCATCAGTTTCACTGTAAATAAGAAAACTAATCATACATCAACCATATAATCAGAGACTAAAATCTAAATGAGAACAGCGAATCAGGACACTAAATGACAAATATCATCTATACTTATCCATCAACACCTAACACCTGATAATATATTTTCTAGGCTTTTGTGCCATAACAAAAGAGTTTCATAAACATTCAGTTACAAGACCCAAAACTAACATGGAAAAGTCAAGGGTCAAGAGCCCAAATAAAGCAACCGCTAATCTCAATCATGGTGACTTTAAACAAAACTAAATCATCAACTTCTAAACCTCTGTTAATTCTCATAAGAACTTCTGTAGATGTATGACAGAAATAAAATTAATCTGGTTAATAATTACAATGCTGTTTGTGGAGTTGTTTAATACTCCTCTACTGAGGAGAAAAATCGAACAGATCTCTTGAGAGATTTAATGTCTTCTTTTATCTTCAGTTGATTTCATCCAAAGCTGTGGCTGGAAGTCAGTTTTAGTTTGTGTTTCTCTGTTCTTCAGTGATTCTGCTTGTTAACAGCAGGTGTTCATTAATAATGCTCAATCATCACTTAATTAATCACTTAATTATACAATTATTATCCAATTCTCATGCTGGGAATTATAATTTCTATAACTCATTCAGTTTGAGCTCTGTTTCAGTTATTGTGTCCACATAACTTTCAGTAATATTTGAGTGCAATGAACTAAATTTTATTTAGTACATATAACTGTTAGGTTTTACTGTGTATGAATTGAGCGGTTTAGTCCAATTTTTTTCTGAAGAGAATAGATCACTTGTTATGATGAACAGATTTAATTTAGGCTTTTACTCGCATGTAAACATTGATCAGCGAACATAAGCAGAAGCTCAAGCGAACCTGAATAACGCACAAGAACAAACGTCTTCCGGAAGCTCAAACGTGCTGTGTAACACAAAGAATGAACCTCATTGGTTAGGCAGCACGCTTGAGATTTGGTCAAATTGGTCTGCATGGCTGTTGTCCCAGAAAGAAAGCCTCTTATAAAGATGATGCACAAGAAAGCCATACAAACAGTATGCTGAAGACAAGCAGACTAAGGACATGGATTACTGGAACCATGTCCTGTGGTCTGATGAGACCAAGATAAACTTATTTGGTTCAGATGGTGTCAAGCGAGTGTGGTGGCAACCAGGTGAGGAGTACAAAGACAAGTGTGTCTTGCCTACAGTCAAGCATGGTGGTGGGAGTGTCATGGTCTGGGGCTGCATGAGTGCTGCCGGCACTGGGAAACTACAGTTCATTGAGGGAACCATGAATGCCATCATGTACTGTGACATACTGAAGCAGAGCACGATCCCCTCCCTTCGGAGACTGGGCCGCAGGGCAGTATTCCAACATGATAACGACCCCAAACACACCTCCAAGACGACCACTGCCTTGCTAAAGAATGTCTCCAGACCCCAAACTCTATTGAGCATCTGTGGGGCATCCTCAAATGGAAGGTGGAGGAGCGCAGGGTCTCTAACAAAGTGTAGCAAAGTGTCATTTCTTCAGTTTTGTCACATGAAAAGATACTGTATATTACAACTGAATAAACATTTAAACATTACCACTTTATAATAGTGCTTTATAATATATATATATATATATATATATATAAATAACTATAACTATATAAAAAATGTAGTTACATTAATATAGCTATATTAATTAGCCTATATAACACATATCTAAATTCCCTTTTAAGCAAACTAACCCTGGAACACAACCTGCTCCAGCTGTTGCTATGGTTACTTATATACCCTGAAAGTTACCTCCGTTTTTGGAACCGAAAGTTGAGGTTTTCTTCTTACTTACTCTTAAACATACCCAGGTATGTCACATAACCTGCTTTTGGAATACCTCCCAGGACTCTCACACACTCCCTCTAAACACAACGTATGACCTTGATGCTCTTTGCTCCCTTGTTGAGGTAATTATTAGCGTTTTCAGTGCTGATTGGGAGGGTGTTCAAAAAGTGCACTCAAGAATCAAGCTAAAAAGCTTGATTCTTTTTAGAACTGCCTGTTTTGCATATTTGATCAATGCATCAAAGATACTACCACTTCATTAGCATGCCGTTATAAGACCGGTGTCCCTTTTTTGGGAAGCTATACATCAAGTGTGTGTGCCATATGTTTGCTGCACATCCATTTTGTACAGTGCCTTGAAAATCATCCATTTCATTCCTAGCTATTCTCTTGGTAGCACTCCAAGTGAAGAAGTTTGGTGGCCTTCTTTGGCAGCATATGTGAAATGTGAAAATGAGACATCTTGATGGCAATCAGTCTGAAGTGTTTGGTAGAAAATAAGCAGGACAGCGGGTTGACGAGATGGATCTGGAATGTATGGGCAATGGTGGAAAGGCGATGATAATCAATGAGGTGCCAGGGCTGGAGTTTCACACACTTGGCTCTCATTACAGGCTGCAGTGCGGCAGAGCCAGGAGACGTCAGGAATCATACAGGATTGTGTTGGCTGATCAAGGAGGCCGTGTGCTGGGTTGGCCGCAGTGGGGGGTCTGCCGACTGAGGCATCTGAAGTTATGACACCCGCTGGGGACACACAGACAGGTGTCTAACTGTCGCAGGAAGTTTCTGCGACAGCAGTGGAGGATGGGGATGGTTTTGCACTTGAGGAACCAGTAACGGTGTGTGAATAATAAAAGCACTATGATGCCGTGGGTAAAATCTGTTTGTCTTAAAGACAGTTCTAGGCCTTTTAAAGAAGTTTGAATGACATAATGTAATGAGCGTAATTTAAATGTAAAACTTTCGAGGTGAATGAATACATCATGCCTAATAGAGGCTTTTGCATCTTTATCAGGAGTCGTGCACGAGATTCACTTAAGATTCCTACATAGTTATAAAGCATTTAAATGCATTGAATATGACAGTAACTGGATGGAAGATGAAATATCACATGATGGTCAATCAAATGTCAAAGCAAATGGAACCCAGTGGTGCATCATCCATCATATGTTTTTACTAAATGACATAGGATGCCTTTTTCATCTACATTTGGCCCTGTATATCTCTGGATTCTTTTGCAAATGGGTCTCATGCTGTTTTTTTTTTTTCCATTTCTCTCCTTTTTATCTTTTTAGGTCCCTTTCACCATCTTGTGTGTCTCTGTGCCTCCCTCTCTCTTTATGGACGTAAAATCATGATTTGTTCTGAAGTAGTTCAGACCATTAACTCATTTGAAATTCATTCTCTTTCTCTTTCACACTAACAAATTACCATGAATGCAAAATTATATACTCAAATGCAACAGGCAAAATAGTGTGGCTACAACAATCAGTCTTCTGCTCTTGTGAAAAGGCATTTAGATGAATGCAGCAGCAAAGTGAATGGAGCTGGAGTGTTTAAAATTTCAGTTTGAGTTTCATGGTGGTCATATTTAGAAGATATGTAGACTGTTTTTGAAAAAAAAAAAAAAGGTGTCCCAATTTATATTAGGTGACTTTAACTGCTATGTATGTAGCTCAATGTAGTTCAATGCAAAGGGAAATATTTTCTTTTAAAGCATTCTCTGTTTAAGGACTACAACAAACGGCTAGTAGGAACTACCATGCTGTCATTTTACACCGGACTGCTTCACAAACGAGGGTCAATTCACTGCTGGATTTGCACAAAAGATTAACATGACGGCACATGCTAGTCGATGAGCTGAATAAGCTCCACAGTAACTACATAAATCTAACCATTCAGAAACGTCCAGATGCATTCTAATAGTTGTAACTTCTTCCTGAGTCTCTCCATCAGTGTCCGATTCCAGTTTGAACAATGTATGGCTGATTACCGTTACTGACAATCGTCATTGCTGCGTGAGATTCTCCAGCTTTGTTGTTGAGCAATCG
Organism: Elopichthys bambusa; assembly: GCA_037101425.1. Taxonomy (NCBI): domain Eukaryota; kingdom Metazoa; phylum Chordata; class Actinopteri; order Cypriniformes; family Xenocyprididae; genus Elopichthys; species Elopichthys bambusa. The sequence goes on from CM074450.1 coordinate 11,237,664, forward strand.
AAGCATGAGCTGATAAAGCTCTGCCCTCTTCTGGAAAGCGGCCAGGAGCAGCAGCTCATTTGCATTTAAAGGGACACACACAAAAACAGCGTGTTTTTGCTCACACCTAAAGAGGGGCAAATTTGACCAGCTATAATAAATGATCTATGGGGTATTTTGAGCTGAAACTTGACAGACACATTCTGGGGACACCAAAGACTTATATTACATCTTGTAAAAGGGGCATTATAGGTCTCCTTTAAATAATTCAGTGATACGATGCACTTATTGTGTAAATACATGTTTTTACATTAATTACTAATTACTTACATTTACATAGCGCTTTTCTGGGTACTCAAAGCGCTTTACATTTGGAAGGGGGAATCTCCTCAACCAACATCTCCACATTGTACTTATTTAAAAAATACCTGCATATAATTACATATGTAATTAATTCCTGTAATTACATCTATAATTACACTGTTGACCCTTCCCTTAAAATTACAATATTACTGTTTTTTTTTTTACTCTTTTTATCAAATAAATGCAGCCTTGGTGAGCATAAGAGAGTTATTTAAAAAATGTTAATTTTTTTTCTAAAACTTGTGACCTATATATATGCAAAATATTGGTGTAATGGTTGCGAATATCCAGAGGGTTGGACTATTTTCTGCCAGCCAATCCCATTGCTGCTTTAGGTGACATTAGTACAGCAGCATAAAGGTCAGTTGCTTAAATTGTCCCTTATGGTATTGCTGAACTGCCTTATGTCCCGACATTTATAATGTTTATCGTCACAAAGTTATTATGATGTAATCTTTAATAAATTCATTACATGTAAATTTTATACCATTAATTTGTAAGTTGCTTTGAATAAAACAGTCTGCAAAATGAATAAATGTAAATCTAAACGCCACGGGTATTGCTTACAAACTGCCTTCAGTTCACTCATAAGCAATATGCCATTTGTTCCATTAAATGTTACAGTTAAACTTTATGGGGCGTAAGCTAGCCTATCCAGAAGCAAGTGCAGATAGGAACTGTCATTCTTGTAGTCTCATTCCGAGACCTTCCCTATTCGGTGTCTTAGACCAGTGTCTCCAAAGGCCTAAAGGTCTTACCTGCAGGCAAGGCTTGCTGATGATTAGCATAAGTTCCCACAGCCTACTCCCTCTGCGTGCATCTGCCCTGGCTTCATTACCACCCACCTTTGTAGTGTGGAACCTCCACCAGCTCATGCATGCAGGCATCCCACTGGGGAGCAGCAGCTTAAATGATCTGGATGCATGGTAATTAGGTTATTTTCTCCACTGTCAAACATGAGAGTGGCTGACAAGGAGCATAAAGGCAAAAAACAAACAAACAGGCACACACGTACGCACATAGACTGTCAAACCTCAAAGGTATGCTTACAAATTAGTTGCATTTCAGAGGTAAATACTTTTGAGAACCTCACTGAGTGCATGAGAGAATTGAGTTGTGTCTGAGGAGTCTTTTTGCAGGGGATGAAGTTAAGGTTGAAAATTCAACTAGCTATGAATATTTTCATATACTTTTGGCCTAAATTGAATAAACGAGTAAAAGCACTGTGCTATGGTATGTTTCTCTTTTCTGACATTGATGTACAATATTGAGTTATATTGGCCATACTGATTCTTTCATTCATATTTGGTCAAAAGTCTTACCGTTTTCAGATATGTTTGATTGGATTTTGAGTAAATGTTGTGTACAATTAAAATGTTCATTTAAAGGGTTAGTTTACCCAAATTTAAATTCTGTCATTTATTACTCACCCTTGTGTTGTTCTACACCCTTAAGACCTTCCTTCATCTTCGGAACACAAATTAAGATGTTTTTTTTTTATGAAATCCTCCATTGAAAGCAACGAAATTACCACATTCAAGGTCCAGAAAGGTAATAAAGACATTGTTAAAATAGTCAACGTGACTACAGTGGTTCAACCTTAATGTTATGAAGCGACGAATACTTTTTGTGCACAAAAACAAAATAAAAATTGCGACTTTATTTAACAATTTTTCCTCTTTCCTGTCAGTATGTTACACAGTTGGCGTAGTGCTGTATTTCCGTGTTTATGTCTGAACGCCAGCTCATTATTGGCCGGCTCCTATGTCAGCATCACACACATGCCATGTGAACAGGCGTCGGCCAATACTGAGTCGTTTGGATGTAGAACCTGTAAACGCAGGAATGAAAATAACGTAGCAAAATTATATATATATATATATATATATATATGTATATATATATAAGAACTATTTAGGATTCTACACCATTTCTACATCACAAATTTGGTTTTACACAAACTTTCATGTGTTCATGTAGCTTGAGTGCTGCTGTCATTAAAGGGGTTAATTAAAAAGTTTTTAAATTAATTAAAACAATGAAAAATAATTACAAATTAAAAAATTCAATTAAACTTTTTAATGCAAGCTACAATCATTTCAGGCATCTGGACCCAACTGTGTATACTAAGCTCTGTAGATTTTCTCTATCATTCCGATAACCCATATCAATGACCACTAATTGAGAGGCATTCTGTGCAGTTGGATACGACCAAGCTCGTGTCAGGGAATTTTCTCTCTCTCTCTCCCATTTATGCAGTGCCTGGAACAGCAGCATCCAGCTTTCCAAAGGGTCATTCAGACTCTGAGGGTCTCCTACCGCAAAAGCCGGATTAGCTCTGACCTAATGAGTTGTGCAGGCCAGAGAGCTCCCGTCTGCTCCTCTAATCCACAGCCAAGGGAGCGCCACTGCAACTGGCCCAGTACGCATGACCCGATGGCAGCGTTAGGCTCTCAAACACAGCTTGACTACCTGTATACCTCATTATATGCCCGGCCTAACGTCTTTGTTTATTTCTGCGAGGCCATTATGGAAAATGCCACTGAAAATGTGTGACATTTACTAAATTTGTTTTGTTCCGCAGTGATACACAAAAGGCTAAAGACAAAGTTTAAAAATAATCCCTCAGAGGAATGTAGCATTAGAGGTGCAATACTTCTGATATCAGCATTTGCATCTCATAGGATATGAATACCAAAGAACTCGTACTCGGGTCGTGTTTGATATATGCTCTGAGCTCTTTTGGCAAATTTCAAAATGCAAGCCAGCATTTAATGCCACCAAGAGTAGAGAGAGTGTTTAGTCCTCAGCAGAGTTGACCTTTTGTAACCCTTGATGTGCAACAATGCCTTGCTGGGGCACCAACCTCCAAATACATTAATATTCTTTGTATGGAAACAGAGCCAACCTGCAGTGAAGCCATCAAATTGTTTTAAAAGACCAGCGGTACTCTGTTTCGAATACCGCGGCAGGATATGAGCTGAGGCCGGGTCACCCCCTGCCTCGCCCTCTGTCCGATTCAGTCTGGAGCGCACTACCCATCAGCTCTCTGCTCCACCGCACACACAAACATCCTCAAAAAATATCCATCTCCCCTCCTCCCTCACATTTCAGTGCAGCATTTACTTGGGACACAGAGTTGAGACGTGACTGGGTTGTGAATGACGGAGCCGCCCAATGTCCTGAAACTGCCTGAGAAACAAATGAGTGACTTGTTCGGCACTATATTGATCACGAGTGTCTGCTCGTCTCTCATTGTAATAAAGAGAAGGGTCAAATGGTTTATTTGTTAATTTGAAGTGACAAGATGAACTGTCTTCTGCTGATTTATGAGAGGATAATCATTTTAAAAATCACCCGGCGAGCTCACTGTTTTTTATCATTTTTCCTCATCCAGTACGTTCGGCCCCCTCGCTCATCCTATTATGCTTGAAGCCTGCAAATTGCGTATCTAATTGAGTCCTACTCGGCTTTCTAGACAACAGAGGCTTTATGCAGACAGCCGGGGACCGAGGCTGCAATCGCAAACGACGCAAAGCGGTGCAAAAATACAAATAACTAATTTCACTCATCCAGCTTTAGTTAAAAATCCACTCACGCAACAGCGCTTGGTCTCAGTTAAGGGACCATCTGCCATTTTTTACCTTGTCTGAGTCGATTGGTAATTGCATGCTGTTTACTGATTTCTGTCCCTGCACTGCTGGTGACCCCAGCCCCCACCCTAAGCACAGCCTGGACGGTCCTGCGCTGCAACGATGATGATGATGATGATGGCCCACTCCCCTGTGATTAAACCGCATGAACATCTGCGCATGCTCACGAAGTCAACAGCTGTGCCCTGCTCTCCTCTTGTACCATGTTCTCCTTCTCCACCCTAAAAGGCTGATCACACCCACCCAGTGTTGGTATTGTTAACTAAAACAAAAATTATTAAATATAGTTTTTGGTAATTGAAATAAAGCTGAAACAAAATAAAATATAAATGAGATTAACATTTAAAAAACAAAAACGACAACAACAAACTAAAATAACTACATTTAAAGTCACCATGCTGTCAAAATGGACAATTCTATGGAATATGGCAGTGTTTATTATACATAATTTTATTAAAAATGATTCTGTGCAAATCATTTTTTTTTTAATTCATGTGCTTCATAATATTTAAAATAGCTTCCCCTCCCTCTTGCAAATATTTCTTCTCTGATGATGTGTTCACCTATGGCAAGCCGTTTTGACTTTTATTCATTCTCAGGATATGAATTTTTGATATCAACAATTCAATTCTTGATATCAGGAATTACATTTCCACTAACAAATGGCAATTTTTGATATCAGGAATTACATTTCCACTAGTAACAATGTTAATTCTTGATATCAACAATTAAATTTTTCAGTAGTTAAAATGCAAATTTTTGATATTAAGAATTACATTTCCATGAGTAAAAACTAGAATTCTTGATATCTGTAATTGTATTTTCACTAGTGAAATGTCACCATAGGCTGCCATTTAAATTCAATTGCTGATATCAAGAATTGATTTCTTACTAGTTGAAATTCCAGTTTCACATATCAGAAATACAATTCTTACTAGTAAAAATCATATTTTTTTATATCAGCAATTGAATTGCTACTAGTAAAAATATTCATTTTTGATATCTGAAAATGTATTTCTGATATCAATATAATTTCAGATATCTAAAATGGCTTTCTTACTAGTTACAATCAAGTTATTGATATCAAAAATTAACATTGTTACTAGTAGCAATTACATTGTTGATATCAAGAATAGATATTTGCACTAGTAACAAAGTAATTAATGATATCAAAAATGATGATTTCTGATATGTGAAATTAGAATTTCAACTAGAAGGAAATCAATTCTTGATATTAACAATTGAAATTGAATGGCAGCCTATGGTGACATTTCACTAGTGAAGCTAGCATTTTAACTAGTGAAAATTGAATTGTTGATATCAAGAATTAACATTGTTACTAGTGGAAATGTAATTCCTGTTATCAAGAATGTAATTGTTGATATCAAGAATTCATATCATGAGAATGAATAAAAGTCAAAACAGCTTGCCATTTTTTACCGGTGTGGGGGCGGGACAATAACCTCTTCCCTTCAGCAACCTGTGACTCACATGAGATAGCAGATCAAGCACAAAATCAAGTCCCTGCCCTACATTTTTTTTTTTTCTCAATCGAGAAGACATTTTAAAATAGGGAAGACTATCGTTTCATGCCAACATTAAGTTAAAGTGCTAAAATTACTAAAACTAAAATAAAGCTATTAAAAACTAATAAAAATGACAAAAGCACATAAAATGACTAAAACAACTAGAATATGGAAACTGAAAAAAAGCTATATATTATATAATGTAAATGATACTAAAATAACAACTCAGCTGCAGACGGACGACAAGAGTCCACACACTCCTTTAGATGCACACAAAACTTTTGTTGTCACACTTTTCCTCCTGCGCACCACAGAATACATACAGTGTGTATGTGTGTGTATATATATATATATATATATATATATATATATATATATATATAAAAGGAGAGAGTAGAAAAATCCCAGGATATAGGGATTGACGCACAAATCCTCTGCGAGATTTAAAAAGATAAAACTTTGTCGGGGGTTAAGCCGGGACTTCCTCGCAGTCGTTCGGATGCTGGATTCTCACTGTAGAGGATTAGGGGCAGAATGCGCGAGAATACACAGAGAGACCTGCTGAAATGATAGAGGGACTTGTAGCAAGGCTGCTGTAGCTCAGAGTTAATGGTGGGAAGAGAGGAGGAGGAGGAATAAGGCGCACACAGCTGTCACTGTGGCCTCTTTTGTCTCCAGGGCTGGATGGACTTTTCATGTGCTGCTGGCACATCTTGATCTCTTTATGGATGTCATATTGCTCCACACTGTGTGTATGTGTTTGTAAGAGGGAGATGGAGAAATGTGTGAGGGTGATAAATGTCAGAGAGTTTGTTGTAGGAGTTAACATTGCTGGTATTAGCAGAAAAGTTTTTGTGCGTGTGAGTGACAGTATAAAATAAGAACATTGTTTCACACTACTGTGCTGTGCATGAATATGTGCATGACAATTAAGTGTAGCACAGGGATGGTGAGAAGTAGTGGATCTAAGTGTAGCCTTTTAACAACACAAGAATATGAAAAGGGGACAATAAGAATTAAAACTCAGCAAGAAAACCTACAAAAGAAAGGATTTGACTGACAAAAAAAGGCAAACAGGAGGGCTATTATACAGAATCCTGAAAAAAAATGTATCACTGTTTCCAAAAAAATTAAGCAGCATAATTGTTGATATAATAAGAATAAATATTTCATGAGCAGTAAATCTGAGAATATTAGAATGATTTCTGAAGGATCATGTGACACTAATAAATGGAGTAATGGCTGCTGAAAAATTCAGGTTTGCCATCACAGCAATAAATTACATTTTTGAATGTATTAAAACAGATATATATATTGTACAATATAATAGTGACAATACTGTATTTTTGATCGAATAAGTGCAGTCTAAATTAAGCATAATGGATTCTTTATAAAACATTTAAAGTGCACCTAATATTATACAAAATTCAATTTTGAACATTAATGTGTGTTGGCAGTGTGTGTACACATTCACCCTGTAATGATAAAAATTCACCCACTTTTTCCACCCCATAAATCATAAGCAGTTCTCAGAACAAGCCATTCACAGATTTTGTACTAAGTGGCGTCACTTAGCACAGGCCCCGCCCACAACTGCTGACAGACTCTGCTGTATTAACATACACTATATTGCCAAAAGTATTAGGACACCCCTCCGAATCATTGAATTCAGGTGTTCCAATCACTTCCAATGCCACAGATGTATAAAATCAAGCACCTAGGCATGCAGACTGCTCAATTCAAGCGTGGTACCGTGATAGGTTGCCACCTGTTCAATAAATCCATTCATGAAATTTCCTCACTACTAAATATTCTACGGTCAACTGTTAGTGGTATTATAACAAAGTGGAAGCAATTGGGAACAACAGCAACTCAGCCACAAAATGGTAGGCCACGTAAAATCACCAGTGCACAAAGCAAGGTCCATAAAGACATGGATGAGCGAGTTTGGTGTGGAGGAACTTGACTGGTTCAGAGTCCTGACCTCAACCCGATAGAACACCTTTGGGATGAATTAGAGCGGAGACTGCGAGTCAGGCCTTCTCACCAACATCACTGCCTGACCTCACAAATGCGCTTCTAGAAGAATGGTCAAAAATTCCCATAAACACACTCCTAAACCTTGTGGAAATCCTTTCCAGAAGAGTTGAGGGAATTCACTGTCCACTAGGGACAATTAATGAACAAATAAGGGGCTGTTCACACAGAACATGCTTTTCCATTCCACTTTTTCATTGGTTTTCTATGTAAACATGCCCTAGGCAGACATGTATGACCGTTGCGCTCGTGTCTTGCGTCTTTTGCAGTGTCTCACGCATGACACGGCATTCTAAAAATGCGGCAGTTTCCCCCATTCCACTGCCCGCGTCTTGCGTTTTTGAAAGCAAAACTGCATTCTGTGTGAATGAGCCCTAAGTCTGAACCTCGAGCTGAGACTTGAACGTGGGTTGCCTTGTGCACAGCTATGACATATATATGACGCTGCCAATAAATATTGCTCCTACATAACAGCTTATTTTCATCAGTTCTTTTGTCTTTGGGTCGTTATATTTCTTACAGTTTTCTGCTCGTTCTAGGCCCATATAAAGATAAGAAAACAATAAATTAGAAGTTTAACCCGATATAGCTTTAAAACGCATGCAGATAATAAACTTTCATGATGAAGAAGGACTGTCCCTGAGCGTGATCGTGTTAGAGATGATAAACTAAGCAGATGAAGGAAGCACTATTCTGGATAGGGGGAGGGAGCAGCAGCTCATTTGCATTTAAAGACACATGCACAAAAACAGCATGTTTTTTCTAGCACTCAAAAATGGGTATTTACAACATGGTATAATAAATGATCTTTGAGGTATTTTAAGCTGAAACTTCATACATTTTTGGGACACCTGAGACTTCTTACTGACTTACAAACATTTATAAATACATTTAGGCCTATACTGTATAAAATAATACATTCCCAGGAGAATTGTGTCCCCCAAAATACTTTTATGATTCATAGCTTGTCAACTATACAAATTAGATTAGATTAATGATTCATTAGACTAATGTTTTTTAAATTGTCATATATCTCATTATATAAGCCAAAAGCTACAAACTGTCATTAAACAATTGTTTGTTTTTTCCTTTAGCCCGCAAGCTAACTGGAAGCTCAGCTACAAAATAAATGGCAATAAATGGAAATGCTACTGATAGCTTTCTCCTGGTGTTACAGACCTAGGATGTACACTATAAATCAGAGTGCATTATGAGTATAAATAAGTACTACAATTTGGACAAAACTACAAAATGGCCAACACCCATTTTGGACTCAGCTAAGAAACATGGGAAACAGAATGTCAAAATAAGAGCATATGAAAAACACACATGCACACAAAAACATCCAAACCATTACAGAAAGACACGAGCAAAGTATGTGTGTAGAGGTACAGCCTACTGAATATTTTTATCTGTGACCACATGTCATTTTACAGTATGATTTCTCTTAAAGTGTCTTTAGAAGTGTTTTTCTGAATAACAGCAATTATCTCATGCACAGCTTGACATGAGTGACAACAAAACCTTGGCTAATGTTCCGATATTCTTGGAGGATGTGCCTTAAGCCTTAAGATGTTTTTCAAAATCTCTTTCTTTCTCTGGGATCAAAAAAAAAAACAAACAAACTAGACTTATATGCAAGTGATACTTGCCTAATGCAAAACTCAATGCCAAGAAATGGTTACGTGCCCTGGGTGGCTGCCAGGGTGTTGCTAAGTAGTTGCTAAGGTGTTCTGTGTGGTTGCTAGGTGGCTTATTTGATTAGGCCAACAGTTTTACATCATTTTATATTAGTTCAGCTGCAGCATATAGATGTTTTGGTGTAATTTTAATGTACTTATCTCATACTAATCTAACAAGATTGCATACTATAGCACTATTTGAGGAAAAGTTTTGACATGCAAAACATGATATAATATAACAATAGACAATAGATATATTATAAAAGGATTTTGGAGAACTGTAGGGATGGTTTGCATGCAAGGTTTGACTCTCAGATTTTCTCTCAAAAGAACCTGAAGGTTTGGTGGTTTTGGGAGCATTAATGCCGAATCAAGATTCTTTTGACACCCCAGTTTCAGACTTGCTTGGCTTTACAACAAAAAAGAAAAGAAAAAAAGAAAGAAAAGAAAAATGACTTCGATTTAGAGTGAGACTGAAGGGTTGTGGAGAAAAAAATCTTTTGACTGAGGTATCTTGAAAACTGATTAATTCAGAGTTGCCAGTGCATATCTGAGTCATGGTCTCTCTCATTATCTGTATTCATAAAACAGTGTTACGCAGCATATTTTAAGGCGAGACATGCTGTGCAGAATTGTCAATTTTGATTAAGTGCATATGAAAAAAAAAATCACCTCTAGACTCTGAATCATGAGTCATGGTCATATGTGAAAACAAGGAGACTGTAATTCTCAAAGGCCTTGACTGGTAATTCATATTTACATGGGAAACTCTTCGGGGCAAGTTGTCATAGACATAGGCATAGTTCTTTTTTCCTGGGCAAAAACAGTTGAAATTTTTTTGGTAGCCGAGACTTCAAGGTATCTGTCTATACATAAATTGACTTTGAAAAATAAACCCACTGTGAGAACAATTCACTGAGACTCCCCTATATTTATACACACTTTGATGTACATATATCCAAGCATTATTCCTGGCTACATTTGCTTGCTTGTCATCTACACTTGTACAAAGCCACAGGAAGAGACAGCAGGGAAGTGACCCTTGCTATTTACCTCAGTATCTGCTCCCAAGCTGACAAGCGGCAGCACTTTGAGGGGTACTGACATGGAAACAAATAAATGCTTTTATTTGAGAGCAACTATCATGAGCGGTGAGTCTAACAGCGGGACAGGTTGACTTTGGCAGAGTAATGGACCTGCCAGCCTTTTCCCATGTGTTCCTGATGGCAACCTCTCAACCCTTACCTACAAACTCCATTTCCTGAAAAGCCGCTTTCATTTAGACCACAGCGCTGAGATGAGAAGCAGACAGAAAGAAATAAGAGTGCGTTTTAAGTCGAGTGCTAATGGCTTCAGTTTTTACAGCTCCTCAAAGTGAGCTCTTTTGTGTTGCCAGAAGACGGTGATGTGATTTATTGGCCAGCCCTGAGGTACGGTTATGGAGCAGAGTAACAGTGACACAGATAATCGGATTTGTTAGTGTGGTCTATTAAATACTGAGCCACCTTCTTCTGCCACAGGCCTCTGCGTATAGGTGCGCTAACAATTTATGTTCCTTCAAAATAATTGCTGTACAGACAGTGTGTACTGGAGACTTGTTTCATAGTCTGATAATTTGATTGCAGATGCACAGTGCATTCAAACAATCCTCCCACACTCAATATAAATATGTATGGTCTCTAGGTATTGAACAGAGAAATCATTGATCTAATAATCTGCTACTGTCCATACCACCGGTGGCCCTGCCAGGGGGCTTTCCTCATATTCCCCTTCCTGATCAGCTGCGAATATAAACTTTTGTCTGCATTTGCTATTTATCAGTGTATGGTAGCTGTGTAGCTTTTTTTTATAGCTATTGTATGTCTATTGTGTTTTCTTTGGACTAACAGCATGATGGGGAGTATGATCAAAGACTATAGAGAAAGACAGTTCACTTCTATTATCTAGTAATGAATGGGAGAAACTGCAACGCGAAATATGGCGAATACGTCCCGCTTTCTAAGTAAAAGAGCCAATCGCTGATTGATCAACTCATTGTGTCACTGCAGCTGCCATTAGAAGCTCCGGTTCCCATAGAAACTTGCGCTTAGGACTGCACATGCGCATTGGCTCGTCTAGCCTGAAAAATAAGCTTTTTAACACTATTTGAGTATAAGAAACAACATTTAATGGGACAGTTCATGTTAGATTTTGTTGCGGAATTTGAAATATGTTATTTAATTGACAAAGAGTTTGCCAAGCAGTTCAAATAGATTCAAATAGATACTTATGCACTATCCTATGACGTTTTTAAGTATAAATAGTGCTAGTGCGTTCACACAGAAAATTCCAAAAAGAAAAAGTACACTTTAAATACCCGGATGATGCACTAAATTAACGGAAAAAACAAAGTGTGGAATGTTGGACACTTCATGCACTCAGCTGTCACAGCTTTAATTACATTGCGGAGGAAGAGGGGGGATCAGACTCCGATGTTTAATGACAAAATAAACGTGTAAAATTCATACACTACATGGATGTGTACATAGTGCATAAGTACTTAGTGTATAAGTGCATAGTGTATAGTGTCATTTGGGACGCAACTTTGGTCTCTTGGATGCATGAAATAGCTGCCCGGAGGCGTTGCAAATATGGTTGCAGAGTAAACAGACTTTCCTTGAAAGGGACTTTGGTATGATACTTTTATATAAGTTCAATAAACGTCATATTCAGACACATTATTTCTGTTTACTTTGTGTATTTTTGCATCAACAAAAACTGTTTAAAACTTAGAGCAGAATCAACAATCACACATGTTTTGCTCACTCAGACAGACACTTTTCTCGTTCCTAAACGAATCAGGGTTATTGAATATATCAATTGATTCAATGATTTACTCATAAAGACATTTCATTCTTCGTTATTTTCCTAAATAAATCAGTGGTTTGATCAAGTGATTCAGTCACTTGTCGCCACCTACATTTTTAACGATGTAACCTGCAGAAAACGCAAACGCAATAAAGTCTGGGATGCTGTTCGGCCAATCAAATTCGAGGACCAAAACTAACTAAAACAAACATAAAAACAAATGGCATTTATTTTAAAGAAAGATAACACAACCACACTTTTCAAGCAAAACATTTCATAAATCACTGGTTGGTATTAAATTGTAAAAGCATATTTACAGATCAAAATGAAGTGTTATTTGGACTTCTCTTAATGCACTTATGCAGTAAAATAAATAACATCTTTAAATTGCGGCTCAAGTGTACAAATACTCCCTGGGCCACTGCGTGTTGGTGTCTTGGCAGATAATGCAACTTAATGACTGAAAGCGTACTGCTGCACAGCTCTGATTCTCACATAATGCTTTTTCAGCATTCACACATTTTCCAAGCTCATTTATAATTACGTCTTCGCTTGAACAAGAGACATCCATATGAAGGACAGCCTAACCATCCAGAAAAAAACATCAGAAACATCCATATGAAGGACACCCTACCCGGAAAAAACAACAACGATAAAAGCCATGTTCTATCTTCTTGGTAAGACATTGCTGACAGAGATGGCTTGTAGTATTGGTTCAGCTTTAATAGTAAAATGGAGTAACATTTTGGTGTGTAGCCTACTCTCTCGTCTCCTGTATGCTTTGCTTCCATCGACTGACTCCTTTATATGGTCTGTCACGCTGTTACTAGAAGTCAAACAGTGAGAAGCTTCTCTTTGAACAGCAGATAAAAGCTAGGCCAGAGATGGGTTGTTGTTATGCACGTTAGACACGGCAAAACATACCGAATATATGGAGCATGCGCTACTGTGCCAATTCTCGTAAAAGCCGATGTTCATGTCATGGACTCTGCAAAAATGGCCAGCACAACCAGGTCCACGGTCCCCGCATGACTGGTTCATAAATCGACATTGACAGACATTTACAAGATAGTCTCGAAAGGTTTATTGTAAAGTTATACACCTGTAAACCGGTTAGTGGAAAATAAAGTATATATCGGGTATTTTACTTTTAGAAAGCTATATATCTGTTTAACCGTCGGAAGGTTTGACCGTCTTCATCTGTTGCGAGTGCTGGCATTATACTGACAACTGTTGACATTTACAGCAACGCCAACGTTGTTAACTAGCAGAAGGCAAGACTACAGCAAGATGTTCTTCGTGAAAACTCGGCTAATAGGTTATGAGGTCTTGTTAGTTTCTCACCCTTTGTTTCATAAAATCTGGAGCTCAAAGAAAGAAACATTTCATGCAGATAATAACCAGCTTATGACATTAGCCGTATTAATACACTCTCCTGACAGACACCAGCTAATGTCATGATTTAATTTAGAGTGTAACTCTTCCGAGACACAGGGAACAGAGACCCAAATACCAAAATATCAGCTGAGATAAAAGGAGAAAACAGACCCAATTCCAGAAGCATCCCTCAGGGGGTTAAATGTGCAGCCTCTCAATTTGGATCTCAAAAAAGGCTTGTCCCGCCGGGAACGATATTAAGCGCGTGCATGTACGCATGTATGATTTCCGCTAATGAGCTTGTATTGTTTCAGTCGCCACCTTGGATAAAGTTGTGCGCTGAATGTCGTGCCTTTGAAAATAAGGGAAATAATCCATGGCTCTTTGCTGTGTTGACATTGTCGTCCATTAATTTGTTTACGTTCTCGTTATAATAATGAAAGATAAATGAACAGAACATATCAATAAGCTATGAAACATTCTCTGAAAATACACGCGTCACAACGTAGCCTACTCAAGGTGGCAGGTCAAATGTTCGTGGAGATGGATGGGGTGGAGCCACGCATCTTTGTCACGTTATGACGGTGATGTTAATTATCATATCACTGTCATTTAAATGAGTACAATCATTTAGCGAGAAGGGTTGCATGGTAATGTCACATTAACATGGAGTAAAGCCTCTCTGCGCTGATCATTAATTAGTCTGGCCTGTCTCAGAGGGGAGGGAGCAGCACCATCCAGCATTGGGATCCTGCCTGTATAGTTTAGCACTAATGAGCCTTTAATGTGCTGGACCGAAGAAATGGAGTATATCTCACATCCAGAGCTATTGTGTCTGCAATAACCTTTGAATTAATACATGGTGCTCAGACACCGCAACAACACACGTTTTGTTAAGCCTGTGGTTTACTGCAGTGCAATGGGGTAAAATTATAGTCTGCTCTGAGAACATTTATTATATACAGGGAGGTTGAGTCGCAACACTGTATTTGCACACTTACAGTATAGTTCAGCAGTTTTAAATATGTAACCTTTATTTGGAAACTTGGGTCATGCGCCTGTCAAGGAGAATGACCATCAAAACCTGCATGACCCCTTTGAGGCAGCTGGGGTTAGATATTAGCGCCATCAACTGGTGGAAAAGTGGAAAAGCAGGATGTGATGTTTTATTTAATATACAAATAGAAAACAGTGATGTACTGCATAAATTAAAATATGGTTTTCATGTCGTTTATGGTAATAGGCAGTGCTTTTCAGCCCAAAAAACAGACTACAATTAAATAATAAAAAAACACTTACACTTGGCATCTAAAAAGTAACTAAAATGCTACATAACAAACATAGACTGATCACATATAAGGGGAACATTTTTCAAGAGTACTGACTTGATAGGATCACTGTGTATTCCAAGTCAACACCAGACCGTCATGAACACTGGAAGAACCTCATGTACAATTTTTCCTCTGTGGTCTTCAAAAACTTGTTTCCGGTTCATAAAATAGAAAACAAGCAGTGAACAGCGGAGGGAAATAATTAATACAATTTATACTATTAATTATACTTTATTCTAATTAATAGTCTTAAATTAGACATTTGCATCGGATCTCATGCCAACACACCTGGATGGGAAATTAGTCGGCACACACTATCTTAAAGAACTGTTTATGAAATAAATTGTGTTAAGGGTAATTGAGTATTGATTGCGTCCTTTATGATGGTTAGAAATGGTTCACAAATATAGATTGAGTGTTTGACTAATCAGTTTATTCACATATAACTGTTCTGTGGTTTTCTTACCAAAGTATGTATGCCTCTCCGCTGCATCGATCACATTATCTCAGGATTGCACTCCCAAACTCATCAGATCTTGTTAAATTTAGCCTAATTATTTGGCTAATCTGTGGAACATTCATTTAGGGAGGTTAGATATTTCTTGTTCTATACTGCAATCACTGTAAAGGGAAAAACTAAGCAGAATGGAACAAAAGAAACAAACAAACAAACAACAAAAGAAAACAAAATGCTATAGCTATAGCACACATACATAAGCAAATGATGTGCATACCATCTATCATTCTAATACTGTAAACAACATATTATACAATATTGATAACACTACCTACAACAATACAATTTGCTCAACAGCTCTCAAAGAGACGTAGAGGGTCACTGATCTGCCTGTTTTCCCAGAAGTCTTCCTCTGTATATACATGTTCAAACAAACTGTTGGTGGAAAAAGTTCCAAAATAGACATTTTTTCGTCCATACTTTGAATTCACATGCTCTGACATATGGGAGTCAGTCTTTTGAGAAATACAGTAGACGCACTAACACGGACAGGAATAGAGATGTATAAAAATATGTAAAACCCTACAAAAGGTGTTCTCACTCATCATCAGAGCCAATCAATGTTCAACTGGTGGAAATGCTTCGCTTTCCAGTGTGCCACTGATATGTTTGAATGTCAGCTCTTAGTGTTTTTGAGATATTCACTCACTAAAAGATACCACCACTAATCAGGCTTTAGTGTGATAAATTAAAAAAAACAACAAAAAAAAACAAAACAAAAAAAAAAAACAAATATATATTTATATATATATTTCAAAATAGAATGGAATATCCTCTTCTTGGAAAAAAAAAATATATATAGACATCTCAATTGAAACATTTCTCATAATCCAATGTTCTCACATTGTCAGCGGTTTCACAACCATCTCTGTTTTCCTTCTTTCCTGATGATGAACCCTCATGACAGTTGCCATGGAAACAAGACCAGATGAATGGCTTGCCTTTTCATGGTGAGATGTGAGTTTGTCTGAGTGCAGTAGAGTCAGAACACCCCCACCCCCCACCCCCCCGACCACCACCAACCACCACCTTATCCAGAAGGCATATGGGTGAGCTACGCTTTTGTCTGAAAAATACATAAATAAATTCAAGCCCACTATGCGATGTTCTTAGTAGCATTTTCATTTAACCTTTCCATGTAATTTCTGAGCTCTTTGGAGTCCCCAAGCTCGATGTCTGGGCAAACCCATTTGATGTCGTTCTGACCAATGAGAAGAGGGCTTATGGACGGGCAGCCATTGCTGGGCTTGCTATGGCTGAAAGTGGTGAATTTGACTCGTTTCCGTTTGGTAGTGGGTGAGTTTATGGACTCGCTCTTGTGATCTCTCCCAGTGCACCCCGAGTCAGAGGCCGACCTGTGGACCTGGCCTTGCACACTCTTCTGAGAGGAAAGGCCATTGAGGTGCTGGCTACCCTCTTCCAGGCCCAGCCCGGAGTCCATGGTCCCACCTAGCTCCTCTTGATCAAGACACAAACCCGCTTGGCTTTCCAATAGCTCCGCGTCATGGCCCAACCAAACCCAGTCGTGGGCATGAGCCATGGTCTCCTGGCCCTCCAATGGGAGCTGCTTGTTGCGATACTTAAGGGCATAGGAGACGCAATTGATTAGGAATACCAGTATGGCCAAGCAGAAGACACCTAGTAGGGCGTACATGCCTATTTCCAGATCTGTGAGTCCACGGCGAGTCTGCATTAAGTCATCCTCTGTGTTATGTCCAGGTGGAAGGTCTCCTTGAGCTGGGAATTCAGAGAAATCAACCGGAATATCACCAGCTGAGATCCTGTCACCGCTTGCTTTCCCTGGAATGGAGGTTTTGATGGTGGTAGCACCTCTGTTCATGATGCCAGCCTCCATGTCTGAGATCGAACCTCCGTAGTATGGGGCATTGGGCCTGTACCTCCTGTCACTCGCACTGTTTCCCGTTTCATCGCCCCGGCTGAACTTCACATGGACGTTCGCATTGCCTGCTGCCAGAAGTGTGCGACGCTTGGTTTTTAGGCACGATTCGGGTCCATACATCTCCAGGCGGACCAACATGCCTTGCCCTTCACCCTTAGCCACCACCACTGGCCACCTCCAGGTGGTGCTTTTTCTCACCAATACCACCTTGTCGTCCAGTGAGGTGGCCGTTAGGACGAAATGTGCAGGGTTATAGAGGTCAAGAGGGGTCATGGAGCCATCGCTGAACTGAAGCCACGCACTGACAAGGGACTCCTAAAAGAGAAACACAACATGAACATATTATGCACATTTTCTTGTATCAAGTATGCATAATTTTTAACTCCAATGCAGGACAGTTCGAATGCTTTAAAAGTCCCCAAAACCACATTTCAAAGTGAACAGATGCACTAATCAGTGAGAGATTCAACCAATCTGCCCGTTTTATGTCTATCAATGTGGAGAAAAGAGGAAACCCCTGCTGATGCAAAGGATTTGTGAAATCAGCCTAATCAGAAAGGGTTTAAATGTGAGATGACTCAGAATAAGTGGGCAGCCCCGATCAGCATGATCCACTAACAAACCGCAGCCCCTCATCAATATGCAGCCCGTGTCAAACAACTTTGTCCATAATGACAGTGATTATAGTGATTGCACCTGCTCATGGATAAAACAACCCTACATTTCTGAGAAATGGACATGGAAGTATGCAATATTGTGACCTGAAAACCAGAATATAATTTGCTATTTAACTACATGGTGCTGAAATTGTGTGAAATGAGAATTCACAGAGGGCTGAGTTGCCCAGGATTCAGAAAAAGAAAACCCATCGATCAGCTAAATGAATGAATGAATAAAATATCAAGAAATAATCAATATATTTATTGTTCAATTAATTGATAATAATTAATTGATAATAATAACAATAATAATAACCAATAAAAGAGTTTTTTTTATTTTTATCCTCAATAGAAAGCAATGAAATTACCACATTCAAGGTCCAGAAAAGTAGTAAAAACATTGTTTATATAATCAACTTGGTTCAACTATAATGTTATGAAGCGATGAGAATACTTTTTGTGTGCAAAAAAACCAAACAAAAATAATGATTTTATTCAACAAATTGATGATGCATGAGCTGGCCAATACTGAGTAGGCATTCGGACGTAAACAAGGAAGTGCTGAACTGTATTCACTGTGTCAATTGCATACGAGTCTGACAGGTTAGAGAAGAAATTGTTAGAAATAAAGTTGTTATTTTTGTTTTGTTTTTGCGCACAAAAAGTATTCTCGTCACTTCATAACATTAAGGTTGAACCACTGTAGTCACGTTGACTATTTTATGATGTCCTTTCTGGACCTTGAATGGCGGTAATTACGTTGCTTTTTATGGGGGATTTCATCAAAAATATCTTTGTATCTGTGTTCCGATGATGAACGAAGGGGTAACACTTAAGGTTCATTAGTTAACTAACTACATTAGTTAACATGAACTGCACTTCTACGGCATTTATTAATCTTTGTTAATGTTAATTTCAACATTTACTAACACATTATTAAAATCTTGTCAACATTAGTTAATGCACTTGAACTAACATGAACAAACAATGAACAGCTGGATTTTCATTAACTAACGTTAACGAAGATTAGTAAATACAGTAACAAATTTATTGCTCATGGTTAGTTAATGTTAATTAATGCATTAACTAATGTTTAACTAATGAACCTTATTGTAAAGTGTTACTAAGTAAGGTCTTACGGGTTTGGAACGACACAAAGGTGAGTACTTTAAGTGAACTAACCCTTTAAAATATACTTATATATTTTACTTATTGATTGTAAATAGTGTAATTCAACTACCTGATTAGCATTGTGCATGGTCTCCTGTGTGGTAGCCGTGGCAACGATGGCCCTGTTGCTTCCTGGGCTGAGTTGAAGGTTCAAGGAAAGGCCAGAGACCAGCTGCACACCCAGCTCTGTTATACTGACTTTATCATCCAGAACCCGGATCATCCTCTCAGCCAGAACTGAGTCTGACAACGGGGACATCACCTGGTAAAACAGACAGAAACGCTTCTGATAACACTGTAAAACAACTAAAAATTTTCTCCTAGTTTCTCATACAAACTTAGTGGCATGAAAAAATCAGTAGGCTATGTACAATTTCAAAAATCTAAGTGACAGCTGTCCACCCTCGGCCATATGGCAATATCTGATGCACAGGCATGGAAATGACTTCGATATGAAACGTGATGAGAAGACTTCTAATCTGGATCAATTAATAGCAAAGCAGCCACCTCCATATTTCCGCATTCATTATGTTATAATGAAGTGTCAGAAGCCATTTACTTCCGATCTGTAAGTGGGACTTCCACTGTCACCAGCGCGCACAGCCTGCACTTGCTTCTAACCATCATTTGCACACTGTCTGGAAGTCCACAGGAAATCGTTTTTCACTCTAAAATACAGCCATGTTAAGGTAGAGAAATGATTCTTATTCTGTTTTTATATCCCGCTCTTATTCCGAGCGCATTCCTAATTTGCCATTTGAATTGAGAGATTTATTAATTAGACATAAAATAAGAATAAGCAAGAGGAGCCTCGGGCCTTACCCAATATTGCGTAAGATGCTGCCCCAGTGCTCCACTTTTTATAAATAGATCTGTAAAATAAAAGTTAGTGCTTGCTACGCTACTTCAACAAATCTTTTCTTCCAAATAGTCTACTTTAAAACCAATTCTTGCTCTGTTTTTGAAACCTCTTCTAATTGCAAGTAATTAGTCATTCAATTTAATTTTAATGAACTGCAAAAACAGGAAGGCCCGTTTTGAAATGTAATTCTGGGTTTGGTCTAATAGCAAGGTGAAAAACTGGTAATTTGGCCGTGGTTAAGTGGTGGGTTTTTGATTTCAGGCATCTCGATCTATAAAGC
The DNA here is from genome assembly GCA_037101425.1 of Elopichthys bambusa. Lineage (NCBI taxonomy): Eukaryota > Metazoa > Chordata > Actinopteri > Cypriniformes > Xenocyprididae > Elopichthys > Elopichthys bambusa. The sequence goes on from CM074450.1 coordinate 11,257,847, forward strand.
AGCACTGGTTTTCAGACTCCACGTATTCCATCCCACCATTACTGGGAGTCTTATCTGATTTTAATTTTCAGCAAATGGATAAAATCGAAGCACTCTCCACCTATGGCTCTGGCGTATATCTTTTGCTGTCAGACAGCACACTAATGGCAATTTCAGCTTGACAAGCAGGTGTATTTATGTGTGAAAGTATATGTGACATCTATAAGAAGCAATGTGAAGTTTTCACAGACCAACACTTAATTAGTTGGCTTTAATAAAGGAATATATAGCTTGTGGTAGGAGCTGTGAGATGTGCAGATAGACAGCACAGAAGGTGTGACAGAGGAGAGTGAGAGATGCTGTCTATTTCTCGTCTGACAGTGTACACGTGTCACATCACAACTTGGACTGATTCACCTCTCATCCGCATGGAGAGATTGACAAATGACAGCCTGGCTTTCCAATGAAAACAAGGACGTCGTCAGATTTTATTCATGCAGTATAAACACAAGGGAACTGCGGCTTAGTCAGCTGTAACTGTCAGTTTTGTTCCTCCGACATGGGCAGATCTGGTCATGGTGTGTTGAGGAAATTGCATAATATGTTATAACAAATGAATCATGGATCAAATTTTAATAATGTTGAAAATCCAAAGATTATTGGATAATTGTAGCTATGCATGCAACCACTTTCACACCCATTTTTTACAGATTAGGTGGTTTTACATGGTGGTATAGAGGTTAGATCACACATACTGTATTTTCTTCATTTCTCACCTGAACTTTGGTGGTGCCGGTGTTCAGACCGATCAGAACCTGTTCCTCTGACAGCTTGGCCACGCGTTCATCCCCCACCCTTAACGAGTCCCTCACCAACTCTGTCACGTCCACCTGCCAATCACTGCCCAAGAGGAAGTCTGGCTGGCCCTGCCACTCCTCTGGCTCAGCCTCAAAGTGTGTGAGGACACGGACGGTGGTGCTCTGGTACTGTGGACCACAGCTCCGGTCCTTCTTGGCTCCTTCATCCCTGTCATCCTCTCCAAACCTGTGGTAAAGAGAGCAACCAATATTAAGTGTTATAATCCCTTTCTCAACTCAATTCAATTCTAGTCTATTTTAGTACAATCAACCCATTAAAATTAAAACATTTTAAGAGAAAAATGTTTGTATATAAAAAATAATCAGCAAAATCAGTGTGAAAAATTCTATAGTTGAAAACAAATAATAAATTAGAAAATATTCTATAAAAAAATCAACCCACTGAAATTAAGAATTAAACATGCACTTTCAATGTAAAATTAGGTTGACAGTTGATACTCATTTAAAATCAAGTAGAAAAGACAAAAAAAAAGTTGACATTTTCTATTCTATTCAATTCTATTCTATTATAAATCAGTGGGAAATGTACATGGTTGAAAGCAAAGATAAGTTTCAAACATATAACACTATTATATTCTATAAATAAAAATCAACCTACTATTTTTTTTTTTAAAACTTTAGTAAAACTTTTAATTTTAGTTGACATTTAAAAACAAGTAGAAAAGCAAAAAAGAAAAAAGTAGTTGTGAAAACTTAAATGGTTTAAAAAGACTATTCTATTTTCTTTTCTATTCTAGAAAATCAGCCCACTAAAATCAACATGTTGAACAGCTGCCTTAAAGATATAAGTAAAATCAAAGTGTAAAATAAAAAAACTTTGGCCTGGTTTCACAGAAAGGGTTTAGACTAAGCCAGGATTAGGCCTTAGTTCAATAAGGCTATTTAAGTAGCTTTTATAAACGTACCCTAGAAAAAAACATTACTGGTGTGCATCTTGAGACAAAACAATAACACTGGCATATTTTAAGATAAGTCAGTGCAAGCTGCTTTCAGTTGAAACAGCTCAAACATGCATTTTAGTCTGGGACTAGCTTAAGCCTTGTCTATGAAACCGGGGGTTGCAGTTTTTAACCACTTTGAATGTACTTTCTAAGGAAAAAAACTAGGTTGAAACACTGAAAAAAAAAAAGAAAAAATAAGAAAAACTGGAAGAGAAAAGAAAAAACTAATTAATGCTTAAAAACAAAGATGCTGTACATAAAAAAACCCAAAAAAAACTTCTATCTATATATATATAGATGTCAATAGAACAGCTTGTAGGTTATACAATCACTTAACCTTAAATTTACCTCAAGAAAGCTATTTAAAGTCCATAAACTCATTACTTAGCTACAAAAATAACAGAGAAGAGAATTTTGCTAAATATATGCACTGTATTACATATTCATTATATTTGTACTTAACCTGTTAGAAATGTCTTCATTATTTAATGCATGTTTGAATAGCCCAAATCCGTCATGAAAAGAAGTTATTTCAATTTATTGTCATTTCATTTAGATTTCACCAACAATCTGGAGTAGAAACAATTCTGTTATTAAAAAGATAAAAACTCCCTTATGTGCAATTTAAATGTTTGTACTACTCAGTTTAAGCTATTTGAGTGTTGATTATTAAATAAGTTTGATTAATTAACTGATTGTTAATTTATTATTTATTTTCAGTTTTGGTTTTCAGCCAAGTGCATCCTGAATTTTCGGTTTCGACCCAGTGCATGTCTATGAAAAGTCCCCATAAAACATGGAAACCCATTGTGTGTGTGTGTGTGTGTGTGTGTAGAGCAGTGATGTTCAACCTCTTGTAATGGGCAAATTACTTCAAAAGGCTGTAAACATGAACCCTTTCACATTCCATTTATGCATTTCCTCTCCTCACCCAAACAGTCCAGACCAGGTGAATGGCGGGCAGCTCTGACTGTTCCATTATTTTTAATGAGTCAAAACCATCCACAATAAAAAAACAACAGCAGTGGCAGGTTAACATGGTGGCCCTGACCGGTGGGGAGGCCACGCTCCTTTAGACATTTATGCAACGACGCCTGACCAACGGCAGAAACAGTATGACATTTACAGAATACAGGTGTATAAACAGGGCAGACGGCACTCAGCTGAGGAATGTCAGGTCACAAGAGGTCTCAGGAGTAATGAGCTCCAGTCTTACAACAAAAACCGCATGTCTGCTGCTCTCACAGAGGTAATCAAAATGCTACCTGAGACAGACATGACCTCAAACCAAGGGCACATATGATACAGCCAGGGTGCAAAATTAAGACTCGCCAAGTGCCAAATGTGAGTAAATATGGGCTTTTTGATGAATACAACTCACCAGCTGGCCCTTAAAGGGATAATTTATTCCCTCATGTCATTCCAAACCTGCATGACTTGCTTTATTCCATGGAACACTGGATCCCATTGACTTTCATTGTAAAAAACAGAGAATTTTTTTTTCTTCTTCAAAATATCATCTTGTATTCTACAGAAGAAAAAAGCCATATAGGTTTGGAGCAGTCTCGTGTAGCCAGACTTCAGACTGACGACAGAAGGTCTGGATATCGTATTGTTTTGTTCCACATCATATTTAGGGGTGTGAAAATGTAAAGTTAATGTCCCACGATAACAGACCTTTAAAATATACTTATATAACATGCTTCTAATAAATTATTCATTCAAGAACGTTGTGCAAGTTTACTGCAACAATGGCGCCACAAACTTCACATACTTTGAAAATCCAGCGTTTTTATTTGATCCTGATAAGCGCTTAGTGTCACAGTTGTAAACATAACAAGTTTCTTTTTCCATGAGAGGGTTTGGCATCACATCAACATGAAATCCTGTAGAATACAACCAAACAGATGACGACTTCAAAACTCTTAAATGTTTACCATTTTGTGCCTTATGGATCAGATGTTCAGCCAACAGTCCATGGCCGTGATGTCTGAGGCTAAAACGAGGTTTGGAGTGACATTAATGTGAGCATTTTTGGGTGGACTATCTCTTTAACCCTTTCAAGCGTGAGTTTAAAATATTCTAACTGACCCGCCAGAGTGAGTTTTTTTAAGGCGACCATTATTTTAGAACGTTTGCCCTTATTGTTTCCATGGCGATGCGTCATGTGTGTCACGTGCGCTGAACGTAGTCACAATAAGCTGTCTGACAGATAGATCGCTATTATTTTGTTTTTCCTTTTTTATTTAAAATATTCACAAACTTGCTTACCATGTCATCAACTATCTGATATTCCGATTCTCAAATATGTGTAAATGAGTGTGTTTTGTTGTTTTAAAACCTTTATAAATTATCTTTATCTTGATCTATAATGCGAGATGGGCGCCACCATCTTAGTTTTCGCTGCAGTTTGCAGAGCCCTGTCAGTCGGATTTACAGCAGGTGAATTCATCAGTTTCTCCTGAAATATATGCAAGTAAGTGGCTGGTGAGCTGGAAGAATAATAAAGTAAACTTTATAGTTACTTAGGCCCATTATGTGTGTCTGATATGAATAAATGACATCAATGTGTATTTTATAAACTCTAAATGTATTGTTTTACTGGTGCTTAAAAAAAAACATTATGTGGCTGAAAACACTGCACTGATGTGATATATGACAAGAGCTGAGCGCGTCCGTCTTGCAGCCAAAGCACGAAAGCACAGTTTGAATCTGGCAGTTATGTGACGTCACTGAACGTTCTAAATCCCATATGTGGGACCGTATGCCCAGGGGCACAGAAATAAAAATCCCATATGTGGGACCGTACCGCTCAAAGGGTTAAATACTTCAACATACGTTATTAAAACCTAAAGAAAACATTTGTGAATCTTCTAACATCTTCAACTTAAATCTAGTTTTTTTCCTGCATGTGGAAACACATAATATGGAATATTCACAATATCACAATAAGCCATCAAATATATTAAGAACAAAATGGCATAACGGATAACAGTCTTTCCTCATTCAAACAGATAGGAGCTGTACTTGCATGTCTATTGCATGTCTATTTTTCATGCATAGGAAAGTGCTGCCTGGGGGCGTTATGAAGATGGCCACCGAGTGAACTTGCCTTAAAGGATTTTGCTAATATCTAAGAAAAAAGGCTAAATAATTCAACTGTCACAAGAACAAAAATATATATTTTTAATAAAAATAATGTATAATACAGTTTCATAGCCAGCAAGGAATTTTTATGAGTGCTAAAAAATGAATTCTTTTTTAAAGAGAAAGCTCACAGATGCTGAAATTCCTGGTGGACCGGTACAAGATGAGGTTTGGTCAGAAAATGCATTTGTATCTTTTTATTGAGAACATGGAAAAGCGATCAGTGTGCAATCCACAGATTTAATTCTTGTCGACTGCACATTACTGATGACAACTAAACAACTTATTAGCCACACTTATTCTTCAAATGACTCGAAATTGTTCTACCGCTCATTCTGTCTGTCTTCCGTCCAGTGTTGGGTAAGTTACTTTAAAAAAGTAATTCATTACTAATTACATCATCAATGTTGTATTTATAACAATTTTAGTAACAAATAGGGATGTCACTAGATACCAAAAATCTAGTAGTCGGTACCAATACCACCTAAAGTGCACAATACTCTATACCAAAGTCGATACCATGGTAAAGAAATGTATAAAAATACAAATAAAATGCTATATATTTTTACCTAGGTAGGTAAGTAGGTAGTAAAAATACCACAGAAATTGAATAATTAAATATAAAATAACTCTGCATAGTCATAACTGTATAAATTAAATATATATTAAAGCTTTTCTTTTGTTGTTTGATTATCATTTATAATACAGACAGCCAATAGTAGACAGTAGCATGTTTTAAAGGCTGCTGTCACTAAGACCTAATGGACGGAGACAATACTGTTACACATGCTGTTCACATTCACATATCCAACGCGAATATATGCCAAGACGGGCATTTTGACATAACTGTGTGTGTATTTGAACGTTTATGTGTAATAAACCGTGAAAATTTGACACTCGCAAGAGGCGGCTATGTGTGTGCGCTTTGGTCGAGAGCGCCTCTCAGAGAGTGCGTGCAGTTTTTTCTCACTAGGACATAGCTTCTATTTTACTGTAATGTTCTTGCCTACCTGTGTCAAAAAAGTGAAGTAATTGGATTATTTCCATTCTGCAAAACAGCCAGTCGCTTCTGCCGACATCTTCAGACAGCGACTACACAGCCAACTGGTGCGAAGTTGCGAACTCACGCGCAACTCACTACAGCTAACAATTTTAAAGAGGCAGCGTTTACTTTTATCTTTAGACGACAAATTTAGATTTTAAATTCAATATTGATTTAAACAGAACTGTTGAACTAATTTACAGTATGTAACGTAATTAAATTACCTAAAAATGAACACTTTTTCAGTGGATAAGTAATTTAATTACAGTAACGCGTTACTTAGTAACGTATTACACCCAACACTGCTTCCGTCATCCTCTTCTCATTTATCATGCATGAGTGAATCTGGCAGGATTGTTTCTGGTGGAAGAGTAGGCCTAATTAAAAATTATCTTGTGGATATCCACAGCGTACGGCAACATTAACCTGCACATTGTCTGGTGCTAGTGCGTCAGAGGCAGGTGTGCCTGAAGACGACCCAGCAGTAATTAAAAAGTCAGCGTCCGCATCCTCCCCTCACCTCCATCATGCGTTCCGGAGGGAGCTCCGCTACTCGTCTGGTGTTACCAAGGAACACCAGAGCATGAGAACAGCTGAGGGGAGGGTTGATAGAGATAGGGCAGGTGAGCCGGAGCATTGTTAGTGAACCATATTGCATAACGTGTGGGTTTTGCAGGATATTTTCTGCTCAGTTAAAGATTATAAAACTAGATAATTCAATTATAATTTATGGAAGTTAAATAATAATAACTCTCAAAAATAAAGTTTGAGGAACATTTAACATCCACACAAAAATAGGTTATTTTACACAAAAATATAATTTGCTCCATAATTTGCTTCTTTCTTTATTTTTTAAAAGTATAAAGGGGTCATATGTACTTTTTATACATATTTTTTCATTTTATTTTGTACCCAACTTCCACTTCTAATGTTAGTGTGAAGTTAGTGTGCACCACATTTAGTCATAATTTATGCTCTTAAAAATATGCCAGTAAGAACTAAAAAGGGGTTTTCACAGTAATGCCATAGAAGAGGCCCACACACACACACACACACACACATATATATTTATATATATTTATATATATATATATATATATATATTTTTTTTTTTTTTTTTTGTGCATGGAGCCATAATGCCAATAAAGATCCATTATTTGTCCTCTCTCTGAAATAAAAGGGACATTTAAAATTACACTTTAGGATAGAAACACAGAGCTGCAGGTGCTACACACATTAAAGGATTAGTTCACCCAAAAATGAAAGTTATCCCATGATTTACTCACCCTCAAGCCATCCTAGGTGTTTATGATTTTCTTCTTTCAGTCAAACACAGTCAGAGTTATATAAAAAAATACCCTGGCTCTTCCAAGCTTTATAATGGGAGTGAATGATACCATAGATTTTGAAGTCCAAAAAAGCACATCCATCCATCTTAAAAGGAGTGAATGACCTCTGACCCGACACATGACGTAGTGACGAACGCAGAAGCGCAGAGGATAGAGCAAAACACCGGTCACAAATTAGAAGTCTAAAATGAGAATTTCGATTTTGAGTTTGTTGCCCAGCCCTATTTGTTTGAACTACGAGAGGCATCTACTCTCACCTAAGCTTACGCTACTCCTACATCCATCATCATATGTCGGGTCAGAGGTCACTCTTCCTCCAGAACTTGACTTGCATATGGCCGTTACCGGAAGCTAGTGATTATAGTTTATAAAAAATGAATTTTTCTTACAAAAACGCACCGCTTTGATTCAGAAGGCCTTTATTAACTCTCTGGAGTCGTATGGATTACTTTTATGATAGATGGATGCACTTTTTTGGGCTTCAAAATCTATGGTACTATTCACTCCCATTAAAAAGCTTAGAAGAGCCAGGATATTTTTAATATAACTCTGACTGTGTTTGGCTGAAAGAAGAAAGTCATATACACCTAGGATGGCTTGAGGGTGAGTAAATTATGGGATAATTTTCATTTTTGGGTGAATTAACCCTTTAAGGAACAATGCAGGGTTTTAAAGACTTTTCCACATTTTACTGTCAACTTTAGGCTATAGTATAGCTTTAGGATTAGCATATTATTAGAAATATTAGTATCAATTGCCACTGATGTATAAATGTCATCAAAACAAAGAAAAAAGGATATGTCAACAAATCGGAATTGAGCATCAGGAACTGCAGTGTAAATGTGGCCAAAACATGTCGCTAACCTCTGGCTGGCAGCATCTGCAGGAACTCTCCAGCCCCTGATCTGGCTGAGCTCTGGATCAGACATCTCGATCTGCAAGGGGAGTCGAGGCATCCACACGCTCACCTCCAGCTGAGCGCTGAGGTAACTGTAGGTAAAGTTTACCATCATCCGCACTCTCCCACGCGTCTCCTTTCCGTTGACATACACATAATCGCACCTTTCGGACACCTAAGAAGCAGGAATACAAATCAGACAGCAGACAAACAAAGCATTCATGCAACACTGTATTCAAAGCAGCACTAAATTAAAGAAAATTGCAGCTCTGGCCAAGGTATCAGCCTACTTTTCGCTCCAATTTCCTGGCGACCATTTCAAATTTTGAAAGCGCAAAAAAATGAGGCCTCTTCTTGTGCTAATCAGCGCAATATGTGAAAAACAGTCTGGCCTTTGTGTTTTGTGTGCCGCTGTTATTCGCTTTCATTCTGCGCTTTAATGAGGAAGATGAGAGATTGGACAGGCTTTGACTGGCCTGTCCAAGTATTTATTTCTGACTACAGTCAGTAGGGGAGTTGTTGTCTTGATAATGAGAGCGTTTGGATGTCTATATTTCTCAGGCTTTGGGGTTGAAAGGAGCTAAGCAGATGGAGAGATGGAAGAAGACAGAAAAAAGCTGTGGTCAAGTCACTCTACACCAGCAAAGTAATTCATTTGCAGAACATCTATACCGCACTTGCCAATGCTTATGATAGCTGGCAGAGAAAATCTTATCTCATCCAATCAACCTGAGGGCTTCTTTAATAACAACAGATGTGGAAATGGACCAATGGCATTGCTTGATTTCTGAGCAGCTGCCCATCAGCTCAAAATCCAAGATGATAAGAGTGTCAGTTGTTTGTGAGATTTCCCTAATGTTGTGCCATTTTCTAGAGCATCATACTTGTTACATCTCAACACCAGACTGCTATTTAGCAGCTGCAATCAGTGGCCAAGCTTTCATCAAGTTCTCATTTGGTGACTGCTCAGACTATCTCAGAGTACCTTTTTTTTTTTACATTACCAGTTTGAAAAGACAAACAGAAAATCTGAAAAAGAAATTCCTAATTAAATCTTAGACTACTTTTCTATTTGTGACATCAAGTCAATGGTGCATTTATTTGAGCTGTGATTAACTTTAGTTTTCACAAACCATTATACAGTGTGCATCGAACCCTGTGAAATGAATAAGTCATGTTGTGATAATGGCTACAACATAATTATATGTGTGAACTCAAAATCACATTGACTTTCATGACAGAATTGCGGAGAGGTAGATTTAAATAACAAATGCCAAATACATAAATTACTTAAATGACAAGGTTATTTAGGATGGTTTCAGTTACACCACTAGGGAACAAGGGAACTTGCGTTGCGTCGAGAAATTGACGCCTTGGGAACGCAACGCGTGATGTCGTCATGAAGCATGTGTGAAATCAGTCCAATGGCGTGACGAGACGTCAGAAGCGGGTGACGTCACGGCCAGGAAGCTATAAAGCACACTCAAACAAAGCAACGCTAGCTTCTGTGTCTTCAGTTGCGCTCTGTGTGATCTCGTATGTCCTATTTGGTGTTGTTTGTCCCTCTATACATTTGTTATTATGGCGGAAAAGCAGTTCAGGTCGTGTGTTCATCCCTGCCCACGTTACATCACAGGTGGGGATACACACGATCTTTGTGTTGCTTGCTTGGGAGCGGGGGTGCTGGCTGTGAGAATTGCGATCTCCTTCCGTTACGGACGCTCCGCTCCCGCCTGGCGCTGTTTGATGAAAGCGCCCAGGCTCGCGTTCCCCAGGGTTCGGGTCCCGCTGCTGCCGAGGCACAGCGCCGATCCAGATCTTGGGGATCGCAAATGGATCTGTCAGAGGGGTTTGAGACGGGCCCCGCCCTATCTCAGCCCTCACCTGACAGGTCCAGTGCTTTTTCTCAATGTTTGGAAGCACGCTTTGCGGTTCCTTCCACATTGGGAGAAGCACCGGTGCTCAACGTATCCAGCTCCGAGGAGCTGGATGTGGAAAGCACCGATGTAGCAGAGAGTGAGGAGCTGGTGGAAGTTATCACTCGCGCTGTGGCTAAGTTGAACATCGATTGGCCAGCGGAGAGGCAGGACGTTCGTCCTAAAAGCAAATTAGATGAACGCTTCCTGCCCTCGCGAGCACAGCCTCCTCGTCGGGGTCTCCCGTTTTTTCCAGACCTCCACACTGAGGTGTTGAGGTCCTGGAAGAAACCAGCCTCCTATCGTGTGCATAGTGCTCAAACCACGCACTATGCATCGATAGTGGGGCTCAAAGAGCACGGTTATGGGACGATGCCAAAAGTGGAGGAGACGCTCGCTAGCTATCTCTCTCCACAATCTGCATCGCCCCTAAAGGCCCCGACACTGCCCACCAAGCCCGTGAAGGTTACATCTAGCTTGGTGGGCAAAGCTTATCAGGCCTCGGGTTAGGCTGCGGCATGCCTCCACACCATGGGCGTGCTGCAGGCCTACCAGGCAGAGCTTTTGGGGGATATTGATGAGGGTGGGGGAATTATCTCTCTGATTTATCTCTCCGGGCCACTAAGGAGACGGCCAAGTCTGTCGGTCGCGCCATGGCAGCCCTGGTGGAATCTAAGTACTATAAAAGATAAAGACAAACACTTCCTGCTGGACGCCCTGCTTATGCCTCCTGGCCTCTTCGGCTACGCAGTCAATACTGTCGTCGAGAGGTTCTAGGAGGCCAGTAAACAAGCGGTGGCGTTCCAAAAGCTCCTCCCCCGTCGCTCTCATACCCCCGGGGCTGCTCATCAACACCAGCAGCCCCATACTTCCAAAGCCAGCTCCTCCCAACAACACTGTGCTGCCCAGAAGCAGAGCGTTACCACCCGTACTCTCCCTCAGCGACACGGGGGGCCAGGTGGTCGTTCTCAACCGCAGCCTTCGAGGGGTAGGATGGATCTGAGGTCTGTCCTCATCGCCAAGAAGGCTGCGGGGAAAAAGTCCTTGAGGGCAGCCCTCTCCGAAGAGAAGTGTTTGACACCTCAGCGTATAGCGCTTACTTCTCTTCGGTGCCCTCAGGGGACCGTTCTGCCAACCCTGCCACCTCGGGCGCAGCGGCCCCCAGCGAACATTCACCCAAGCATCCGCCCGGAAACGTAGCGGTGCTGGGGTGTTTGTTCCCTCCGAGGAGGGTCTCAGAGCGGTCAGTTCGGTTGCCCCCTGCCGGTGCACCGCCTCGGGGCGCTGAGCTGGTTATTCAAAAGACACCAGAGGCCAGTCTCGAGAGACTGGTTCCCTTAGTAGAATATCTGACAGCGTGGAAGCTACTGCCAAATATTTCTCAATGGGTCCTGCGTACAATCGAAAAAGGTTATGCCATTCAGTTTGGGTCTCACCCACCCCGGTTTATGGGGGTCCTACCCACCGTGGTGGGCCCCGAGCAGGCTCTGGTTTTGGAACAAGAAGTAAAAACTCTATTGGAGAAGGGAGCCATAGATTATGTACTTCCCTCCGACAGAGAGAACGGTTTCTACAGCCGTTACTTTATTGTTCCAAAGAAGGATGGCGGGTTGCGTCCCATTCTAGATTTGCGTCAACTGAACCAGTCCGTTATGAAGCTCAAGTTCAAGATGTTGACACTGAGGCAGATCGTATCACAGATCAGGTCCGAGGACTGGTTTGTTACGATCGACCTCAAGGACGCATACTTCCATATCTCCATCCTTCCACATCACAGGAAGTTCCTGAGGTTTGCTTTCGGGGGCAAAGCTTACCAATATCGGGTTCTTCCATTCGGCCTAGCGTTATCACCCCGCACGTTCACCAAGTGTATGGACGCAGCCCTGGCACCACTTCATCTTCAGGGCATTCACGTCCTCAATTATATAGACGATTGGTTGATTCTGGCTCAATCACAGCAGTTAGCGGCTCGGCATCGAGATGTCGTCCTCGCTCACATGAAAAGCCTGGGGTTGAGGTTGAACGCCAAGAAGAGTATGCTTTCTCCAGTTCAGAGAACCACTTTTCTGGGCGTGGTTTGGGACTCTGTTGCGATGCAGGCGCGTCTTTCTCCTGCTCGCATCGAATCAATCCTTTTTACCATAAGCCGGTCGCAAAATGCTAACGACAGATGCTTCCCTCATGGGCTGGGGAGCGGTCCTAGACGGACGCTCGACTCAAGGTCTGTGGGACGGTCACCACCTCTCCTGGCACATCAACTGTCTGGAGATGCTGGCTGTCTTTCTGGCTCTCAAGACTTTTCTCTCAGATCTCAGGGGCCACCATGTTCTTGTCCGTTCAGACAACACATCGGTGGTCGCCTATATAAATCACCAGGGGGGTCTGCGGTCGCGTCCACTCTCCAAACTGGTGCGCCGAATCCTCCTGTGGTCCCAGGGGAAATTTCTGTCGCTCAGGGCAGCATATATCCCCGGGGTCCAGAATGATGGAGCAGACGTCCTGTCGAGGCAAGGGCTGGAGCCCGGGGAATGGAGGCTCCACCCCGAGGTGGTGAAGCAAATATGGGAAATGTTCGGCCAGGCTCAAGTGGATCTGTTTGCGTCTCGAGAGACTTCCCACTGTCCACTCTGGTTCTCCCTCACACATCCAGCTCCTCTCGGACTGGATGCCATGGTACAGACGTGGCCGAGGCCTCATCTGTACGCATTTTCCCCGATCGCTCTGCTCCCGGGAGTTCTAGAAAGAGTTCGCCGGGACCACGTCCGGCTCACCTTGGTAGCCCCGCGCTGGCCGGGCAGAGTGTGGTTCTCGGACCTGGTATCTCTCCTAGACGGCTCTCCCTGGGAGATTCCGATCAGAATAGGAGATCTGCAGGCCCTTTCGGTTGCCCCCTCGTGCTTGGAATTTGCACCTGGTATGGTGAAAGCCTTCCTTCATCCCAGACCTGGTTACATTCCTAAGGTTCCCACTAATGTGGCCAGGCCCATCGTACTGCAGGCCTTCTGTCCTCCTCCCTTCAGGACGTCAGACCAGGAACGCCTTAATTTGCTTTGCCCTGTTCGGGCCCTAGATGCTTACGTCCACAGAGCTGCCCTGTGGCGTAAGACTGAGCAACTGTTCATCCTCTTCAGGTCCCCCAGCAAAGGGGCCCCGGCATCTAAGCAAAGGATGAGTAAGTGGATAGTCGAGGCTATTTCACTCGCTTATGAGTCGGCCGGGCTGCCTTCACCTCTAGCAGTCCGAGCCCACTACCGAGCCTACCGAGAAGTATGGCGGCCTCTAAAGCCCTTCTTTCGGGAGCCTCTCTACAGGACGTCTGTGATGCGGCAGGCTGGTCCTCACCGCACACATTCGTCAGGTTTTATGAACTTGACCTCAGCTCCCCCGGGGCCCGGGTTCTCTCTGGTGATTGATGAGTCACACCAGACAGGCCTTTGTAATTATGGCGGCGTGGGTATTAACGTTCCCAAAGCGTAAATTTCTCAACGCAACGCGAGTTCCCTCTTCAGGGAACTAAGGTTACAGTCGTAACTGAGACGTTTTTCTGTTGCTGACCACACAGGTTTCAAAATCCCATAGAATGCAGATGTAGAATGACGAATGTATGTTTGTTGAGCAGCAAATCAGCATATCAGAATGAATTCTGAAGGATCATGTGACACTGAAGACTGTAGTAATAGCTACTATAAAGTCAGCTTTGCCATTGCAAAAAATAAATTACATTTTAAAATATATTAAAATAGAAACCAGTTATTTTAAATTGTAATACTATTTTAAAATTAGAGTCACATAAGTTACATACATTTTGAATAATGAATAAATTGAATAAATAATTAGGTTGTGCACAAATGATCTTTTACTGTACTGAAAAATAAATATACTTTGCATTTAACTTGGTCAGCAGTGGAGAATCTTTTTTCATGTCATCTAAAGCAAAATGTAAAATATATATATATATATATATATATATATATATATATATATATAGCACACTGAATTACAGAGTGATTTGAGGGGGCAATTATTATTGCGGACCAATTTAAAGTTTCTCAAATGCACTAATATATTTAATTTGTAAACTTAATTCCTACATCTGCCACTGGTGGAATTTGGAGGTAATTAGATAAACATACGGATCAGCAATTAAAAACCAATATATGACTCAATGGTCCAGTTAACAACACCTGTCATTGTTAGATATAAACCTGCTGTGAGCTAATGTATTTCATAAAACAGTGGGGACAAAATCCAGCATGGTAAGAAGTGACTAAAAGTAAATGACACCTAGGCTTGTAATAATGAACAACTGCAATGAACTTAAACAGTGCTATAATTCCCCACAGCAATTATATCTGAATCTGCCCATATAAATGACATAATGGAACAATTTGCAGTTTTACATTGACAATTGTATACTTTACTTCCTCATTTATAGACTGTAAATCTCCCACAACAGTCTGAGAGTCAGAGATCCTTAGAGGTGCTCTGGTGGCCCATGAAGGGTATTGCTTTGAGTGTACAGACTGACTGTGTGTGGAGAACATGGGTCAGTCTAACTTCACTGCAACATGCCCTTCCCATGAGTGTCTGTAAGCATCATAACTAGCAGGTCTGGCAGGGCATTAATCAGGAACATTAAGACTGCTGAAGAGAGGGACACTTACAGAGGACGTCGAGATCCCCGCAGGGAACTGAGTTGGGTACTTAATGACCCATTCAGACAGGCACACAGAGACCTGGACTTTGCTGCCTGACGCAAGCGCTGTCCCTTTCTGCCTGAAAAAGGTTTACATTTAAAATATTTAATTTTACAAAATATATTTAACATTGATGTGTATCACTTCATCAATAGTCACAGTCATATTTCTTCAATGTAGTTTGCTCATTTATTTTATGTTTTCAGAAGCTTGACCGTACTTTCCTACAAAGGCTAAATTCATTAACGTCAAAAGTTGATGTTTTTTTTGGTTGAATCTTAATTGACTTAAAATTTCCACACACTGTTTTCTCTGAATCTGAGCACAGTTGAGTCAAACCCATCTATGAAAGGACAGAACATAGTCTAAGAAATTCTGCTCAGTTTTGAATAAATGTGTAGTTAAAGGGTTAGTTCACCCAAAAATTTAATTTCTGTCATTAATTACTCACCCTCATGTCGTTCCAAACCTGTCAGACCTTTGTTCATCTTCAGAACACAAATTAAGATATTTTGGATGAAATCCAAGGGTTTCTTAACCATTTAAAATGTGAACTGTTTATTACAATTTATTTAACAAATAATGAGTCAGCGTTCTGATGTTGCACACGGAAGCCTGCACTGCATTCACTACGTCAACTGCGTATAACAACAGTTCAAATTGTTAAATTTTTTTTTTTTTTTTTTGTGCACAAAAATTATTCCCATCGCTTCATAACATTAAGGTTGAACCACTGTAGTCACATGTACTATTTTAACGATATCTTTAATACCTTTCTGGACCTCAGAACGTGCAATGATGTTGCTGCCTATCTGTGGTTTAGAAAACCTCAGATAGATTCTCAAACACTGGGTGAAACACACTTCCCTTAACACACACATTTGCATGAACACACACAAACAATCCTACTGATAGTGTTTCATCTAAAAGAATCTGCTCCAGCTCTACAACTTATGTACATTTCCATAACTATCCTGACTTCTGTCTCTGTCTTTTCCTCTCTCATTACTTTCTCAGTCTGTCCATCTATCTGTATGTGCAGAAGATCGTCTCATTTGCTGGACTGTCTAGACAGCTTGAAATTGAAAGAGATCACCAAAGAAATGTTGCACATCAAAAACATTAACAGTTAAATGTGTTTCCGGGGTTTTATAATCTCGTCTAAAAAAAAATACAATATCAACAGCTGCTAACTGAAATGCCCTTAAGAAATAAAGAAGCAAATTCAAACATTAAATTGTTCTGGGAACTATAGCAGTAAAATGGCCAGGTAGATGTGGTTCTGGTACTAGTAACGTAAGCGTTCCACATTTCAATTGCATTATTTGTCATGACAATGAAACATACCGAATTGTACGGATTTTGCACAATTTTCATTTTTGGCCAAGTGGTCATACCAAACTTGTACTCATTATTCTCAACCTATAATTCAATAAATCACTATGTGGCAGCTGTAATATTAGATGTTATTTTGAGGGTTTTTGTAAAAAAAAAAAAAAAAAAAAGGCCAGATGGAAGGAGCTCTCCTCACAGTAAGCACAAAGCACAGTAAGACCACTACCATGCAGAATGTAAAGTGCTGTGGCTGGTCAAGGAAGACTAGTGAGCATGTTGAAAGGAGGATGAAAATCACCTGAATGTGGAACCACCTCAAAACAACTTCTAAAGACCTCCAACCTCCAATTTCATCTTGAACTGTAAGCCAACGACTATAAGAGACTGGATTAAAAGTTGTACATTTATTAGTTTTATCTGCTGCAAAAAACACCTTGCATTTGACAAAGAAAATACTGGAGTATGGAAGATTGGAGCCATGTTCTGCAGTCCGACAAGTCTAAATATAACAATCCAGCACTGAATGGTGTCAGGCATGTTTGTAGGAGATGACTGGAGTGCTTTAATGCCAAATGCATGGATGGCGCCATTAAGCACAGCAGGGGAAACATAATGGCACTGGGGACACATGTCTTCAGCAGGTGATAGAAAGATCTGCAAAGTCGCTGCTACTTTGAAAATGGACCAGTACTTATGTTGGGAATCCTGCTGAACACAATGTAGCCAAGTATGGAAGATCTGTTCAGAGATCAAATGTGTATTTTCTAACATGATAAAACCAAGTTAATACAAATATGTGGTTGCCATTTGCCATCTCCATTCAACAATGCCAAGGCTTTTTAGTTTATGATTGCTCAACAACTGCATTGTTTCACATAGTATACACTGTATGAATTATGTTTGCATCACTGAATCATTTTCCTATCAGTGTTAAGCTGCTTTGAAACAATCTGTATTGTATAAAGCGCTATATAAATAAAGGTGACTTGACCTTTGGCACTACAATTCATGGCGTACGTATCAGTGACAAAATGTAGACAAAACATACAAAGGCAAAGTGTCTTCAGATGCTCTGAATCCAGGGCACCAGTGCCCTTGTGTGTATGTGTCAACTTTGGTGGGGAAGGAGGGAGATTCCTCTCCAGAGGTCAGTGTTTCAGTGTAGGGTGTTCATCAGATAATTAAACCCGAAGGGAGTAAATACACACACGCACACACATTGTCATTTTCTCCCTCATAAAATGCTCTCATATTTGTTCCCAATTGGCAGAATGTGAAAGGCACAAGCTTGTTCTGTAAAGCTTGCATTTAACATCCCTTTGATTTTTCATCTCTGGCTTAACAACTGAAAATAGACATTCCTTTAGAGTGGTGGAATGTACATTGCTTTAAATCAAATCTAATATAGTCGCCTTAATACACTATGTGTGCCCTCCAACAGTTCTTTTGCTATCTTGGTTAAAAAATTATACTCAAGTGTGTCTACAGGTTCTTTCACCGTGTGTTATTTTGATGAAAGCCATCTAAACTACAGAAGTGCTTTACAGTAAATAATGCTGCAGACCACATCATAAGATCTCACTAATTACTAATTATATATACACTATATTGCCAAAAGTATTGGGACAACTATCCAAATCATTGAATTTAGGTGTTCCAATCACTTCTATGGCCACAGGTGTATAAAATCAAGCACCTAGGCATGCAGACTGCTTTTGTGAAAGAATGGGTCGCTCTCAGGAGCTCAGTGAATTCAAGCGTGGTACCGTGATAGGTTGCCACCTGTGCAATAAGTCGTGAAATTTCCTCACTAATAAATATTCCACGGTCAACTGTTAGTGGTATCATCATAAAGTTGAAGCAATTGGGAACAACAGCAACTCAGCCACAAAGTGGTAGGCCACGTAAAATCACAGACCGGGGTCAGAGCAGGCTGAGGTGCACAGTGCGCAGAAGTCGTCAACTTTCTGCAGAGTCAATAGCTACAGACCTCCAAACTTCACGTGGCCTTCAGATTAGCTCAAGAACAGTGCGTAGAGAGCTTCATGGAATGGGTTTCCATGGCCGAGCAGCTGCATCCAATCCTTACATCACCAAGTGCAATGCAAAGCACTGGACTCTAAAGCAGAGGAGACATGTTCTCTAGAGTGACGAATCACGCTTCTCTGTCTGGCAATCCGATGGATGAGTCTGGGCTTGGCGGTTGCCAGGAGAACGGTACTTGCCTGACTGCATTGTGCCAAGTGTAAAGTTTGGTGAAGGGGGGATTATGGTGCAGGGTTGTTTTTCAGGGGTTGGGCTTGGCCCCTTAGTTCCAGTGAAAGGAACTCTTAATGCTTTGGCATACCAAGACATTTTGGACAGTTTCATCCTCCCAACTTTGTGGGAACAGTTTGGGGATGGCCCCTTCCACAAAGCAAGGTCCATAAAGACATGGATGAGCGAGTGTGGTGTGGAGGAACTTGACTGGCCTGCACAGAGTCCTGACCTCAACCCGATAGAACACCTTCGGGATGAATTAGAGTGGAGACTGCAAGCCAGGCCTTCTCACCAACATCACTGCCTGACCTCACAAATGCGCTTCTAGAAGAATGGTCAAAAATTCCCATAAACACACTCCTAAACCTTGTGGAAAGCCTTCCCAGAAGAGTTGAAGCTGTTATAGCTGCAAAAGGTGGGCCAACTCCATATTAAACCCTACGGATTAGGAATGGGATGTCAATAAAGTTCATGTGCACGTAAAGGCAGGCGTCCCAAAACATTTGGCAATATAGTGGATATATGTCCGGAGGGGATATTTGCTTTTTTATAACCTTGATTAAATAATTAAAACAATCAAAATACTGTATGAGGAAATTATCTGATACTTTTACAAATATTTTAAATGAAAAACAAAAAACAAAACACTGAACTTGGTTAGGGTATTTATATGACAAAATTATTTGGCAAAAAGGCAAAACACTACAGCTAAAGGTTTTATTTTACTATGTAAAAAATGTATTAAAAAAAACTGACTACATACACTGACCATACACAAAACTATACACTGACTACAATATAATCAGTTGTTAATATTTCATTGGTTCTCTCTTGTTTTTGCATGTATTCATAATTTCTTTGTATGAGAGCATGGCCAAAAATTATAACAAAAGTTAGTATACTTCTTTACTAAGGAGACAAAAGTTGAAATGAAAAGCATACAGAGATGATATATAAGAAATGTGATGATCGAGGAAATTATTATAAACATGTATTTTTTTTTAAAAATCCAAACAAATTATTAATTTCTAACTGGTTCTAGTAATTAGTGAGACCCTGTGATGTGATATGATGTGATGTAATGTGCGGCAAGATTTAATGTAAAGCACTTCTATTGTTTAGATGGTTTTTATCTAAAAGATATTTCCACCACAGAACGTTATTAAAGCAAGTCATTTGAAATGTGCCAGAGTGATAGAAATGTTCATGTTCAAATGTTCATGGACAAATTACATGAACTAAGGTGAGCGTAAAGAGTTTTTTAAAAGTCCACAGTAGCTGAAGAAACAAACATCCACATGTGTGTGTTTTTTCATGTTAGTGACCTGTGCATGTCCCTGCCTACCTTAACCACGTCCTCATCCGTCGAGCGACATTCCACCGACTCGGTCACATCGGTCACAGTACCTTCGGTTCCGACGGTGACCACTTTCACTGGCATGGCAACAGTCTTCCCGGTGAGCACTGCGGTGTTAAGGATCTCTGTCTCCTGCACACAGAGGGCAGATCAATCAGACTGCGTTAACTCAGGATAATTCACCCGTCATTATTCACACTGTCAGCTCCAGCTCTTCAGTGCCAACATCGAGTCGCGCTATTAACCCAGTGAGTCATATCATTCAATTAGAGTCATCAGCTCTGGAGAGTCTCAGAGTGAGATGGAGAGGTCTGTTTAGAGCCAAACAACACATCCTATTTTTATGAAACTGATCCACTCTTAGATAATATTAACATGAAAAACACACCCAGGAATAAAGTTCACTACCAAGCCACTTCAAAAAGAAATGTATTTCTTTATATAATTAGAAATATATTTTCATATATTCATTCATTTATTAAAATAAAAAATAAAAACACATACATTCATATGTATTACATGTCATATTTATATATTAAATAAAATATAAAATAAAAATAAATGAAGCATTAAAAAAGCTAAATGATTAATAATTTAACATAATAGTACTGAAATAGACATTAGTGATAGAAATAGTGATGATTGCCTGATGAAGCACCAGTAAAAAAGATTCAAATTATGCTTACAGTAAACATCAGTACCGCTGTAGGAAGTTCCGGAAATATGCTTTTTATAGAGAACAGCGTCAGGGCAAAACATTGTAGGCACATCTTATTTTCACAGAAATATCCTGTAATTATGAAGAAATTACAGCTATGGTAACCATTTCTGCGAACCCATTCTCTGTGTATAATCTTATCTAAAACACTCCATGTGTTCAATCTACAGTTCAAACAAACCAAAGGATGGGTAATTAGATCACTTAAGTCTGACTTGTGTTTTTTCTGCTGGCTGGGGCTATAGGTGAGGAGACAGCACACAGCTGCCCTCATCATAAACCATGTGCCACTTTGAGATGGATAAACTAAAATAAAGAATAAAGCCCTCTGCTCTGCCAAGGTTGTGTTCTTCATCATAGGGTCTTTTCTTTTCTTGATGTCACAGCTCTCGCCATTCTCCTTTAGAGAAAACAGATAACATTATTTAATCCTGAACTGTGGATAATGAAATTTCAAGCTTGTTAATAAGACTGAGGTCTTCTGTTCCTTTTTTTTTTTCCTCCAGGCTGATCCCACTTCAGGCTTCACTTGGCAGCTGATTCTTATTTCAATAATTTTCACTTTAATGCACCACAATTGTGAGGATAAACGAGCCACTTCCTTTCTTTCCCTTTATGCGTTTAAGCTGATCATTATTTTCTATCTAACACAGGCTGCGCTGTCTACTTCTGAGGTAGAATTTGAATACGCCATTTCCCTTGATTTCAAAATTATGTAAATGTACAATAGGAATGTAGTCGGAGCAGTATGAGCTTGGTATTCAAACCTTACGCTTAGACATTTTGACAGGGAGTTATCGCCTGTGTTTGATTTGCTGTCAAAACATTAATTTATCAAGACCAGGAAAATGACTCTGATAAATATTCCACAGGATGGAATGGGTGAAGTGTTTACAATTTGCTCTCCCCCATTCACTCGCTTCCTGCTCAGATGCATTCAAAGAACTCAGCGACAGTGTTCGGCAGACAAGGTGCTTTCAAATGTCTTTCAATGTGTCCATTCACCGTCTGTTAAAACCGAACAATGTAATTTTCAGTCAAGCCTGAAGATTAGGGAGTGAATTAAAAACAGAAGCGGTGGAAAGCCTCTCATTGTGACGCCACAGACTCTGATAGGTGGCTTTACTTTAAAAAAAACAAAAAACAAAGTTTAGGTGAGTTCAGTTCAGCAAGGAAGGACAGTTTTAAACCACACAGGTCAAATCCATTGACCCTTAAGAAATACAAACGTGTCTCCACCATCTGACTCGCATGGCAAAAGCACACACGCACAAAAAAAAAGTAGTGGAACTTTTTTTGCTCAGGAAATATCAAACAAAAATGTTTAATATTTTAACGCTTTGCTAAAAAAGAGAGAGAAAAAGAGAGAGAAGAATAAAAGTAACTATTTATCCACCATCAAAATGATGGGTATGTGAATGTTTGCAGATATAGAAGGATTACAGTACTCTACCCTTCCAATATATAGACCAGAGTCTCCAAATTCATAAATACCCATACAGCAAGAAGCCTTAATCCAGTTCAGTCACATGAAAGTCCCATTAGTCCCATTTTTTTTTATTTTTATAAAACCATAGAGTTTCTCTATGGAAAAAGTAGAAACACACACACAAGTGCCTCGCAGAGTCTCTCAGAAGTAAAGATGGGCAGAGCTGTGAAAGAGTGCGTAAAAAGATTGTGGAATACTTTAAAATCAATGTTACTCAACGTCAAATTGCAAAGGCTTTGCAAATCTCATCATCTACAGTGCATAACATCATCAAAAGATTAAGAGAAACTGAAGAAATCTCTGTGCATGAGGGACAAGGCCAAAGACCTTTATTGGATGCCCATGGTCTTTGGGCCCTCAGACGACACTGTATCACTCATCGGCATGATTGTGTCAATGACATTACTAAATGGACGAGGAATACTTCCAGAAACCACTGTAGGTAAACACAATCTGC
The DNA here is from genome assembly GCA_037101425.1 of Elopichthys bambusa. Classification (NCBI taxonomy): domain Eukaryota; kingdom Metazoa; phylum Chordata; class Actinopteri; order Cypriniformes; family Xenocyprididae; genus Elopichthys; species Elopichthys bambusa. Next base: position 11,280,309 of record CM074450.1, read on the forward strand.
CGTGCCATCTACAGATGCCAACTAAAGCTCTATCATGCAAAAAGGAAGCCATATGTGAACAAGGCCCAGAAGCGCCGTTGTGTCCTGTGGGCCAAGACTCATTTAAAATGGACTGTTTCAAAGTGGGAAAGTGTTCTATGGTCAGAAGAGTTCAAATTTGACATTCTTGTTGGAAATCACGGACACCATGTCCTCTGGGCTAAAGAGGAGGGAGACCTTCCACCGTGTTATCAGCATTCAGTTTAAAAGTCAGCATCTCTGATGGTATGAGGGGTGCATAAGTGCATACGGTATGGGCAGCTTGCATGTTTTGGAAGGCACTATGAATGTTGAAAGGTATATAAAGGTTTTAGAGCAACATATGCTCGCCTCCAGACGACGTCTATTTCAGGGAAGGCCTTATGTATTTCAGCAGGACAATGCAAAACCACATACTGCAGATATTAACAGCTAAAAGCTTGGCTTCGTCGTAGAAGAGTCCGGGTGCTGAATTGGCCTGCCTGTGGTCCATATCTTTCGCCTATAGAGAACATTTGGCGCATCATTAAACGAAAAATACGTCAAAGATGACCACAAACTCTTCAGCAGCTGGAAACCTATATCAGGCAAGAATGGGACCAAATTCCAACACCAAAACTCCAGAAACTCATTACCATGATGCTCAGACATCTTCAGACTGTTTTGAAAAGAAGAGGATATGCTACACCATGGTAAACATGCCCCCGTCCCAACTATTTTGAGACCTGTAGCAGGCATCAAATTTGTAATGAGCTCATTTTGTGCATAAAATTGTAAAATGTGTTATGTTATCTGTGTTCTATTGTGAATAAAAAATTAGCTCATGTGATTTGAAAGTCTTTTAGTTTTCATTTAATTCAAAAAAAAAAAAAATGTTCCAGCATTTCCGGAATTCGGGTTGTGTATATATATATATATCTACATGATCTACAGGAATGGGCATGATGCTTTTGTGCATAATGCAAAGTACAGTCTTCTCACGCTTCTGGCATTGGCTTGAAAATTAAGGAAGATTTACTATGACAGCAGGACTGATGTGGGTGGCATGAGAACCAGCAGAACTAATATGCCACTAGTTCACGTCCACCTACACTCCCAGTCCTTCCCCCAATCATGATGCTCCAGTTGTTGAAACACACACACACCATCCTTCTCCTTCCCCCAACCCCATCTCTAGAGCTCCTATGAGCTGCTGTTCCAGAGGGAGGGTGCTGAATCCAAGCACAATGTGTTATTCATGCAGTCTTGTCATCCGCTGCTGCCTGGCGTTCGGTAAACATCACTCCCTGGGCCGCTGACTGATTAGTGTTAGCTATGCGTGGATGCTAGGTTTCAAGAACAGACTGGGTTGACGTACGCTCTCCCGGAGAGCATCTCTATGGGAGGGCAGTGCTTCTACAACACGCACTTACCCTTAAATGGCTTCACACTATCTTGAGGAAGAGTGAGAGAAATAAGAAGGAGGTAAATCGATAAAAGGCCATTATACTTTTTGGCGGCATTTGTGGGGTCTAAAGAGGTATTGAGGTCGGGGAATGGAGGGTTAATATCAGCACAGGTGATTGGTTCAGTTTGCGGTGGACCTTCGCCGCCTCACACAGGGTCTAACGCTCAAGGACAGGCAGCGCTGAATGCATCAGCACCCCATGTGGATCCTCCCAGCTGATGCCGCAGCTATGCTATTACAGAGCCATCGATCGATGGCTGTATTTCTTTTCAAGACCGCGGGTCCTCCCAGCTCTTCAGCAGCAACGGCTGAAGCCGTTTTGCTTCTGAGAGTCTTGCTGACAGAGCCTCTGATATAATGGTACAACAGTACAGACAAACAGGGAGCAAAGAGGAAGATGGCTATTGATTTCAGTAATAGTGCAAAGAGATGAAGCGAGCGCTTAGCTGCCGTTGAACACATTACAGCCAGGGTCAGCCAAGCACCTCTCTGCAGCCGCTAGCATGAAGATAATCACAGTTTTGTGTTACAGTTTCCGCATCAACCCATAATCCAATCCTCTCCACCTCACTGCTTGGTTAAATAAGCGCTCTTTCCAGGAATTACGAGCAATATTATGAACAGAGGATGAACTGGACATGAGCATAATCTGGATAACTCCTCTACCGTTGCTTAAGAAATAAACATTGCTGTATTATTCATGACATTGCATACATATGTTAATAGAAACAGCATGATTTAGCCAAGTAGAAATTGTTCCTGGATCAAGGTTCTATGTTGGTCCTGGAACAACATTCTTATCAAATAATAATAGGCCAAACACGTTCCCTAACCCTTAGCTACCCTCAAAACTAAGTAGAAATCCTTCAAATGAATGCTTTTCAATCCCTAACCTTGGCCCCTAAGATCAAATTCTGATGACAAGATGATAGAAAGCTTGCTCCAGGAACATGTCTTCCTTGAATCATGCCAAGCACATACAGTAGGAGCAGTATTGCATCTTATTCACAATCAGTGTTGGGTAAGTTACTTCAAAAAAGTAATGAATTACTAATTACTAATTACATCATCAATATTGTATTTAAAATACTTTTCTAATTACTCTGTCTGAAAAGTAATTTAATTTCTCAATAAGTAACTTACTAATTACTTCTTAAAATCCCTATAAACCTTGACCGGATAGACAATAGAAAGGAAACTCTTTTAATAATTTAGACAAACATGGAATAGTTTAGCATTTTATAGCTTTTTAAAACATTTTAACTTTATTAAAACATATACTATAATATTTTTATTTACTTTATAATACTTACATTTTTAGGGATGTCAATAGGGATGTCACTATATTAAATATCTAGTAGTCGGTACCGATACCACCAAAAGTGCACAATACTTGATACCAATGTCGATACCACGGTAAAAATATATAAAAATACAAATAAAACAACGCTATATATTTTTTTCCAGGTAGGTCTAATAGTAGTAAGTAAAAATACCACAGAAATTGAATAATCAAATATAAAATAACTCTGCATAGTCATAACTGTATAAATTAAATATAGATTAAAGCTTTTCTTTTGTTGTTTGATTATCATTTATAATACAGACAGCCAATAGTAGACAGTAGCATGTTTTAAAGGCTGCTGTCACTAAGACCTAATGGACGGAGACAATATGCTGTTACACATGCTGTTCACATTCACAACGTGAATGTACGCCAAGACGGGCATTTTGACATAACTGTGTGTGTATTTGAACGTTTATGTGTAATAAACTGCAGAAATCTGACACTCACGAGAGGCGATTATGTGTGTGCGCTTTGGTTGAGAGCGCACACAGTTTTTTCTCCCTAGGACATAGCTTACATTTGACCGTAATGTTCTTGCCTACCTGTGTCAAAAAGTAAAGTAATTGGAATTATTTCCATTCTGCAAAACAGCCAGTCGCTTCTGCCGACATCTTCAAAACTGGTTTGAAGTTGCGAACTCACGTGCAACTGCACTACAGCTAACGATTTTAAAGAGGCAGCGTTCACTTTTACCTTCAGATGACAAATTAAGATTTTAAATTCAATATTGATTTAAACAGAACTGTTGAACTAATTTGATGTTGAACAGTATGTAACACAAGTACATTATAAGTAACTGTAATTAAATTACCTAAAAATGAACAGTAATCTCTTACTTTACTTTTTCAGTGGATAAGTAATTTAATTACAGTAACGCGTTACTTAGTAACACCCAATACTGTTCACATTATCTTTCCACTGCACCAACTAGACAACCTCTATTGATTGGTAACTAGAGACCAACATATTACAAAGCATATTATTTTTTATGACCAATAACTATTATTTTTGTGTGTATGTTCTACTGTGTGAGTTTTACACTTTCTTCGTACGTTGAATACAGAAGGCGGTCTGGCGGAAGCTAGATATTTTACTTCATAACTTGTTAAATATGGATTTTTTTTACACAAATGCTTCACTTCAGAAGGCCTTTGGAGCTGTGTGGAGTACACTTTATGATGGATGGATGCACTTTCTTCAGCTCATACGCGTGACCCCTGTTCACTGCCATTATAAAGACTGGATATGTCAGGATATTTATTAAAATATCTCTGATTATGTTCATCAGAAAGAAAAAAGTCATATACACCTGGCTGGAGTGTGATTAAAGCATGGGGTAATTTACATATGAAAGTGAACTAATCCTTTAATACCAGGTGGAAACAGGTTCTAAGAGTTTGAGGGTTAATATCAAAACAGTACAGCCATATAGGAACTTAGATGAACTCCATCACCACTCTTTTAAATTAACACTTGCTAAAAAACTCCACCAACTCTTAATAACTGTAAAAAAAAAAAAAAAAAAAAATGCACACACACAACTTAGATGCAATCGCCATCTAACATTTGCCTCTCTCATTTCCTCCATCTCTGGGCAGTGAAATGTGGAAGTAGATTCCATATGCCCTGCATAGTGTAGGCCTCTAGGTGAGTGATAATGAATACATAGGCAGTTTCAGATGAGTGTGATAAGGCAGCAGTGGTCGTGTGCACAGCAGCAGTGGAGAGAGAGGGAGGGAGAGAGTGAGATGCTGGTAGTAATGAGGTAGCGTGCGGTGAGGACCATCGATCCCCACGGCTCATTGGCAGGGCACAGGTTTACCGAGGCCAGCCGCCACACACAAATACACGCTTCTGTCTGCATCTTAATCTCTCAGCAGTCACAAATCAACTTGCATTTCTTTTAGACAACTGCACAAATTTTTCTATCCCTCACCCTTTTTTCTTTTTTCCTTCTGTTCTTGCACGTGTGTCACACTGTCCTGTGCTGCAAGGGGTTCTAGAGAAACATTTGCATCAACAGTAAATAAAGCAATAATACAGAGAAAGCTCAAATACTGTGCTACGGTGAACACTCTGTCAAACTGCAGAGTTTAAATGACTTTTCTTGAAAACATTCTTATAATAAATTGTTTAGTTCACAGTGTTAAAGGATAAATTCCATGTTTTGTGCTCAGATAAAAGGTCGTTGGTCTCAGATAAAGATCAGAAATGTCAAAATGCATTCTAAAGATCACAATCCTGCTGAAATGAACAGCTGAGCTAGTTTTGCTGGTTAAAGGGTTAGTTCACCCAAAAATGAAAATTCTGTCATTAATTAACCACCATTGTGTCGTTCTGCATCCATAAGACCTTTGTTCATCTTCGGAACACAAATGAAAATATTTTTAATGAAATCCGAGAGGTTTCTGTCCCTGATCTCTTTAAGAACTTTTTGAAGCGTCAAAGTTCTAGTTGCAAAGGCAGTCTATAGAGGGACAGAAACCTCTCCGATTTCATTAAAAATATCTTCATTTGTTTTCCCAAGATGAACAAAGGTCTTATGGATGTGGAAAGACACAAGGGTGAGTAATTAATGAAAGCATTTTCATTTTTGGGTGAACTAACCCTTTAATGCTTGTTTAGTTGGTAGACCAGCCTCAATGGACAGGTTTCTTTCTCTGTTCTTTCGTATTTTCTTTTGACAATATGGGACGGCACATTCAGTATCTAATTTGAAGATATTCAATAGTCTTTAGTTTGCATAACAATGAAGCACATTACAGTTTACAGTACTATGGACAAAATAATATACAAGCAATTGCTCAATCAATGATGCGAAGACACAGAGTTGTACCATGATTTGCTATTTGCCACTAAAGGACAAAACATCAATATCTTTTGTCAAATTTTCTGGAAGAGAAATTGTCAGTGTTTAAGAGTACACCAGCATACAGATGGCCTCAAAGCTAGCATACAGTATATGGGATAAAAGCTGCTATTTTTGTATTTTTGTTGCAGGACATTGTCTTTTGCACTAATACACTAATATAAAAATTAATCAAGTAATGGTCAATAACAAATAAATGGCCAATATTAAAATTAAGATATCCAATTAAAACTATTTTGTTGAAATACACTAAAAACTAAATCAACATTTTAAATGCGAAAACTGAATTTAGGCATCACAACATTACAAGGTACAGTATAAAAAGGATATTAATTTTGAGATTTGCTAAACATTTAATTATTAGTGTATTTAAAGCTTAACTTTAATTGAGAATTAGATGACAAAAAATGTAATGTAAAAAAAAAAAAAAACAATATTGTTCCTATATATTGTGCATCCTAATTATCAGCAACAAAAGAACCACTAGTAGACAGTTCAGAATGTAAATTTGATGAGTCTTTCAAAAGCATTGCCTGATATATGGCCTACAGCCTATGGAGAACACAAAGAAAAAGGAATTACCTTATCCTGTAGGAGGTTTACAGAGGACACTGTTCAAACAGACTTGAAGGAAGACAAACAGCAGGCCAGGGATGCTCAGAGAACAGAGAAACCCATGAGCTCTGAAGTAAAGCCTGACACACACCGAAACTCAAGACTAAGGCCAAGAGGCTACCAAGAACCAAACTAAACAAATCCTGGAAGGAAAAAAAAAATTAGAAGAGGGGTTTAAAGGGAGATGCCTCGGACTTGGCAATTTGTTTGATTTTCCTTTTCTCTGAACAAACTCTCAGAACACTAAGAGAAGACAGGGTGGCAAACGAGAATGAAAGCACTTTCAATAGTCAACAGAAAACAAGCTCAGCAGGGACCGAAATTTGCCTTCGAGAGGACTGAATGGCCAATTACAAGGAGCTTAAGTAAACTTGATTCAAAAGTTGTGAGGTATAGAATCAGAGAGGGAGGAAGAAAGACAAACACGCACATTATAAAGGGAGAAAGAGAGCGAGAGCAAGTGCACATGCTGATGCATCCTAATGAGCCAGAACAGATTTCCTGCATTTTGAGGGTATCATGCACTGCCAAATCCTATTAGGGCATCTCCTCATTCAAAAAGTTGAAAGTGATGTGATTACATTGATCCCCTCCTGCTGTGTAACACAACAATCTGCTCTCCCAGCATTCCGAGAGAGCTCGAGACAAATGCGCTCCGTCAGAGGGCCAGACAACACAAGTGATTGGTGGCTGCTGTCTCGCTGTCTGCGGCCGTGATTGTTGTCTGAAATGCACTGGTGGGCCGAGCGGGCTCAAGCCGGGGGTGTCGAGCTCAGGCTGTAAGGGCATCCGGACTCATTTTCACAATGTTATTACATCATTCTCTGCCTTTGCCACTACTGTATGGCTGGGCTATGTTTACCGTAATGGGCTGAGACAGCACAGCTCTCAAACGCAACGGCTGATGGCGCTTATTTGGCCATCGAGTGGGGAACGGGGCCGCGGCGGCTGTCCTCTCTAATGAGGCCGAAGAGACAGCTGGCAGGCCAGAATTAGCCGGTGTCCGTGAGAGGGGAAAAAGCTAATTCTAATGGAGCAGAATCCTCCGATGGGACAGATTGGAGTCTCTTGCCTTTGTTACCGTATGCCATTGTTCCTGTCACACCAATCTGCGTAGTTCCTCTACATTAGACAGGTAGAGAGAGAGGGGGAGAGGATCGCCACGCTTGGGGTGATTAAAGCTGACCGCTGACTCTGCTGCTGGCATAACGAAGTCTTGATTAAGTTTAACAAGGTGTGGTGATGGCAATGTCATTGTTATGGACAAGGGGAAAAGCCGCCGTGGGGTGTGTGTGAGAACGCTGCACTGTAAGACGCAATTAAAACGGGTTGCAAAAGAAGGCAGGTTGATTTAATTCAAGCTGCTATGCAAAAATGAATCGAAGTTAAAGTCAGGAGAAAGAAAGGTGAAAGGCTTTAGCTAAGGAAAGGGAGCATTCAGATTTCATCTGTTTGTGTGGTAACAGAAAATAGACCAACCTTTTCACATCAAAATGAAATCATCTTCCTCATACCGCCATATTGAAAAGAAGCCGATGAAGAGCAGACGTGTAGCCCATCTCTAATCAAACACTATTTTTCTCCTTGCCTCAGCCTCTCGCTTTATTTAAAAAGATGAAACTGACACAAAAAAATTTTTATCATTTGTGGTAGAAAGACTGGACGCAAAGCACAAAGTCCCTAAAATTTCAGCAAAAATGCAGCAATGTATAAATAATATATATATACTGTATATCATTGCTTGTGCATTTCAATAGTTCAGCGAATTAAAGTATACATATCACACAGCAGCAGAGGCTTCGAATTTAGTAGGGATGCTAGGGACATCCAATACCCAGCAACTACAGACACATACCTCAGAAAAATGTGTTAACTGTCACGATTAAATTGAAATGTGAAAATGAATGAAAAGTGTCTACATTTAGATCTTCTCAGGTTGCATCAAAGATGTTTTTTACACGTTTTTGTTAGTTTTCTTAGCAGCATTGAGCATTACAACCAATCACAGACGTGTCTGTTGAGCACATGAATACAATGGCCAAAGATGTTTAAATTAGTCACTGTTGCAGAAGAAATCCGCTGAAAATGCTAGAGATCATCGTGCACTCACTGAGATTCTGCACTCAGTTCTGTGTGTTCTCAACTGCTGTCATCGTAAACAGGTGCAGATATGATGTACTGTAAGAGATTTACTGTGCAGTGTAGTCAAATCAGTTTTTGCAAGACTGACTAAAGTCATTGACCGTTTCAGTGATGGGAAACGTTCTTTGCTTTATTCCCAATTTGAATAGCCTTTTGTTTTCCATCTTCAGTGCAAAGATTGCTACTTTGATCATTTTATTGGTAACAGCCGTATCTTATTATTCTGTTTTTTTTTTTATTTTTATTAATTGATTAAAGTATTTGACATAAAAGATAACACAGAATCATTGAATATGGTAATTACAAAAATTGTCCATATAAAAAAATGCCCCTGGTAATCAATGCATGATTGTTTAGATACTCTACCATGAAGTACAGAAAGATAAGTTGTAATGTTGTTACATTACATACATACTGAAATTGTGTACTTATTACCTCAGAGACACACTAGGTGTGTTTACATGGAGCATTGTAATCGGTTTACTAGTCCAATCCGAATGAAAATGCTCCATATAAACACCTCAGTCGGAATAAAAATGCCCAAATCGAATGAAAGTGTCATCGGTTTGAGAGGCGTGGGATAAACCTTTCTATAAACCGAACAAAATAAAAATTCTTCCATGTAAACGTGTTAAACCATGTCAAGAGGCCAGGGGTCATCAGAATGCACGATGGCGGCGCAAAATCAAACTAGAGTAAAACTGAAACAACACATTTATTAAATACACTGAAGGAACTTAGTGTATCATTACTACGGACCTTCATCCACACGCTTCTGCTTTTCGGAGGAGGGAGGGCTAGTATTGAGATGCTCCCTAGAGATGCACAGCCACCAAAAAGGTCAGCTTCCTACGCCCGTCTTTTCCCCATACCTTCCAGCAGTAATATGCTACAAATTCATTCTGTTGCTTGATTAAGAGCAACACTTCACATAAAAATAGTATGCATAAGAAATAATGGAACTCCATGTTGACAGGAATAAAAGGCGGCAAACAGGACATAAGCTAATGTACGCATGTCACAAAGTCATTCCGACTGAAAGCGCCGACACATGTAAACACCATATCGGATTAGATAACGTCGCATGTAAACAGTCCACCGAATCTTTCAATCAGAATGATTTTAATCGGAATAACAAAAAAAAAATGTACATGTAAACGTGGCTACTGACATAAAAATCTCTCTTTATGAGTGTGTTCTACATGTGGCTACTATATCTATAAATAAAGGCTTTAGACGGACTCCCGTCAGTCTCCTTTGCAGTTGACGTAGTGAACGCAGTGCAGCGCTTCCATGTTCTACCTCAGAATGCCAACAGTTCATACTGTATATATGTGTGTATATATATATATATATATATATATATAAAAACTCGCCTGTAGTGGATAATAAATTCTGTACATAACACATCTGTGCTTCCCCGCTCTTGAAAAGCACCAGCTGTGACTGCCCAGGCATCGTATAGCTTAAAATAATCCTTATTATCTTCTAGTTAACCTTATTTGTTTGAGGCCACTCACAGTTTCCTCTAATTTTAAATGAAATACTTTTGGTTTTGACCCATTCGCCCATTTTAAAGCAAACTGTATGCTCAATTAACCAAATTAGAGCTAATTAAAGTGCTAATCATACTGTTGCTTCAGAAGACACATTAACATGTCCTGTCTGAGCTGCAATCATTTATATTATATGCAAACAGTAACAATAAAAAGAAGATAAAAGAACAGCATTGCATGTTTGGACACAAGTTAATCAAGACTAAACTCACCATAGCCAATGGCACGATGCCACCAAGGTCATGTGGTGCCAGACGGATGAGGGTCTGGATCTCATCTGAGAGGGTCCGGGAGATGGGGTACTCAATCTGCCATGTCACTGAGCGACTTCCTAGAGGATCCAACAACCCGTTGACCTCCAGATCCACCTGTAAAACCTTCTGGAAACCGGCCTCCACCCTAACATAGAAAAAAGAAACGGTAAAGAGTAATATCAAAATGTTTAAATGCAAGCTAAATGCATATGCATGTAAAACTCATGGGCGTCTTGTGTTTATTTGTTGTTATGTGGTTACTGGCCTGTGTATGCTGCTAACGGATGAAGGGGCAGTCAAGCAACCATTTATCGACCCTTTTGTTTTTGCACACCTGGTGTGTGTAGGATGTAGGATGCAACGTATGTGGGAGCAAGAGTGTGGTGGTTAACTCTCATTATTTTAGTTCAACAAAAACGCATCCCAGCAGCAACCGATAAAAAAGACAGCAAAAAAGCAATTTACTTTTGGTCCAGTGCCACAGCATTTTCAGAAAAGATTTCCAAAGCGGAGCATAACATTGTCTTCACTGATTGCAATGCAAACAAAGCTGAAAAACAATGAATAAAACCAAAGCCATTTGATTTGCCCAGACCTGGGTTTGATCAGCCTGGCTGCTCCGGCCTCACAGTACTTAGTTAAAACAAAAAGGCATATGAAAAATTCCTAATATCAAAATACAAATATGGAATATGGAACTGCAATTGAATTCGCACCTGGTAGCATGACAGGAACAGAAAAAAATAAACTATATTCTTTTCTCAGAATGTTTTTTTCCCAGAACCAGAACAGTATGATACAAGGTCCCTCTTCAAATAACTCACACATCCATGTAAAAAGGAAGGTCACCGTGAAAAAAAATTATAATTTATGCTCTTTGGTTGACATTACACACAAATTTCAGAAAGAAAGACTCTTTTTCTCTAACACATTGTTCAGAGTTAACAAGGTTGCAGCTTTCCCCATGGAATTGGGCTACTTTTAAACGGCTCCCATGAGAGAGTTTTGTCCTGCAGTTTGAAGTTTGACATATCGCACAAATTAGATTTGAATGCCAGAATTTCTGACCAACCAATAGCCAATCTTCTGCAAATCAAAACAGGTAAGATGAATGCTACTTTTTATAGAAGCAGACAGGCCAACTGTGGTTATGATTACAATGTAGTAAATGTACAGAATGTGAATCAAAAGTGACAGTACAAAAATGTATAATGTTACAAATGCTACTTCAAATATATGCTGTTCTTTTGGACTTTTATTCATCAAAGAATCCTGAAAAATATCACTGTTTGTACAAAAATATTAAGTAGCACAACCATTTAAAAAAAAATGTTTCTTGAGCACCAAATCAGCACATTACAGTGATTTCTGAAGGATCATGTGACACTGAAGACTGGAAAATTCAGCTTTGCCATCACAGGAATAAATCACATTTTTAAATATTTCAAAATACTAAATAGATATTTTTAAATTATAATATATTTCACAATATCACATTTTTACTGTATGTATTAAATAAATGGTAATCATAGAAGACTTATTTCAAAAACATAAAAAACATTACTTATTAAACATTACTACTTACTTCTGATTGGTCTTTACAACTCTAAATTGATGTGTCTGAATCTGAGAATATCTCTTTTAGAGGTTATCCTTTTTTCTTTACAAAAAAATATCATCAATACAATCTTCCTCAACTGAAGCTTCAAGAAAACAAAACATCTTCCTCCTGTCACCAGCAGTTCTAGTAAGATTCATTCCAAAAAGCACTAGATTCTCTGATTTCAATGTCATGGAAACAGAGACGACAGGATATCTTTAATAAGCAAATCTGGATGATCATATCCGTTTTCACACGTTCTAATCTGTGACTTTACATAATAAAAGCGACCGCACACTGCCAGTTTCTACCAGATCACACATGGTGTAAGTTAATTTGATTTCTAGATTCCTTAAAGACACATTATCTGTAAGGAGCAGAAAAGTGAACTCAAGACTAGAAAAGGCTTTTGTAAAAGACTTAAAAGTCTTGTTATAAATCCTTAAAGGAATCATCAGGACTTTTTTCTTCTGTAGACCACAAAAGGAGCTGTTAGAAAAGGATTTTCATGTTGTTTTGCTTACAATGACAGTGTAAATGACAAAAATGCCTCATAAAAGTATTATAACAGTGGTCCACACAATTTATATTCACTATATATGCACTATATTCAAAATCTTCTGAAGTCAGACATTAGCTTTGTGTGAGGAACAGATCAAAATTTAGTCCCTGTTCACAGAAAATATTGCTATTGCTGTGATGAATAAATAATACCAATATTCATTTTTGGGAGGACTATTCCTTTTACAACTACAAATAAATAACAATGACTGACCCTCAACAACTGTCTCAACAACTACAACAAAAACAAAAGGTCTTGCAAGGCCATAAATGACGCTTACCAGCAGGCACTTGGTTAAGCACTTGTCATGATCACACAAAAAGGCTACTTAAAGTAAGTGGCATTTTTTGTGCTAATGTGGTGCTGGTAAAGGAAGACGGGCAGCTAAAAGGCTCTGATGTTAAAGAGGCATTTTGTGAGAAACACAGCTGACAGCTTTGTTGCACTTAAAAATAAATGTATCCCCCTTGCAAACACTGGTTTCCATGACCTCAGTGAATGCTCTGAAGAACCCTGTTAGCTCAAATACTGTAATGGGTCATTTTCAGTTTTCTCATTCAACGCTAAGAGAATCAAAGCAGCACAGGATTACCACTGCCATTATGACTCAAATGTAAGGTCAATATCTGTCCAGTAGAGGGCGAAGTGCAGTATCTCTTCACCAAGGCGGGAACCTTTCCACATCATCAAAAGCTAATGCTGATTGATTAAAATCTTTTTGTTTGCAGATGGAATCTGGGAATTCCTCTGTATTTTTGCAGCTGATTTTGTGGGACAATTTGCGAACTGGATTTAAAAATGGTGAGATGTGTTAAACCAAGCATACTGGTACAGATGTAGCCAAAATGTTCAAGAAAAAACATAAGGGCCGGGGAATTTTAAGAATGACAGACGTTCCTGCAGAAACTGCAGAACTTACGGTGAAATTCTGAGCGTATGACTTAGTTTAGAGTGCATTCTACCCGTTTATAGACTATACTGAATGAGTTTTCTGCTCTCGAAAGCCTACCTCAACAATCTTATGCTATGCAGTAGAGGTTATAAGGGCAGCAAATATGAAAATCATCTCAGACATAGAGAGCGAAAAATGAAGCCTGAATACATATTTTTAAATCATAAAGAGTACTTTGTGAAAACAGGAATGTAAAGTGGAACGTCTCAGTGAGAGTTTCTCTGTGAAGTCTCGACAGGTGCTCAATTGCTCATCGCTAGGATGAATGGATTGTTATGTCAAAACATATCAAAATGCAGAGAAAGCCAGAGGAACGTTATTTGTCGAGATAGACTCGCACGTAACCATCAGAGGGAGTGAAATTCTGCCAGAATGTATAGGTCTGATGACAAAGGGCTTGGCTACAGGAGGTGGAGAATTAATATTTAAAGTGGAGTAGGTGAAATCCCAATCTTTCAAAAAAGGTTCTTCGACTGAATTTCCCGAAACAGAAGCTCTTCAAAGAGACCGTGAGCCTTACTCATTTTACACAACCATGTAAAAATGGCGTGAGAGAGAAAAAGAGAAGGAAAAAAGGGTAGAAAATGGAAATGGCTTTCATTGTGGAGACTCTAGGGTGGATATATTCATGCACAGTGGTGATCTGCTTAGCACTGACAACAATGATACATCAAACGAATGGAATCAATTTGACTACAAAGCCGCTGTGGTTGGCACCTCGCGGCTCGGGGAAATAAAAGTCAAAGCCGGGGAAGTAATGGCAGTTGGCGCGTCAGCTTTGAGTAAAGCTGTGGTGGAATTTCATTTCACAGGTTGTAGAAGAGGCTGAGTGAAAGAGCCACGCCGAAGGCGAGCCCTCGCCCTCCTGCTGGAGGATTTGCCAGCCGCCTCTTCCACTCCTTTCCCTCTCAAAGGCAATGCTGGGCACTCAGGACCCCCAACAGGCTAAGCATGAAACTCAATCACAGTGCTGGCATGGGGGCCCTGACCTGCATCATGCTCACTAAAGTAGTTTATGGTCTAAAGACGGAGTTCACATGGTCAGATCAAAAGAGAGAAGAATGAGAGAGAAAGGAAAGGATCAGCAAAGACTATAGAAAATAGTTAATATGAAGCCTATTTGTGTGTGGAGGGAAACAGTGGTGCATTTATAAAGCATTAGGTTGCTACAAAAAAAAAGAAAAAAAAAGAGAAAAAAAAAGATTGTGATAAAGAATCAGTTTCTAAGGCTTACAAGGTTTGTGGTGTCAACTCTTGTAAAGATATTCAAGAACTCTGCAATTGCAGGTAATTGAGATCTATCCAAAAGATAGATCTATACAAAAGTAGTTGCAAGTGTAAAGAAGTGGTTATACAAACAAACAGAAGAGAGTAACATCAGTTGATGTCAGTTGCCGGTATGCAAAAATAATCCCTGGTTTTGGTCATAAACAAATTGTTTTTAAACAAAACTCTTAAATGAACAGATCTATAAAGTAAAAAACAAAAAGGTGAACAGGGCTGTTTCCCAAAAGCATTGTAGACCTAGGTACAGTAGATTGAAGAAACCATTGACACAAATGGTCTTAAGTTAGGTTTGCAATGCTTCTGGGAAATGCAGTTTATCGTTTAAATAAATCAATCTATTGAATAAATCTTTTAAGCAAATTAATGTTTAAAGTAAACAAATCTTCTTTTTCATCTCTTGTAAAGATCATGACTGATTTGATTGATTTTTCCTGCATTTAAAGACTGATTAGAACATGAAGAAATAGTATTTGAGTGCTTTATTGAAAACATCTTGAGTTACGTATGTAATCCTGATTCCCTGAGAAGTAAACGAGATGCTGCACCAGCAACCGATGCAGTGTTGATTTCTGTATGAAAGGGAACGTCTCATTATGCATGTAACCCTGGATTCCTTAGAAGGGAAACGAGACACTGCGTCAGTTCCCTATTGTTCCCTATGGAAGGGAACCATAATTAATTTAGGTCGGTCTAAGTTGATATTTCACCCCAGAAACTGCCGGTATTGCACACAGGTGAGTACTGCCCCACTATCGCCACTACTCTGGATATTCACTGCTCTGAGTAACTGAGTGAGAGAGAGAGACAAAATGACCCATAGCTCATTGTTGTTGTATAGGTGTATTGATGTGTGTGTGGAAGCAAGAGCATATAAGTGGGTGCACATGGGTTTGTCAATAATACATGACAAGTACCACAGCATTAAGGACCTTATTGTAATCCATAAAAGCAATTCTCAACGTACATCACAAGAGCAACAGAAAACTCTTCAAGTGCAGAGTGCAGACAGTTCACAAACCTCTACTTTTTAGTGTAACTATTCTGTAGGAAAGTTAGGAGGATTCACATACAAAATGTATATACTTGCACCAAAAAATGCTAAAAAGTAGAAGTGATGGAAATCTAAGTGTGTAAGTTTCTCTTAGAATAAAAAACAAATTAAACAAGAATATTGTTGGGTAATTTAAATGTGCAGTGTCTGCAAGATTTAAAAAACATTCAGCAACCACTGAGGAGGCTGATAAATGGTATAATCGTGGTATAGACCTAAAAAAAAAAAATTGCACAGTAAGATACAAAGTGGTTAAAAGATTTATTTTGGTTTGCTTTTTATTGTACAGTAGGTTCCAGAGCTTAGCAAGGTGCTAACTAGTGATGATCCAATAAATGAACAATACTGAAATTAAATTAACTGTCATATCTGTCATAACATGACATAATCTTTTTCATTGATTTAGATAAAATATAGTGCAAAATTAAAAAGAAAAAACTAAAAGTGAATTTAGGCATTACATTATAACATGAGAAATGGATATTCATTTTGAGATTTGCTAAAGAATATATTTGAAAGTGTTTTTAAATTACTAGTGTTTTAAAGATTAACTTTGTTAGCATCAGAAGATGGCAAAGGTAATCCAAATGTAAAAATTGTCAGAATGAGCATGCACAATTAAATATCCAATATCAACCAATATATTTTCAAAAAAAAAAAAAAAACCCTGCATAAATCACCAATAACTTTTCATGTGTAGAATCCTTGAAATCAGGGCTGCTTTAAATGTATATAATTTGTAAAAAGTTAGTTGACTCTTAATAAACATTGAAATTGTTCACCAACTTATGTACATGAATGATTTTTTCTGTTCACACTGCAGTTGCACATCTATATTGGTTGTCATAATATAACCACTAACATGCAGTGGTTCAGTGTAGTAAGTTAGCAATGAAAGTTTTGCAGGTTTCGAGTTCACAATATCTAAATACTAAACACAAACTGATTTTTCAGTAAACCTTCTACAGACTTCTAGTTGACCATTTCTGTCTCCACCACTTGCTATGCACTACTAAAAAAAACAACCTTACTTCGTATTCATATATGGTTTAGTAATATTCCTTAACATATTAAGTACAGTAAATTAAACTTCATAATTAAATATATTTCAGTGCCTTTTCCTTACACAAATATGAATTAAGTAAACCTAGCCCTGTAATTCTGTGAACAAAACAAAGGCTTTAATTACATTTTTTTAAGTTTTAAACTTAAATTCTTTACTTAAATTTAAATAAGAGTTCAATTCAATTTACAGGATATACTACAGCTAAGATGGCAATTGATCTATTTGATTAGAATAATGATATGACTATTGAAAATATTACATATGTGATAGATGTTGGTAAATTACTGACCCTTAGATTTTTTTTTCACATGTGAATGGAACACTTTGTGTTTTCTGGACAATATACACAAAATATTTCAATATATACTAAATATTTGGATTTATGATCTTCTTATATTATATCTTTATATCTTTCTTATGCTAATATTCAGCTGTTTAAATGTACTTAGCACATGCTGATATGTGCTAAAATGCAGTGTCGTTATGTTAACGTGTTTACAGGGGCTTTAACATAACTCTAACTAATGGCGCCCTAGGTAACTGCGTAGTTTGCCTATGCCTTGAAAAGGCCCTGCTTGAAATTATGGACGAGCAGCATCTAATGCAAAATACCACCGACAAGTGGCAGAAAAAACAGACAACCTCGACTGTCTGTGACCCACGATCTCATGAACCTTGAGGGAGTGATGTAATATTCATTGCACTCTGCAAGTTGATTTGCTAGGTGTTGCTACCTTAGGAACGCAAGAGGTTTAAGAAGAATGTGAAGCTGCTGGACCGGATGGAAGCTGAGGAAAATGGCTGCCCTTGGGTGAGAGATCCAGCTGGGAACATCATTTAAATCCATTAGCCAGATATCATCAGACTTACCCGCTCACTTAGTAGCTACGTTATCACCGCAGCAGACATGTAGTGGAATGGGAAGTACAGAGTGAAATGGATGCCCAAGACGGCAGTACTTCACACTGAATTACCTGAACCAAGCCTGGGTAGATGGGCGGCTCACAAAGCCATCTCACCAAGCAGTATCATGTGTGCCAGGCTCAACTTTGAAGTACGAATAATCATATATGTGCTAGATTTAGCCAGGTTTAAGAGAGTTCTGCTCAAAAAAAAAAAAAAAAGAAACGGCAGAAAAATTAATGAATGTTGGCTAAACTTCCCATTGAAATCATTAAACTTTTGGAGAATGGAGTCTGCTAGTGTTTATGTACAGGTACATTTCTTTCTCTACTCTCTTATTGATTAATACAAAAACTGAAGCCATTGAACAAACATATGTTGCCTCATGGGCATAGTAGCATATATGACCTTGGAAAACACAATAACCGAAAACACGGCCATATGAGGAATCATTTTCATTATGCTACAGTGATGAATCAGAGCAGTCATTATAGCCACTAATTCATGCTCTGCATAAGCCAATATAATTAAGTGTTCGAAAATGCAATCACATGGGATCCATGTAAGTGCTAAGCACACATGCACAAAGCATGCTAATGTCTGCATACTCGTGAGAGTCACGCTAGCACTCTGGTTCCTACGCAGCACTTTGTTTGATTTAACTTGATTAACTTCCTTGCCATATGTTTCCTATTATTTTTTCGCCATTAAGCTCCATCGCTCTTCTTCTAGTCATGAAACATGATATCATTCGGTTCTTTCAGAATGTGGGATGAATCCAAATGATCTGAGTTCTGTTTTCTGACTGATGAACTTCCCATCTCTCATACTCTGTGCGGACAAGATGTCAATCCGTAATTGGAAGCTCTCAAGCGTAACATATATACTCAGACTAATTAAATGAACCAGAGCTAAATGACAAAACACACCATACTACACAGTCTCCGAACAGGTTGTCCCTGATACAAGTCATTACAAAGGGTCATACACACATACAAACACTCCTTTGCTTCATATGCAGACATTGATTTTATTACTTTTGTTGGCTGTTTAGAAATAACTGGTCTGATCACTGTTTGCAGTCTCAAAAAAACTAGCTGTGTCATTGTACCCGATGACATCTCTTTTGAAGGCTATGCAAAAGCATCCATTTAGTAACTATAGTATTTCAATCCAAGGGGGTCAAGGTTTGGCTGATTAGCATTGAGCCGGATGGTAGATGCCACAACTACATTTTGTGAAATCTTTTGTGAAGTGTTTAAAAGTAGCCACATATTTTAATTATATTCAGCAAGGTTGCATTAAATTGATAAAATGGATAAAAAGTGACAGTAAAGACCTTTACAATGTAACAAAAGATGTATATTTCAAACGAATGTTGTTCTTTTAAACATTCATTCAAGAACCCTGAAAAAAAAGTATCCACAACAATATTAATCAGCACACCAAATCAGCATATTAGAATGATTTCTGAAGGATCATGTGACACTGAAGAAAATTCAGCTTTGCCATTACAAAAATAATGTTTTATGTAAACATTACATTTTAAAATATATTAAAAGTTATTTTAAATTATAATATTTCACTATATTACTGTTTTTGTATTTTGTATCAAATAAATTCAGCTTTGGTGAGCATAAAGAACCTTTTTTAAAAACAATTTTACTGACCCCAAATTTTTGAACAGTACTGTATACTGTTTTTAGCAATCGTCGTCAAAAATAAGTTGCTAAAAAGTTCTCTTCTTTTACATTTATAAAATGTATAATATTCATTTCATATGTTTTAAATATTTTAAATTCATTTTTTTTTTATTACATTTTTTAAGCGTACAACCTCAACCACATGTTTCCATATGCCATATAAGACACTTACAATATCACTTCGTCTCGTGAGGTGCGACCTTCCTTGATTCATAAGCTGTTGGGGGAAAAAAATTTGTGTTTTGACCTCTGAGACCATTAAGATTGGGACTGTTTCTCCCCTAATTAATGTGCTCAAGCAAAGTAAAATATAATTTGGGGATGTGTCTTTTTACATATGCAGATTTCTGCAGCACAGCCACAGTGCAACACCGTATTCATAAGTTCATTAGGAATGTGTTCGTAGCAGCACGGCTTGTACAATTTAACCCAAATTGATGGATTGTTCTCCGGGTGTGCTAATAGTGGCCAGAGGCATTGTTATGGAATGCAACACCGGTGCTTACGGGGCTGGAGGGTGTGTTCCTTTTTTCTCCCCTGAGAGGAAACAGACAGTCAATAGAAGATCCAGGATGAGCAACAGCACCCCCAGCATAGAGAGAAAGACAATTTAATATATTACAGGGTGCATGTTTTATTACAGGAAATGAGCTCAGGCTGGCGATGAGGAACACACAAGGCCATGTTTATTTTAAGAGCTGCGCAGAATAGAACATCAAAAAACTTTCCCATATTTCAGTGCAAACATCATTACTATAATAGCATACAACATCTTTTTCAAGCCACCCTTAAATCAGAATATGCATGTGTGGAGATATATGCATAAACATACACCCACGACTTTGCCTTTGAGGCATCGTGTCCTCCCTGTTTTAAGGGAAGAGCCCTGCTCTCATTTATACAAATCCAACAACACTGACATTCAATCAATGACAGGGCTTATGGTACAAGGCCACAGGACAGTAAATTAGGCTTAAATCAAACAGCCCAAAGTGCAATTTAGGCCAAGTCACAACTTCTCCACCCTGCAGATGAAGGAATTTTAATCACCAGTTGGAAAATCAGTAAAAAATTTAACTGTCAGAGCAATATCCTGATAAGACATGTTTGACTGGAACACAGCCATAATCTCAGCAATCAAGAGCACATGGCCTAATTACAGAGCTAACAACTCAGAAGTAATCATTTTTAGTCACATCCAAATCTGAACTTGAAATGTAATATCAGTAATATTTAATAATTAATTAATAAGTTATTGGTAATTCTTTAGAATACTGTTCCGCCATTAATGAATAACTGTATATACAGTAACAAATGAGTAACGCAATTTTAAAGGGTTAGTTCACCCAAAAATTAAAATCATGTTGTTCCAAACCTGTAAGACCTTCGTCAAAATAGTCAAGGTGACTACAGTGGTTCAACCTTAATGTTATGAAGCGACAAGAATACTTTTTGTGTGCAAAAACAAAACAAAAATAAAGACTTTATTCAACAATTCCTCTTCCCTGTCAAGTCACTGAACACAGTGCAGAGCTTCCGTCTTTATGTGCGAACGCTGGCCGACGCTGTTCACGAGAGCAGCACGACGTATGCGTGTGATGCTGACGCAGGAGCCAGCCAATACTGAGCCGGCGAAGATGAACGAAGGTCTTGCGGGTTTGGAACAACATAAGGGTGAGTAGTTACTGAAAGAAATTTCATTTTTGGGTGAACTAACCCTTTAACATACTAACTGCTGTTAACACTAATAATGAGTCAAATATTAACAAATCCTTCAGAAAGAATTACTACTTATTTGGATCAGTATTCCAAAGTAAAAAGCATGATAACTCTCTAGTAAAAGTCATTGTAAGCTTTTGAAGTTTTTGTAAGGGTTTGGATAGTAATTCCTTCTGGTGGATTTTGTAACACTTGAGTCATTACTACTGGGTTACTATGATCTTCACTTCAGAATACTGTCCCAAATAATTAGTAATTCCTTTAGAAGGATGTTGTAACACTTGAGTCATTACTATCCAAAACCTTACAAAAACCTCAAAAGCTTACAATGACTGATCTTTGCTTTAGAATAAATTATATATTATGCAGTATTATAAACCTGTATATAGTAGTTCTTAGTAGTCCTCTAGGAGGTATGAAAAAAAAAAAAAAATATATATATATATATATATATATATATAGCTAATAGTGAACTACAGTACCTCATTCAACTGAGCGCTATTACTTACTAATTCATTAATCAGTTTCTTGTTAGTTAATAGTATGTTAATATTGTGTTTGTTCCTTTGTAGTTATTAATTAATGACAGAACAGTATTCTGAAGTGTAACCAGATTTATATGTTTATTATTACTTATATGTTTACTTTTTAATTCAGTTTCTTAATTCTCAAATTTGACCTGAGAACAGGATGCAGAATTACAATTGAAATCTGAATGTAAGTAAGTAGAATAAGAATTATTTAATATTCAAAGAAATTCATAAAACATATTTAACAGAACAATAGAATGATAGACAGAACAACAGAATTATAGAAAGAACAGATAATTCTTCAGTTCTGAATTGGAAGAACACTGTTTATTTTAGTTATTTACATTTATGAAGCAATGTCAATAAAGTTTTAAAATGATCTGATGTGACCAAGATAACTTCTGATATAAATATTGTAGTATTTGCTGCATCTTCATGGTCCCAAGTGTGAGATAAATTATGTTTCTTAAGCCTTTTAACTCACTGAAATTTGTGAAAGTGTGTAAACACAGAAATTTAGAGAGGGAACATTGACTATACCTTTTAAAAGTTCAACACACGTCACTTGTCAAGGCAAGCTCTAATTCATCTGCAGGCGACATGATATTTTTCATCTCTGAACATTCCTACATGCACACAACAAACTAATTACTAATATGTATTTACACATTAATTCTCTGTAATCTGGCTTCTGCCCTTGCCTTCTGTAATCATCCTTGCGTTATTTATACCCATACCTACACACACACTAATGCTGAAATGACAAGCACTCATCCTCGATAAAAAGGGGGATTTGTAAAGCATGGCAACACGTGTGCAATCATTGGATGGATTTAAAGCATCGATCACACGTTATTTAATTTGTGTGAGTGGCGTATGAATCTTAAATGCCTTGTGTGGCCTTGAGCAGTTATGTAATCATAAACGAGCCATAACGGTTGCCGGGCTTTGGAATAAATTAAAAATGGGGCTAAAATGTATTTACAGGCTCTGTCATCATTAATGAAAAACAGAAAATGGCCCTCCCACCCCTTAACATAATGGAACGGTCTAAATCGCTTACTATGATTTATATTGGCTCCTCTGCCCAGCCCCAACCTCTACAAACCACAATCACTACGGGGGATAACGCAGATTTCTACGGTATCCTCTCCCTCTCTCCATAGGGATACTGGCCACATCTGAAATCTCCTTTCCATCCTTGATCCTAAACCAGCTCTCTCACTCCAGAGCGTTTGCCCCTCTCTAGCTTTATCGGGCAAAGAAACACCAGGGTTGGTAGCAGCTCTGCCAGCCGAGAGCCTGGAGACAGTAAAGAGGGTTGTCAGTGAGGCCGGGCTGGACTCATGTGATAAGACGTAGTGTACAAATCCAGGGTGGCAATTTAATCCGAACCATCCTGCAGCACTTCATATCAGTAGCAGCAACTACTGTAGAAGTGCCGCGGTCTCTGTATTCTATCATAAACACAGATACACAGCAAGACTCCATTGGGAGAAAAATAAGAGCCGTCTGTTCTTAAAGGGCATTCAATTTTTGACATACTCAGAGGACTTGGGGCTTCAGGAATTCAATGTCAACAGTGATGATCCTTCTTTAATAAAGAACTTTAACATCATAGTCAAACAATAACAACACACACTGGCAATTTGGGAAATAAAGTATTATACTGAGATGGAGCCATGGCCGAGAGATAAAGGTTTGAATCTTACCAGCGTCTAGTCCAGAAACAATTGGTCAAGGTTTGGCTGGTGATGTTGTAACTACACCATTTGGCTGCCAAAAGTATTTTTTATTGACATCTACATTGAAACCAGTCAAAAAAAATCTACAATTTTTGCTTGTAACATATAAATAATAATATTTATATGTACTAAATTAATCAAAGAATTATGAAAAAAGTAATGGAGTAATGCTGCTGAAAATGTAGCTTCGCTATTACAGCAATAAATTATTATATTGCTATTAAAAGTTTATTTGTATGGGAGTTTTGAGTTCTGGTATGTTTTTATAGCAGTCTTTATGTTACAGTATGGCTGTGTAGCAAGGAACAAGGACGACGGAGAATATGTAGTATAGTATTTAATGACAAAACAGGCAGGAATACACAAGATCAACATGAACGAGAACGGACAAGGAGTGGAGGAAAACACAGGGTATATATACACGTGACAAACAAAGTGAACTTAACAAGGTAATTAACTAGACACAGGTGAGAGCAATGACTAATAAAACAGAATGGGGAAAACTGGGTCAAACTAATGGAACATAACAGTGAACATGTAACATATCGCCCCCCTCCCGGGAAGACACGTCCTCGCGCTGTAGAAGTCCAGCTGAAGAGGGAGGGGGCGGAGGCTCTGGAAGAGGGCGAGGAGAAGAAGGGCGGCAAAATGAAAAAGAGTCCAAAGAAATAGTCCATGGGGGAGTGGAGGGTTTCCCCATGGAGCCAAGGGGAAACCTGGAGCAGGAGGAGCCAGATGTTGGTCCAGAGACCAACCATGACGAGGCCCTAGGGTGGAGTCGCAAGTGAGAGGAGGTGTGGCGGTGTCAACGTGGTGGTAGACACCACCCTGGGGACAACCAACGGAGATGTGGCTAGTGATGGAGACCCTGATGTAGCCGATGAGCCCACGTGCAGCCGATGGTACAGGAGACCGAGGTGGAACCATGGCGACGAGCATCCGAGGTGGAACCGGACATCCAGAGGACAGAGGTTGAGCCGGTGGGACCGAGGATGTAGGCAGAGCTTGGGGGAAGGAGGAGCCAGACAGCGGCGTAGGTGCAGGCAGGTGGACGACTGACCAAGGCGGAGCCGGAAAGACGAGGGAGCCCGGAGAAACCGTGTGGCCGATGGTGTCCGGTGGAGCTGAGGGAGGGAGGAGCCACGGTGGAACCAGAGTGTCGACTGTCCGAGGTGGAGCAGGGGGCACAGAGGCTTGAGGTGGAGACAGGGGACCCTCTGTGTGGGATGGAGCTGGTGGACAGAAGACCGTAGGCATCTGGCATAATGAAGATGAAGGGCTGAAGAACAGCAGCGATGGTGGGGCTGAGGAACTGTTTGGACGAGGAGGCGGGAGAGGGAGGCTGGGCGGGAACTCAGGAAACACGAGGGACACTGGAGAAACAGGCGCTGGAGAAACAGGATAATCTGGAGATACAGGGGGCGCTGGAGATACAGGGGAATCGGGAAACACCTCTCCAAAAAAGTCTATTAGATCAGCCTCAAACAAATCCTTCAACTCTTCTAAATAATGTCCAGAGTTCAACAAACTCACATTTACAGCAGTGGTGGGGCTTTCCTCCCAGCCCTCGAGCTCCACAATCACTCCCTCAGCGACGACTGGTGTTGCCGGTCAATGGTCCAAGGTGATGAAAGGCTTCGTGCTTATCCTCAGCACGGGCTCATCTCTCGCCCGTGGTGGTTGGTTGGTCTCTGGCAATGGAGTGGGGCTGGTGGCGAAGTCCTCCTCCGCAAGGCCGATGGTGAATGGGCCTTGAATCTCCACGAATGCGGAGAAATCCTTCCGCGGACCGCTCCCTGGGAGGCGTGCCCGAGACCGCTCGCTTAGGCTGGAATGGTAAAACACGCAGAGCGAGCGGTCGGGAAAGTGTGTTTGGCACGCCAACTACAAAAAGTCCCTTGTGTGTTCTTCCAGGGAGCGGTCTCTCTGCTCCAGGCATAAAAGGGTAAGGAAAGAAAAAAAAGCAAAAACAAAAGAAAACACCGCAAAACTGTCTTGGTCCGTTCTTCTGTTACAGTATGGCTGTGTAGCAAGGAACAAGGATGACGGAGAATACGTAGTATAGTATTTAATGACAAAACAGGCAGGAATACACAAGCACATCAACATGAACGAGAACGGACAAGGAGTGGAGGAAAACACAGGGTATATATACACGTGACAAACAACGGGAACTTAACAAGGTAATTAACTAGACACAGGTGAGAGCAATGACTAATAAAACAGAATGGGCAAAACAGGGTCAAACTAACGGAACATAACAGTGAACACTTTAAAGGGGTCCTTGATTATGATTTCACTTTTTTAACTTTAGTTAGTGTGTAATGTAGCTGTTTGAGCATAAACAATATCTGCAAAGCTACAACACTCAAGTTCAATGCAAAGGAAGATATTTCCTTTTATAGAAATGGCTTTTTAAGCACTACAACAAAAGGCTGGTAGGGACTACAACAAGCTCCTTCCTGGGTTGGTCACATCACGAATCAAGTTCAGTAGCCCCGCCCACTGATTCAAGCATGACAAGTAGAAGTAGGTAAATAACAGACGTGACACTATCACTGGATCGAGCAACTAAGCGATAAACATGCCTTTGAAGAGTGCAAAATGATGTGCAGTGCAAGGTTGTGGAAAAACACAGTAGCTACATTGGATTTGCAGAGCCTGAAATAAAAAAACATGTTGTGCCTTCTATATCGGATCCGACAAGAATGGCGCAATATACTTATGTGAGTAAAAAAGTTTTTACTGTGTCACTATTGCTTTGTTATAGATAATTTGATATATACGGATTATGTATACGTTTAACCAGAATCACCAGTGACCGGTGATTTCTGATCGTTTATCATCAGTAAATCAAACCAGTCAACTTCACAATGTTTCTCTTAGTAGGATGAAAATATCTGTTATTTAAACTGTGATTAAATTCTATATAGAAAGCGATCAAAGCGCTCCCTTTACAATCACTGGAATTGTCAATCAAACTGCGCAAGTGTTCTGGACTCTCACCAAAACTCCCATTAGAACCTACGAGTCTCTTATTTACACTGTGTTTGCACTTTTAGTTATGATGAAAGCATTTGTTGGTGTGCAGAAATCGAGTTACAATGACTTTTCACGATTAGTAAACTTGAGAATTGTAATAGCAAAAAACGTGCTAAAAGTTTTCGAGAGAATTCCACATGTAATACTTGGCTATTTCCATATACAAAGATGTTATCAGTTACACTGATGTCTCACAGCAGACACATCCCTTAAAACAAAGTGTTCAAATCAGAGGGCTAAAATCAGGGTAGGACAAATGTTTTTTTTTTTTTTTTTTTTTCTAAATTATGACTTATGATTTTTGATGTAAAAATCTTACTAACTTTATAAGTGCACCCCAGGAAACATTATAAAATAATAAAATAATGCAGTTCATGACCCCTTTAACTCAAGAGATCAATAAAATTGTAATTCAGCATCATGTGGCCTCTTTAAAACACCTCATATAATAAGTAACACCTACAGTAGTACTATGCTGAGAAATGTTTAGAGCTGTCTCTAAGAGCTAGACATGTTGTAAACTATACAAAAATAAATAAATAAATAAATGCACTAAACATTCTTTGTCCTGTATCAAAGACAAGCATGACATTGTTGGAGTATCGAAATGTAATACTGGTTCAGTCTTTAACATTTTCTTTAGGTTACATCTAAACTAAACTGTCTTCTGACTATATAAAGAGTTTTTCTCAAATAGCTTTCTGCAGGTATTATAAACCTCCTTGGCTTCAAAGGGAAGTGCACAAAAATGATTTGCTGTCCTAAAAGATTCATTAAAAAAATAAAAATAAACATTTGTTTCCCACCACAACACTGCTACATCAGAAACACTTTATACTTGTCCTTATTGCCCTTTATGTGACTGGGGTTTCTGACAGCACAATGAGAGAGTTTGTTACAAGCAGATACTAACAGAGCTCAATAGTGCACTGACCTGTGGGGTGATGCTTCTGACAAAGAGCTAGCAACCTAAGTGTGTGTGTGTGTGCACGCATGAGGAGAGAGGAACTTCACTAGTGTCCTTGGCACATTAATGAGGTAGAAAGACAGAGGGTGAGAGGCGAGGTCACATCAGGGTCAACTCTGGATCAGCAGTCCGATTAAGTGGTCCAGACACACCGCTTTAATGAAATCAACCAGAGAAGAGGCCAGCGGCAACCAGAGGAGCAAGGAGCTGCTTTAGAAATCACTGCACAGCCTTATATTTATTCAGAAACTGTTTAGTGTGATTGACTTTGTATGAAGAAGCCTGATTCTTTCATTAAAACACCCTTGCCTTGTGAATGGCTGATGGGTGCGTGTTTGTTCCCGCATACGTTTTTCCTTTCACTGTCCCTCATCACGAATTCACCGGGTTCGAGATTTCTTATCTAAACAGAGGCAGGCGTCTGACAGATGGATGCTGACAAGCATGTTTCGAATTTAAATCCAACACCTCTGGGGAAAGGGTGTAGTTTGCATTCAAGCCAAACTATGTCTGATGTCTTTAAGGTGTTGAACATCTTCTCTGTGAGTGAAGTGCATGGGCAATCAATTGCATTTGGCAGATGCAGCGAGGAAAAGCAAGTTGTATAAAGAAATAGAAGATGAAATAGAAGACGAAGAAGAAGACAAAGACTCCTTTCGTCCAGCATATCGCAAACGCAGACTCTTTCTTGATCCAAAAGATTATAAAATGTGTTTTCATCTCGTGAAGCAAAAGTAGTAGTAGTACAGTCAAAATGCTGCATCTTTAACTGCATGAAAGGATAATATATGAGCCGTAAGATTCCTGCTGACATGTTGAAATACACCTCTTTGGTTTTTAATGCTTTATTTAACATCACAACCGACATAACAAATGAAATACTCAGAGTCAGATAAGCAAATTATTACGTTTTGATGTCACTATCGGGAAATAACCTAATTTATTAATAAAGTCATGTAAACAGTGTTTACTTGCATTGTTGGGTTATTGGTTTGCATGTAAACCCGGACAACAGGTTATTTGCATACTGGTGTGCATGCTCAATGTCAGCTGAGCAACTGTCGATTTTATGGGAATCATGACGTATTGCCTTCTTATTGCACCCCCCCCCCCACCCCCCACCCCCGCAAAAAGAACAAAACAAAGGAGAAACCATTAAAAGTTGTGCAGGAACAGACATTAAAACACGCCTGACCTGTCAAACATGCTCTGATGTGTAGTGCATCCGACAAGGAAAGAGAAAGAGTGAGTGTGGGGAGCGTCAGTCTGTTCACCTGAGACTCCACCTCTCCATCGATCTGGCGGCAGGCTGAGAGAAGAAAGGACAAACTCAAAACAAAAGACAAGATGGCTCAATCTAATCCCCGCTGTGGCGCTGCAATGAAAAGAATAAATAAGTTGATGAAAGAGTATCGTGTTCGTTTTTATGCTGGGAATCACCCTGGCTCTCCGTGCCACTGACGGTATGGGGGATTATAGCTTGCCCCATTGAGCAGAGTCCCAACCCCAGGATTAGACGTCTTGCTGTGCCGCTTCAAGCACCTCGATAAGTGGCGTTCCCACTGCTAAATCAATACCAGCACAAAACAGCAAGCAACACGACCAGACACGGCACTCAAGGCCCAATTACAGCCTCTTTACCCATGGAAACATGAGCCAGCAAACTGAACTTCTGGACCAAAAACAAAGTACAATGGGTTAAGAAACAAATTTTGACAAGTTCTTCACTAGTGAAAAGAGCCTCTTATAAAGATATTTTGTTGAGTTTTGCCACGTCGTTCTAGTAGGGTGAGTAGAGTTTGTTACTTTAGGGATGGGGCAGGGCTGTGAATTCCACATAAGGAATTCACTGGAAGCACATCTGCTCCTTCCAGGAGTAACTGATCCTCTCATTTCACACACCGTTTGAGAGGAATATGAAAAAGAAATATTTCCTCCGCAGTCAAGCTGGGTGAGAGAGACAGAAGATGTGCAAGAGAAAGAGAGAGAGAGAAAGAGAGGGCACAGTTTAACCCTTATATCCTGTCTGTTAGTCTGAATCTGATGAAAAAACTGTTTAAACCAGATGGTTTGTTTGTCCTAGCTAATTTAAAGGATTAGTTCACTTTCAAATGAAAACACGCCATTATAAAGCTCGGATGCGTCAGGATATTTATTAATATATCTCCGATTGTGTTCATCAGAAAGAACAAAGTCATATACACCTAGGATGGCTTGAGGGTGAGTAAAGCTTGGGGTAATTTTCATTTGAAAGTGAACTAATCCTTTAAGCTGGTCTATCTCTCTCTGTCTGGCCAATAGCTAAAAAAAAGCTAAAAAAAAAAAAAAAAAAAAAAACTCTGAAGAAATGTTACATGATTTATGTTTGGGGTTTCAAAAACCTAATATCATACATATAATAAGATTTTCTTTTCTTTTTTTTCTTTTTTGAAGGAATGAGAATGATTTCTGAAGGATCGTGGGAAAATTAAGACTTGAGTAATAGCAGCTGAAAATTTAAGAAACGCAGCCGTGGGGAGCATAAGGGGCTTTTCTGTTAAAGTTAGGGTAGGCAATTTTTTTGTTATTCTGGTTAAAACTCTCTTCACATCCTGATAGCAATCAATAATAGAAGTGGTTTAAATATTAAAAACATGTACATCTTATGTCACGTGGACATCTCGGGACCAAAAGATGTTCGTCCAATCATTGCATTCATGTCCTACCTGCATGTAAACATACACATCCAAGCTCTGTAAGTTAAGTTCATTATTATTGTAATGTTATGTGTTTTGAGACATGAGATAATTTAACACAGTCTCTCATGACGCTTTGCAGAACCTGCTCTGGCTGTGTGCGTTCATGTGTTTTGGAGGAGGCATGGCTTTGGAGTTGCTCTGAAGGGAAGGTGGGATCTAATGCTTTTAAAGCTAGCTTGCCTCTCCAAAAATTGCCTAACCTACCTTTAATTATTGAAGTAAATCTTCAATAATAGCTGCCTACCGGTTATAGATTAAGTTTGAAAAATATACTAAAAAAAGTTTGATTTCAAAATGACTGATCCTCAACAGAACATGGGGGTTAAAGCAAGACATAAAAAGCCATAAAAGCTCAGATTTGTTGTTTGTCTGCTTTTATTTGGCAATGTACACATTCAAACAGTGCAGTGCTGCTTTGCCTAACAGAGACGTCTTGAGGACTTGTGATATTCCCTGAAGAAACTTACATAATTTCTTTCTTCTGCTTCTTCTTAATCATCTCTAGTTTCAGATGACTATCAACTTCACATCTTTATCTGTGCGACGTTCCAGTATAATTGCTCTCATATGAGTCATCAGAGGCTCTGGTAGTTTGTCATGCCATGTACTGTACCGCAAGCGTGTTCAAATGCAAAATGGCTAATTCTACCATTTGTCCTGTAGTGCTTTAATTAAGCAGCCCAAAATACTGGTTTACCACCGCTTCAAATAATCACCTACACAGTGACTGATTGCAAATTCTTACAAATTGACTAAATCATAACAAGAACCTTAAATTCTAATTAAATTGTAAAACGGTGACATAATTCCTGAAAAACTTTTTTGGTGTCAACCAAAAACCTCTTGATGTTCCTCAGCGTAAGTTGCTTTGGATAAAAGCATCTGCTAAACAAATAAATGTAAATGTAAAACACCTTTAATAAACTCAAACTCAAAAACATGAACATTAGGGCTGCTTTAGGTTACATTTTAGTTAGAAATTTGTCTTAAAATGTAGCTGCCTATGTACAGTAGGTAGTAGTTAGACGACAAGGTAACTCACTTCATTTTAGAACAGAGCTCCTGTGTTTACAACTTTGTGGGAATATGATTTCAGGCAGACATTATTATGCAGAAAAATGATAAAATCAACCTTTGTCAAAGTGGAAAAAAAGCTACAATATAGACTCATTAGTGATATAGCAGAGAGCTGGAGAAATCAAAGAAGTATTACTCATTACCAATCTGCCCCCTGTGGACTAAAGCAAGCACATGCTCCTGTACCTTTCTCACCATCATTTCCTGACCTCTAAAGTAAAAGAATAGATGAGAAACATCTATCGGGAAAACATCCTCACCTCCTGTACTCTAAGGAAACCTCATTTACAAAGTTTTATGGACAGGTTTGAAAGCCAAGGAGCTTAACTTTGCCCTTAATCTCTTAAGGTGAGATGCTGGTTTAGTAGGGATATTCAGACTGTTTTTCCTTCCAAAAAGTGAGTTTTATTTCAATTTTGGTAAGTGTTTTTCCAGATTTCCAGTGGTCAAAATGATTTCGGTAAGTGCTTTTGAAGCAGTTGTAAACTACAGCTCCCTTGTGCACGAATCATAAAGCTTTAAAAATCCCTGTAAACCCAAAATGTAATTTTTTCAGCTGCCCAGGACGAAAATTACAATTAGGTAAAGCATGTCAGAATAACAAGAATATCTTCTCAAAACACCCACACATTAGGTGGAATAGGAATTTCAATGAGCGAACATAATCAAATAACTGTACGTTATTGGAATATGATTTATATAAAATTCTACAGGCGAGGAAAGAAAATTCTGTTAATGTTCATCATTTCTCTATTTAGGCTGAAAATAAGTGCATGAAAGCTCAGAGTTCTGTCGATACTGCTTACCACCCCACATTGTGTGGCCATTATATGAACTGACACATTTGAAAGTAATGTATTTGCAGACTTAAATCAGACTTATTTAACACCGATATTTTATGTCCCTGTCTCATTCAGGCAGCAAAACAGAGTTTCTTTTTTTAATCAGTGGATAGAATGGGGCGTGTTTGTGAGAATAATTTGCATATGCAAATGCCACCGAAGAGAGGTACTGAAAGAGTTGAGGGACCTATAAGGGCTAAGAGCACAGCTGTCAGTCAATAACTTTTTAATCTCTCTGAGTGAAGAAATGCAGAGTGAGTATAATATAATATTTTTCAGCCAGAAAATGCAATCTAATACCATTTTCGAAAAGACAAAAAAAGGTTGAAAATCTGGAGCAAGAATGACCCGCAGAGTTTGCATAACAGAAAACAGATAAAACCACCATGCACATGAAACAATCTAGATTTAAAGGGTTAGTTCACCTAAAAATGAAAATTATGTAACTTATTGTCATTTATTACTCACCCTCATGTCGTTGTAATCTACACCTGTAAGATGTTCGTTCATCATAAATTAAGATATTAAGATATTTATATTAAGATAAAATCCGATGGCTCAGTGAGGCCTCCATTGCCAGCAAGATAATTAACACTTTCAGATGCCCAGAAAGGTACTAAAAACATATGTAAAACAGTTCATGTGACTACAGTGGTTCAACCTTAATATTATAATTTTTTGTGCGCCAAAAAAACAAAATAACTTTATTCAACAATATCTAGTGATGGTTGATTTCAAAACACTGCTTCATGAAGCTTCGAAGCTTTACGATTTTTTTGTTTCAAATCAGTGGTTCGGATCACGTTATCAAACTGCCAAAGTCACGTGAACTACTGAAATTTCAAAACTCTTATGACGTAACGAAGCCTCGTTTACTGAAATCATGTGACTTTGGCACTCCGAACCACTGATTCAAAACAAAAGATTTGTAAAGATTCGAAGCAGTGTTTTGAAATTGGGCATCATTAGATATTGTTGAAAAGTCGTTATTTTGGGGGTTTTTTGGCGCACAAAAAGTATTCTCATTGCTTCATAACATTAAGGTTGAAGCACTGTAATTAAATATGTTTTTAGTTCCTTTTTTTTTTTTTTTGAAAGTGTTAAATATCTTGCTGGCAACAGAGGCCTCA
This sequence comes from Elopichthys bambusa, assembly GCA_037101425.1. Lineage (NCBI taxonomy): Eukaryota > Metazoa > Chordata > Actinopteri > Cypriniformes > Xenocyprididae > Elopichthys > Elopichthys bambusa. The sequence goes on from CM074450.1 coordinate 11,313,472, forward strand.
CTGAGCCATCAGATTTTATCAAAAATATCTTAATTTGTGTTCCAAAGATGAACGAAGGCCTCACGGGTTTGGAATGACATGAGGGTGAGTAATAAATTTAATAACAGTCCTGGGGAAGAATAAATATAAAACTATTAATTTACTTTTGCATCTCTATTTTCTACCTCAGTGACAGCAGTAAACCATTTACTCACCCTTACCAACCATAAGACTTTTTTAATATTATATTTTAATGAAACCTGAGAGATTTTTGTCCATTGCACCAAAACTTGCATAAAACTGAATTTGCATATGAACTGAGGGGTTTAATCCAAGTCATCTGAAGTGACGTGATCGCTTAGATAGACTTAGTTAGACTTATTGTGAATAAACACAATACAGTGGCAAAAAAGGGGGAAAAAAGAAAGAAAAGAAAATCAAGCCCCTACAATGCTTGTTAGGGAAAAAGTTGCACGTTTGAAATCATTTCAAGTGCTGTAGCGCTTCTGAGAAATATAGTCAAGTAACTTCTCAGCACGTCACGATATGGTGTAATAATCTGAGAAAAACATGCTGCAAGTACCAGAGGGCCTGTATATGAAAAGAGCAGAAGAGTTTAGAAGAAGAGTCATTGGGCAGAGATGCTTATATTTGATAACTAAAGGCCAAAGGGCTGTATGGTGCAGGTCATAGTATATGTGTATGCGTTTGAATCTTTCTTGGCCAAAACTTTACAAAGACAGCAAAACTGTGAGCAAGTGAGAAAACTTTCTGGTTTGCACTGTCTTTGCCTGCAGCTTCGGTCTTAAACTTTGAACTTCTGGGTCATTCAAGTAACCAGCATCCTTCTGATGATAACGTCTTTGATACTATTCGTCTCTAGATCCAGAATTCTCCTCGGTTAATAAAAGCACTAATAGAACAGACAGATTGAATGGTTACTGACCTTTTTCCAAAGTTGGCTTCCTTCCTACGGCAGTGCAGAGTGACCACTCTGTGTCCCTCACTCCTGACGTCTTGACTAACTGTCCACTGAACCGGGTTGCTGGCCCTCGCCCCCAGAAACGCCACACCATCCTTCAACTTGACCCTGTTGGAAACATCAAAAAGGATTGTACAGTATATGTAATGTATGTTTTAAATTAAAGAAAAACTAATGATGATCTATAAATTCTTTAATTTATGTTCCATTGTGCGAAATACTCAATACATTTACTTAAAATATATCAAATATAATAAATATACATATATAACACACCTCTTGGAAACAAAAAGTCTTTCCTGTTCTTGAACAGATTGAAGTTGTTTGCCTTATGCATTATACAGACAGGGAGAGACTAATCAACAGCTCATCTAATACATTGCAAGGTACGGATGTGCTTGTATAACCTCAAAATCAGTTTGAGAGTCACTGTGTTCTGCTTTCTTCACATATAATCATAACTGTGAGTGCTACAAAAGATCTCTGTTTGGAATATTTTATGTCTATTATATATTATATGAAATATATATTAAGTCTATTAAATTGATTAGCAATGCATAACTACTAAATGGGATTGATAAAGGGATCGTTCACCCAAAAACTAAAGTCATTATTTACTCACTCTCATGGAACACAAAAGATGAAATTTTACAATTACAATGGGGAGTGAAGATTTCAAAGTTCATAAAAGACACAAAAGCATTATATAAGTATCATAATTGCAGTTCATACGAATTGTGAACTATATTCAAAATCTTCTGAAGTCATTTGATAGCTTTGTTTGAGATCAAAATTTCACTGATAATCTTCACCTTCAGTGATCTGTTAACCGCTGCTAATGGGAGTCTCTTGAGAAACTGATCAATCTAAATCATGAACGAATCATTGTGAACCAGGTCAGGAAAATTACTGAAAAGATCCAAATTAAAAGGACATTTATTCATTAATCAGATACAGCATTACAGCATAAAGGTTATCCTTGGTCCATTCACCGCGGGGCCCTCTCAAGTCAACGTAATCTCATGAGAATACATGTGTATTTTTACGTGAAGTGTAGTTCCACACATACATTTACATACAATATTGATGCATTGACCACACTAAAACATAAAATATTTACATATTGACAGCACTTAAACGTTAATGATTTATGTATCCAAGTGAAAATGTGTTCCCATGTATGAATACTAAAATTGTGGCATTAATGCTTTGATTCGATTGTATTTGTCATATCAATACTTTTCTAGTCACATTTATTAAATGTAGTTTACTCATCTACTTAACATGAAATAATAACATTTCCCTCTGTTTGTGACCTCTGTTTTGGAGGATTATAATGTTAAACAAGACTGCACTTTAAAACAATAAAATTAATAACATTCCTTTAATCGTTTAACCATTTTGTAATATTTAGTTTAGACGCAAAAGGTGTTTTCTCCTATGCAGCGACTGACAATACAACCATAAGATACACCAAAACGCAACATAATTCACAAAAGACATTAATTTTATTCATTAGCTGTAATCTGAATCTTTTGCAAGAAACGGATCCAAATTGAGACATTTATAAAAAAAAAGCTAAAAGCAAAATTATACAGATATTTTTATGATGTTTTGTAGCTGTAAAAATGTAATAATGCTATGTATAAATGTTGCCAATACGTCCATACTGTACGTTTCAGCATCTATAAAAAACACACAAAAACATATGTTTTACGAAATGTTAAATTCGGGGATGGAAATAAAGGAATTGCGAAACAGCTTAATTTAATTATTAAACTTCAAAGCTTCGATATATATAAATTTAGCAAAAAAAGAAACATCCCTTTTTCTGGATACTGTGGAAGTGTCCATAAGACACTAACAGTTTACAGGCAGTAGACCATGAAGATCACAGATCTAATAACTTAGGACATTAAAGAGATTATTCTATTACTTTCTACTAACACCAGAAGAAAGATTCCCAGGGTCCCTGATGACCTTTGTGAACAAGCCGTAGTTCTGCTGCAGGAGACATGAGGATTGCAGATGTGGCCAGAGCAATAAACTGCAATGTCCATAATGAAAGACGCCTAGTGTAAGACAGGAAGGACAGCTGGTCGTCCTTGCAGTGCATCAAAATTGTGTAACCATATGTCCCCTCAGACGTGACCTACCATACTTTTTGTATTCTAATAAATGAAATAATTTTGCTTTGGTAAATGTCTCCTTGATTCCCTTTATTAAAGAAAAACACATTATTTGATACATTGATTTGATACTAAAGTTGGTGCTTTTTTGTCATTTTTGTCATTTTTAAGCTTAACAACCCCAGTAAGGATATTCTTCAGAATATCTTCTTTTGTGTTCCTCAGAAGATGAGGGAAAAGGTTTTTTTTGGGTGAACTATCCCTATTGTTTACAGTGTTAATGAAATCTATTCTTTATTCTAATTTATTCTAATGTATTCTTGCTCATGTCCCATGTTGTTCTAAACGTCCAATACCTGCATTCAGCCAATCAAAAACAGGATGCCGAAGACAGGCTGTAGTGCAATTCAAAAGCAGAAAATAATGGAATTGATGTTATCGCCAAGACCCAGACCAAATGCAATTAGAAACAGTCATGACGATTGTTTTTTCTCCTTCCAAATCTGTTTGTTTTGCTTTTTTCTTTCTTACTTTCTCTTTCTCTCTCCCCCCTTTTTTGTCAGCATTTGTATGTAAAAATAAAATACATAATGGCACATGTTGTAATAATATACTAACCTGTACACAATTCAGGACCCCAATGTACTATTAAAAGCTCCACTGGTGGCAACAAAATTACATGCACAGAAGATGCTATGAACACAATTGGAGAACAGTTTGAACAAATACGAGAAAAAAAAAGAAAACGAATTCCAAGAAAAAAACAAGATCTTGCTTTCCTTTTAAAATTCCTTTTAAAGCACACTTTATAAGCTGCAATCATATTTATCAATCAATTCTTTTTATAAAAGTTTTTCTATATACAGTACCAATCAAGGATCTCTGATAAACACTAAACACATAAATCTAAATGTGATGTGTTTAGCTTGATATTTAAAGGTCACTCTGTGGCGCCACTGACAGTGACTACCTTTAGAAATATACCACTTCTGAAACATTTAATGTGTATATCTGTTTGTAGTGTTGAATACTGCAAACATAGCTGAATGCTACCTTGAACACTTTACATAGTAGTTCGAGAGACTAAAGCACATGTACATTCTATATTCTCAGTTGCTTTTCATGGATTTCCTGCTGCTAACGTATCATTTGTAACAGAATACTTGTAAATGCTCTTGTGATCCTGGATCATTCAGACCACTTGTACTGTGAAGCGGTTTTATCACTGCAGGTATATTCTGAACATTATGTGGCGTTTGGATCATATCTACTTGCTTAAATACAGAAACACACATATGCATTTATAAAAGCAATGTATCGTTTTTCAAATTAAAAGGGGCATGTCTTGGGATAAAGGATAAAATCTCGCTTCTTTGGAAAGACTTTTATTGGTTGGGAATTCATTAAAATTCACAATGAATTAATTAGTTAAAACAGCCTTAATCGTTCAACACCCACGCAATCTCATTTCTAAATGACAACAATTCGCCTGTGTCTTTTAAACCTTTGACAAGTATGATCACAGCGGACATTCAGATCTGCGCTGGCGAGAAAGCAGTTGTCACGTATAGGTATGAATCACACAGTATCGTTATTTCTGTGCTACAAATATACATATTATCACAGAAATATACTACAGAAGTATTGAGTAATGAAGATTCTCAATTTATCCAGAATCATGCAGCTCTAATCAGCAGCTTTTATATTCTTGAATGTGCATTAAATTAATTAGCCTTTTATGCGTGATGAGTTAAAGCCTCATTTAAATTTAATATGCCGCTGTTGTCAGATTTAATTACTGAAATATTACTTAAACATTCAAAACATTCAAAAGTTTAGGGTCAATAATTAAAAAAAAAATCAAATTAATACTTTTATTCAGCAATGATGCATTAAATTGATCAAAAGTGACAGTAAAGACATTTATAATGTTATAATATTTCATATAAATGCTGTTCTTTTGAACTTATTCATCAAATAATCCTGACACATTTTCCACAACAATATTAAGCAGTTGATTGATAATATTTCTTGAGCAGCAAATCAGCATATTAGAAGACAGTTTCTGAAAGATCATGTGACACTAAAGACTGGAGTAATAATGCTGAAAATTCAGCTTTGCCATCACAGGAATACGTTACGGTTTAAAATATGTTAAAATAGAAAATTCAATTCAAAATTCAAATACAACATATGCAGCCTTGGTGAGCCTTTTGTATAAGCTGCACTAGCATGACTGGAAATGGACCAATTTGGCTGCCGAACGACCCTTCAAAAAAAGTCCCCCTTCCTTCAAAAGTGAATTTGCCCAATGACTTCATTCATACACTCATCCCGCAGCAGTAAACCAGTGCAGATTGTGTCTGGTTAAACTGAACTGCGGGTGGTTAATGAATAAGATGCAGGTGTTTGTTCTGAAATGTAATGCAAAAGAGGCTATTTAGTCAGTTCGCCCCTTTGTGTCCTATCTGATCTGTTCATGTAATACTTGGCATTTACATAATGAAGATGATTTTGTTCTCAGTTTAATTGTTTTTTGATTGATCAAAATGAAAATCCAATATACTCAACACAGAGACATATTCAAAGAGACACAAATCTCTAATAGTTCATCTAAAAACCTACAAAAAGTGCAGTTGCAAGCAGCATGAGAAGGCGTTGAGGGTTAATTAGGGAATGGAAGATTTAAATGAGATTGGTTTGGCTAATATGATTTCTGGAGAGCAATAAAGGCTGCAAAGCAATTTTAAGAGAGATGTTCTTTCCCCTCACATCAGCACATGGGTGCCAGCTCATTAATTCTAAAACAACCTGAGTATCAATTAAAGTAGTATTTACCAATGTGATAGAAGTGTCAGCGCTCGTGAGATAGCTGGAGAGGCAGGGAGTGGAGAGCGGAGGGAGATGGATTGTAATATCAGATAGAGGAGATCTGTCGAAATCCTGACAGTCCGTCAACCCTGTGGCAGTCCTCCAAAATAACATGAGTAAATTCCCCAGATTCTCTGACATTATAAAAGTGAGGGATGCACACACTCGGACGATTCCGGTATTCGTCACAAATCACATTCCATGACAGTTTTCCGAGCTAGCATAGTGTGTTTCTCCTGTGTACAGACTGCATTCAGCTGGCCTGAACTCCCCCTGCAAATGTCTGTGATCTATATTGACCGGGCTGATTAAATCAACATCGAGTAAGAATTGTCATTTGAATCATTCAACCGATTTGCTCACAAATGCAGATTCATTCATTAACGAAAAACAGTAAGACTCAGACCCCTGAAAAGGACCAAGTGTGAAAACACCCTAAGTGACCAACTTTGAGAGCGAGTCATTGAATAATTCATTCAAACGATTTGTTAAAAAAATGCAGATTCATTCAGGAATGAAACAAGTGAATGTCTTCACTGAATAATTCACTCATTTTTTTCCAAAAACACTGAATCATTCAACACATGAAATGCAACCACTCCGTTGTTCAAAGATGCACAATGGCTCTGATGTGGCTAACGATATTTATTTCAGTTGTTGGAGCAAAAGCAGACAAAGAAACCAGCTAGATTGTGTCTAAAATGCAAATGACTCAATATTAACTTTTTTTTTCTTTCTTTTTTTACGGTTTTATAAATATAAAATAATTGTGCTGTCTCCTTACTCCAATAACTACAAAGTAGTTCTACACACATGAGGGTCTTTTGGGATGCTCTTTGATTTTTCCTTCCTTCCTTGTTCAATGAAGTGTTGTATATATTTGATTCTGATTGCTCTGTTATGGCATTATATGGGCACATATTAAAGAAATATCACATATTGCACAAAGAATACCATGACTTACCAATCAAAATCAAGTATTCCAGAAATGCAGAGTAATAATTTTCTTAGTATATATTTTTTTTCAGTATATCAGGATTGAGTTAATCCTGCAGGGGTCTCGCTGGACTGAACCAGTAGTGAGCTTTTTGGCAAAATACATTATGAAAAGTAGACATGCATTACAGTAGGAAGTGAAGACGGGTGAAAAGAGAGACGATGCCAAACACTGACTCAGATTTAACACCTTTGAGTCTTTTCACCCCCTGAGCTGCATTTAAACCCCCTGTGTGTGAGAGGAATCATTTATGATGCATTACACAGACACAAACATACACACTCACACACACACACACATTTGTTCCAGGCCAGCACAGATAGCCTGGGGTGACGATTACTCCAAAACCAAATCGGCATTTAATTGCGATAAAGGGCCATATTAGCAAACATTGTGTTAAGTAGTTCACAAAAGACCTGGAGAGAGAGAGGGGGGAAAAAAAATGGGGGAGAGGGGAGAGTAAGATGGGATAATTAATCAAATTAAATAGAAATGCTCTAGTGTTATTTGGCAGACGCTTATATTGAATGGTATATTGCTTTTAACTTTTTAAAAGCAGGCACTGCACTGTCACGAGGGTTGAGAGCCATTCACAATTTAATACAATGAATGGCAATTCAATTCCTGATTTTCAAATCAATTAGAATTGAGGTAACAAGGATATAAAATTATAATTGTAATTTAGTTTTAAAGAGGTAAATTAAAAATTATTAATGAAATTCAAAGAAATTCATAAATAAGTGTTGTGTTGTGTTTTAAGAACACATTAAATGTTTCTGTATGAATTACCCATAAACATGTTAGCATACATAATACTGAGGTATTTTCAGAAACATCATACTGTATAAATAATGACTGGTTGAAATGACAACTATAGACATTTATAATTAAATCTAAAGAAAAAAAAATATATATATTCCACACACCATTACAGCAGCCTGAACTGTTTACACAAGATCCATGTTGTTCACGCCAAATTCTGACCCTACTATCTGAATGTCGCAACAGAAATCAAGACCCATCAGACCAGGCAATGTTTTTCCAATTTTCTATTGTCCAATTTTGGTGAGCCCGTGTCAACTGTAGCCTCAGTTTCCTGTTCTTAGCTGCCCAGGAGTGGCATCCGGTGTGTCTTCTACTGCTGTTGCCCATCTGTTTCAAGGTTCGACATGTTGTGCTTTCAGAGATACCTCAGTTGTAACAAGTAGTTATTTTAGTTACTGTTGCCTTTCTATCAGCTTGAACCAGTAAACCCTAGAGATGGTTATGCATGAAAATCCCAGTAGATCAGCAGTTTCTGAAATGGCAACAACCATGCCATGTCCAAAGTCACTTAAATCAATTTTCTTCCTCATTCTGATGCTCAGTTTGAACTCCAGCAGATCGTCTTGACGTGGATCTGACACGCATCTCATTTTCTCACAACTCTTAAAGTTAATTTAAGACGTTATTTAACTAATTTAAGACTGCTCTTATGAGGATACTCCACAAAAAAACATTTTGGCATAATTCTGTGTGTTATTGTTTGTTCAAGCGTGAAAGAGAACTCGATATTGGCAAGCGTCTTTTTTGTGCACACGAGTCCCGACATGACAGTCACAGACAGTGCGTTCTCACTTGAACGCTTTAAAAGCATTTGAGTGAACAAGAGCGTGATCATATAATGTGACGCTAGCCAAATTATGATGGAAAAAACTAATGCTACATTAATTGCTTTAAATATTTTTAACGTGTTAAAACTAAAAAAATCAATCGCATACGTTAACGCACTAATTTAGACAGCACTTATATATATATATATATATATGTGTGTGTGTGTGTGTGTGTGTGTTTATAAAGTGAAAATGTATGTATGTAACCATGGTTCCCTGAGAACAAACAGTGTCTGAAAAGAATTATCAAATCTCAACAATCCTATTGGCCGGGGACAGCCTATGAAGTCATAATAGACGTGACCAGGAAGTATAAAAGGAGCGCCTAGAGAAGCAGTCAGTATCTAATTCATCTGAAGGGACTGCTCAGCAGGCACCCCGATGTATGGCAGGTAACGCAGTGTCTCGTTCCCTGTTCTCAGGGAACCATGGTTACATACGTAACCTGAGACGTTCCCTTTCGAAAGGGAACTCAACACTGCATTTGAACACGCTATGGGGAACAATATATCCACGCCGCCATACTTGAGGGGAGTGCATGCCAACAAATGGCTAGACAAACATCAGAACTAGCAGTTTCAACTGAAATGCCAGAACCACTCCCCCTACCCCAGAAGGCCTACCAAGGCTGCTCAAAGGCTTCTGGGTTTTTTTACCCTTACAAATGAGGGGAGTAAAACTCTGCTCAATCCTAGGATCTACTCAGCGCTTGATTATTTGCACTGAGGAGGCTGTGCACTCTAAAGGAACCCAACACAGGGGAGTACAAACAGCCTAGGGGCTGATTCTCAACAGGAAGGCCTCAGAGAGGCCTTCAACCACTGACTAGACTTAGAGAGCTAAGTATTATCTGCAGAACAACCCTCTAAACAAGGGGAGTACTAGACTCAACCTAACAGATAAACCATACTGTAGGCACAAAATCATGGAGGCTCCCAGAGAGCCTACAACATGAACTAATTCAACACAATGTAGAATATATCACTGCAGCCTTGCAAAGGCCAACCATGTGAAAACTACATGCTTAATCTGCTAAAGACACCCAGATGTGGGGGTTTAATCGCTTAAAGGGCGGCCTGTGAAGGCCACACACCTAAAAGCAGCTCAATTGCGGAAGAAGCAAGAACACGGGAACTCGTTCTGACAGAAACCGAGTTTAACTAGCAGATAAGATGGTGAGTGCCCACATAACAGTCTACCTCAAAACATTCCAACAAGCAGTGTACTCAGTAAAAACACTTTTTAAGTACAAACTTACGCCATCATGCTCTGAGAGAGACCCAAACAGGGCCTGTGACTCCAGAAAGACACGTGGCGTCAGCTAGTGGCAGTGTCTAAGCTCTAAGGGAGCCATATATGAGAACCACACTATCCAGAGAGGTTACCTATTTAACTCAAACTGAGCTTAAATCAATTCACACATTCCAACAGGCAATGTACTCAGTAAAAACACTTTTTACTCTTTAAGCAAGAGGAGTACAAAAAACGGCCTACTACTTCAAATGATCACGGGCATAAACCTGTGGCAGTGCTAGTGTTAAGTGAGCTACTCTGACTAAACATCTACCAACAAAACTTGTGATACAACAAGCTACTGTGCTCTGAAGGAGGCCCAAACAAGAGCCTTCTACTCCAAACAACAATCAACATGTTGTGGCAGTGTTCAACTCTAAAGGGAGCTACATAGGAACCAAACTGAAAAGTGAGGTTCACTAAGCAAACTCAACCTGAGATATGCATTCCAACAGGCAAATTACTCAGTAAAAACAATTTTTTACCCTTACAAAAAGGGGAGTAAACTTAGTCACCATGCTCTGAAGGATTCTACTACTACAGAAACAGGTACTAACCTGTGGCAGCAATAGAATAATTGGGCTCACATTGTGTAGGGCAAATTAGAACTAGAGCATTAACAACCCTGAGAGACAGGGAAATGCTACACTTTTCATTCATACTACCCTAGACAATTTCAAGGGTGGGTACTTTTCACCAAGACAGAAACATCTGTACTGAACCCTAGGGAACAGGAACTTAAAGAAAGCTAACACTGTCTCACTCAAGCTTGAATCTTAATTTAAGGGGCTCAGGGGAAAAGACTGAAACAAAGTAAAGAATAAAAAAAAGTCCTATAGAAGTGGGGCCACAACAACACAAACATTTACTTATTCACATAGCGATAAGGGCCACCTGAGACAACGGCACCAGGGAGACTGGCAATAGTCTGCTACCTTAGCTGCTATCTATCTTGCACCTACACCAAAGGGGTAATGGGCCTTGGCCTGACGACTCTATAAGAGGAGGCCAGAACTAGGAAAACTACACTCACCAGACAGGGGTAGTAATAAAGGGTGAAATGCTTTAGTATATCACCTAAAACCTAGTCCCAGCCTAGGCCAGCTATAGCTGTGGGCCTATAGGGCCACACATAAGCAAAGATCTGCCTGGGGCTAAAACTCAGCCTCTAAAACTCTCAAAGAGTGGAGGCAATCTTACCAGATTTAAAGAATCATGATTAAGAAAAAAAACTACCTGAAGACGAAAAAGATACTGATTGCTTATCTAGGCGCTCCTTTTATACTTCCGGGTCGCGCCTATTATGACGTCATAGGCTGTCGCCGGCCAATAGGATTGGTGAGAGCTGATAATTGTTTTCAGACACCGGTTCACGTGGTGACGTTCCCCGTAGCGTGTTCAAACGCAGTGTTGAGTTCCCTTTCGAAAGGGAACTATGTGATGCGAAATGTCAAAATTTAAACGTATTTTAATTGCGGTTCATTGTTTTAACATTACCTTAATTTTGAGAAATATATCTAATCAGTTCACAAAAACATTGTAAATGAATAAATAAATGTGTAAATGATCTGCTAGAAAACAATCAAATTATTCTAAAAGTTCATCTTTAATGGGTGTGTGTTGCTGAGATGTTAATGACAGAATGTTGAGGACTGACATAACGCATGAGTACATTAACGTGGCTTGCAACAGAGAAGAAAATTAAAAAGAGGCCTACATAAAGACCTCCAGCCTGATGTCAGACAGCGGGTGAATGGACTGACTGAAAGGAAAGGAGGGGAAAGAGGTCTCATCTCAAGCTCCTGTCTAAGACTGACAGACAGGCTCTTGAGTGCTTGGCAGTACCAGTGGGGACTGGCTGGTGTCCCAGTGTGCCAAACCAGGCACACTGTACCAGGCTCTACCCCGCAGCTACATATGTAACATCAGTTCGATTACAGAGGTTCCTGCCACTCAAGTTTTGAGCCATTACCTGCCAGTGAGCCGAGCGTACTTTACAAGAAAGGCCAATACTCATTCCCAACAGGTGCTGCAGCCTTAGATCTTCCCGAGCTATGATGAGACATCCGCGCATGTCAAAGGAAGAATGATATCAGAGGAGTAAAATGTCAAACATTTTTGTCATTCAAGTCTACAGGAGCTGTACTTTTTTTTGCCTGCTTTCTTACATAGAAAACAGTTCGGGAGCATTACCATTTAAAGAGACTTTAAATTTACATTTCCATATCCCATATTTCCATATCCCTTTCTTTCTAAATAAAGCCATGACCTTGGTGTTGCTAGCGCAACAGGAACACTTTTACACTTTAGATTCATCTGCACTTCAACTAATTTACAATGACAAAATCATGACATATACATGACAGTAACATAAAAAAGCAGTGAATAATGGAAATAAAATTAATTGGGAGGGAAAGAAGGAAAAGAAGGGAAGAGAGAAAGAAGGGAAAAAATTAATGCGCCATTTTTAAAACTCTCACAGCTATCTGATTAAACGAAGGGTGTCAAATCAGCTCCTGGACAAAGCTGACCTTTAAGAGAGGTATTTGAAAGAGACACCATCTCACCAGCCTCACTATGATGAAAGCAAGAGCTGGACTTTTTCCCTTAATCTAGACAAAGATACAGATTAGTAGCAAGCACACATCATAGATCAACAAAGATAAACTGGTTGTTCTGTGTTGATTAGTGAATGTGACAATAACCTTCAAATATTTGGTCAGCATTTGCTGTAGTAGTTGCAGTGCACTTTCAGAAACCCTCCACCTTCCCCAGCTCCACATGTATAGATCTGCTGCGGGTAATTCATGTGTGCTATACTGTACATTAACAGCATGTCTTACTTGCTCACAGCAGCGTGTTGTATATGTATTGGCAGTGGCAAGACCAAACAGCATTGTCATATCCATTACCATGCTAAACACTCAGTGAGTTGTCATGACAGAAATACATACACACACACACACACACACACACATATATATATATATATATATATATATATATATTTTTTTTTTTTTTTTTTTTTTTTTTTCCCCCTTTCTGTGACTAACCAGCTTATAAAATTTTGGTCGATTAAGACTCATCTAGTCAACTAACGTCAGTCGACGTTTAGGGGCAGCCCTAGAGCTAAGTCCCGTCTGCTAGCAGGTGAACATTATCTGTGTTTCTCCAGGCCTAAGTGACCTCCTGCACACTACAGCAAAATGGAATTACAGATGAAGATATTATGCAAGGCCAGGCAAATGGAAATAAAATGAACAATATCTAGCATTTGCCTGCTTGAGATCCAGAAAGTTCGAGGCAATCAGAGCTGTGATAAGTGTACTTGAAGAGATGCATGGATAAGGAAGCTAATTTAATTAATGAGTCTAGTTCTCCTCTTTTCATTACCACCCTCGTTAAACGTATTGGGGCATGACAACATGGCAAATGGGAAATGAGATTAACGCTGTCAGATTCATAGCCCTCACCAGACTAAGCTAATCTCTATGCGGGCGTTTAGCATTTCCTTGTCTTACACTCAAACACAATCTTGCAAGGAACACACAAATGTAGTCCCTTAGACCCTTACCCCTTTTTCTCTCTCTGTGCTGAAGTATTGAGGCTGGGGTCTCTGTTGGGATAGAGGTGAGGCTAATATCTGGACCTGGAGCTTTGCTTCCACACTTCTGTAAAACTCTGATAGAGACACATGCTGGGCTCAAGCCAAGCACATCCACGTTATCAGCCCACGGGCCCTCCCTGAATTACAACTCGAAATACTAATTGAGGCTGACTGACATTGTACATCAATAAAAAAGGTCTAAAACAGGACAGAATGAAGAAATGCGATGGGTTCTCATTCACTAATAATTGCATACAAAAGCGGCTACACTAGAGATTACGCTACATCCCAGAGTGCTGTGAATCCATTGATTTCAATGGGCATAATGTTTCAGAAGGATGCATTCCCACTATTTCCAAACTCCTTATGCGTGCAGAAAAGGTTCTTATGCAAATTTCACAAAAGATTCACAACAGGTGTGCATGCACATAAATGACTTCTAACCGTCGTTCTAATATTGAATTCAGATTATTTGAAATGAGGAAGCTCATACCTGCAGATAGTAATTAGCCCAAACCAGTGTGGGAAATTAATTTTGGCCTACCAGCCACAGTGAAGTTGTTCTGCTTGGCTTCCTTCCCTACTTCATTTGAAAAAACTAAAATGCAATAAAAATTATCCAAAGGTAATGTATGAGAACAGAACATGAAATGTTGCTTTATTAATAAATTTATAGAAATCGGTATTAGAAATTAGAAAATAGTATTGTAATTATGCTTAAGAAATATTCTTTTTCCATTTCCATTTATTTCAAAATGCAGATGTATTACAACAGGAATATATTACTTTCTTATGGATAATAATAAATCATCATTATTATTGTTATTATTATTATTATTATTATTATTATTTTTATTATTACTGCTACAACATTCAAGTTGTTTGGCTTCCTAAAATCTGCTTAGAGTAAAAACTTCCTAAAACAACTAAAAAGAGGTTTCACTCTACTTTAAAGTCCAGGTAAAAGTCAATGTGAATGTTTTACTCTGTTCAGTTTGGTCATTAATTTTATTTTTTTAACTCTCAAAGTGCACCAGATCATTTAACTTTAAAACTTTAAAATTTTGTGGGATAAAAATTGATGCACCTCTTGATGGTTTTTAAGATGATTTTAAGATGAATTTAAGGTCTGGACTCAGAGGTGCCAATTCATGTGTGAAAATGATTCTTTATGCTCCCTCCCAAACATTCTTTTACAGTTTGAGCCTGATGAATCTTGACATTGTCATCCTGGAATATGGCCATGATATGTGTTCCTACATGGCTGTTTAAGAAAAGCTACACACTTCATCAGTTAGGGTTAAAAGAACTGTTCCTAAACATATAACTTGCTAGAAACATAACAATCGCTGCAATAATAATAATCCAATCATAGACTCTTTTTTGGCCATGCAGTGTATATATACTTACATACTTGCATGCATACATACACACACACACTCTTTATATTGTCTGCAGGCATCCGTGTATGCATGGTTAGTGAATGAGGCAAGCTTTTCCATTAATCCTTAAGAATGAGGAACAAGGTCCTTTTGAGTATTCAAAGGAGGCTCTTAATTACTGAGCTTAAGCGTATCAAGGGTATGGAGCCTTTGAAGCAACAAGACGGATGAGCGTACACCTGATCATACTCATGAAGTTCAGTCCTTATCAGGCATCATCCCCTGCTTTTTGACCTAATGCTGTAATGAATGCAGTGCGATACAGCTCCTTAATCCACAGGAAATAAGATTTGACCTCATATCGAATCGGTCTTAGGTACCCGGTTACATGAATAGCAGTTTGATAGCTTACATTGCTGGGATTGCCATCCATTATTACCCTGATAATGTCAATACAGATCTAGGGAATTGTACTGGCGGTTCATTTTTGCAGCATCCTCTGGTCATCGTTTGCTAGAAAAATGGAGATGTCTATAGAATGGAGTGATTGAACAACTCCCTGGTGTGACTGCTATTAGCAACTTCCCTGAGAGAGAAGCGCTGTCACCCGCCTCACCAAGCGCATCTGTGTTTACCATCAGACTAACTCAACCCCGCCATGCCTGGGGAGCCAAGCTAATGGAGCCCATTAATGAGTATGATGCAGCAAAGCACACCGCTTCTTCTAATCAATGAGAGGAAAGTGCACTAGTGTTTCTCAGATTTGTCACAGAGACAGGGAGGATGAGAGGCTCTCTGAGCGCAGCTGAAGACAGATAGCCGAGCGGGAGTCCCAGAAGTGGATGTACTACACCGGCATGAGTCGAGGATAAAGGTAAAAGTGTGTGAGGTGCAAGACGCCACCAAGAACTGTGGTCTTATCTGATATCGTAATGCTGATTGTTGGCTTTTGTAGATATTTGCGAAGGACAACTAATCAATAACATTCAAACTGATCATGAATATTTATATTGATTTCATTGATAATGAATATTTATATTATTTATAATACTTATATTTGCTATTCAACTTTAAATTTAGGTTTAAAATTAACCATATTTTAATGTAATTGTACATTTTTATAAAAATAGTAACCTACCTACTTAGGGTTAGGGTTTTACTGTATTATCTTTAAGAATTAAGTGATTTAACCCATCTTGCTGCTTTTAAACTGTTAAAATTTCTGCACACAATGTAAAGTACATATTCATACTTGTTTTATACTATTCATTCATGGACATACTGGGTTTTGCAATAAAGAGAATAAAATGTAATTTTTATTCACTTTATCAAGAGTATAACTGATCAACAGTTGCAGTCCTTGACATCTAAAGATTTACGAAACATCTCAACTTGAAGAGACTTTCCAATCATTCTCATTCTGTGAAAAAAAAAAAAAAAAAAACTATATAGATCACTGAAGGACAGCAAGCTGGAGCTTCCTTCCACACTAATTACAAATATCAAATGGAATAACTGAATTTTCACTTTAACCTCATATGAATTATTTCACAACCACGTCTAATTTCCTCTTTAAGCGCTAATGTATTATTCCACGAAATCGCTGCTCTGTGACTGCCCGATTGCCTCACACAGCAAAACGAACGTGGCTGCAAGGACATGAGCGCAACTTTGAACCTTGTGCTGATTAAAATCTTCTTTGACAATGACAGTTCAAGTATGTTCGGCTCGGGCAGCTTAATGATTCTTCTCTGATCATAACCTTACCCGCATGGCCCTTATGGAGCAGAATCAGATTAACATAACTATATATAAAACTGCACAATTCGTCAGTGCAGTCTTGGCACACCAGCACTACTGGCAGTCCACAGCCGATAATGAGATACTATAAAATGCCTTGTAAATTCTGCGTCTTGTGTTAAAGCCGGTTACTTAGGAGCATGCAAGATCCATCTTTGCACAGACTGTATGCCCTCTTGCTAATCAGAGATGGGATGAGTCAATTATATGAGCTGTCTTTTATGTGTCTGGTACAAGCTACATCAAATTTGACCATCTTTATACTTGTTTTTAACAGGACAGTTAACGAAAATAAGAAAAATTTCTCATTTCTCATTTATTCATATGACATATGTCATTCCAAACCTATGCTGTAATCTTTCTGTGGTACACAATAGGAGAAGTTTTTTTTACAATTTCCTACTCCCACCAGATCCTAGTGATCACACAATATTAGGGGCTTTCGCACCAGATAGTTCTAGGAACTCAGTTATAGGAACTAGCCAATAGAATAGTTTCCCAGGAACTAATTTCTCTTCCGGGCCAACTGTGAAGCCATGATCAGAGCTATATTTGTTGTGTGTTGTGTGTCGTGGGTTTCATTATAATGAAGATGGAATGTAAACACATAATTTATGCGACTGAAAGAGCAAAAATTGGGGCTAAGAGATGAAATCTATGACAACTTTCAGTATTGAGGCGGAGAAAAGAACACAACCCTGCAGACAAAGGGTGCCGTTATCGCTGTTTTCCATGTTTGTGAAGTAAATACGTTTACACGGCTTTTTAAAAATGCCAGTGTTTGACATATGTTTGACCAATCAACGTCACCGATAGTTCCTATAGTGCTGGGTTAGACCCTATTATCACACTATACATATATACAGTGGGTACGGAAAGTATTCAGACCCCCTTAAATTTTTCACTCTTTGTTATATTGCAGCCATTTGCTAAAATCATTTAAGTTCATTTTTTTTCCTCATTAATGTACACACAGCACCCCATATTGACAGAAAAACACAGAATTGTTGACATTTTTGCAGATTTATTAAAAAAGAAAAACTGAAATATCACATGGTCCTAAGTATTCAGACCCTTTGCTCAGTATTTAGTAGAAGCACCCTTTTGATCTAATACAGCCATGAGTCTTTTTTGGGAAAGATGCAACAAGTTTTTCACACCTGGATTTGGGGATCCTCTGCCATTCCTCCTTGCAGATCCTCTCCAGTTCTGTCAGGTTGGATGGTAAACGTTGGTGGACAGCCATTTTTAGGTCTCTCCAGAGATGCTCAATTGGGTTTAAGTCAGGGCTCTGGCTGGGCCATTCAAGAACAGTCACGGAGTTGTTGTGAAGCCACTCCTTCGTTATTTTAGCTGTGTGTTTAGGGTCATTGTCTTGTTGGAAGGTAAACCTTCGGCCCAGTCTGAGGTCCTGAGCACTCTGGAGAAGGTTTTCGTCCAGGATATCCCTGTACTTGGCTGCATTCATCTTTCCCTCGATTGCAACCAGTCGTCCTGTCCCTGCAGCTGAAAAACACCCCCACAGCATGATGCTGCCACCACCATGCTTCACTGTTGGGACTGTATTGGACAGGTGATGAGCAGTGCCTGGTTTTCTCCACACATACCGCTTAGAAACAAGGCCAAAAAGTTCTATCTTGGTCACATCAGACCAGAGAATCTTATTTCTCAGCATCTTGGAGTCCTTCAGGTGTTTTTTAGCAAACTCCATGCGGGCTTTCATGTGTCTTGCACTGAGGAGAGGCTTCCGTCGGGCCACTCTGCCATAAAGCCCCGACTGGTGGAGGGCTGCAGTGATGGTTGACTTTCTACAACTTTCTCCCATCTCCCGACTGCATCTCTGGAGCTCAGCCACAGTGATCTTTGGGTTCTTCTTTACCTCTCTCACCAAGGCTCTTCTCCCCCGATAGCTCAGTTTGGCCGGACGGCCAGCTCTAGGAAGGGTTCTGGTCGTCCTAAACGTCTTCCATTTAAGGATTATGGAGGCCACTGTGCTCTTAGGAACCTTAAGTGCAGCAGAAATGTTTTTGTAACCTTGGCCAGATCTGTGCCTTGCCACAATTCTGTCTCTGAGCTCTTCAGGCAGTTTCTTTGACCTCATGATTCTCATTTGCTCTGACATGCACTGTGAGCTGTAAGGTCTTATATAGACAGGTGTGTGGCTTTCCAAATCAAGTCCAATCAGTATAATCAAACACAGCTGGACTCAAATGAAGGTATAGAACCATCTCAAGGATGATCAGAAGAAATGGACAGCATTTGAGTTAAATATATGAGTGTCACAGCAAAGGGTCTGAATACTTAGGACCATGTGATATTTCAGTTTTTATTTTTTTAAAAATCTGCAAAAATGTCAACAATTCTGTGTTTTTCTGTCAATATGGGGTGCTGTGTGTACATTAATGAGGAAAAAAAATTAACTTAAATGATTTTAGCAAATGGCTGCAATATAACAAAGAGTGAAAAATTTAAGGGGGTCTGAATACTTTCCGTACCCACTGTATATATAAGAGAGAGAGAGAGGGAGACGCATCTCTTTAGCCAAACATTCACATAATGCATCTCCTGTCAGATCACTTGCACATGACTATCTTTGCTTAATGTTATGAACAACAGCTACACTGATTATTCTCCATTTGCTTTCACCTGTCCCGAGGTGACTAGAGAGTACATCAGCTTCAGTTTGGACCCAGCCTCTTAAGAAGACCTCAGATGACCAACACCTTTGAAGAGACGGCACCTGCGAGGACTTCAGATGACGCAACATCTGGATCAACATGCACATTCCCAAATTTCTATATAACCTAATTATTGTTAATATGTAATTCATTATTTCCAGGAGCTCATTGCTTCTACCTTCAATTAAACTGCTAACAGTGATTGTAAATTAAATTGCCTAAATTATTACTTTGTTAGCTAACTGCATGATTATATCTACATTTCTGAAACCACATATATTGGACAGTCAACTCCGATACCAGATTCTCTAAATTGTAATGTTGACATGCATTCTCTGTAAAGCTGCTTTGAAACGATATGTATCGTGAAAAGCGCTATACAAATAAATGTGAATTGAATATATATATATATATATATATATATATATATATGATGAATATTATCATATAATATATATTGTATATTACATTATATTATTCATCCAATATATACATTTATTTATATTTAAATATATTTTTGATTTATTTTTTATTTGTTAATCAATATTGACCTTTGTGATGAGTGGAAACTGAATTCCAAGTGAGAAATTAAAAAGGAAAAACAATCCAATTTGACAGGCTAAATGAAAGAGAAGTTAACAAGCGTTTAATTTCTCTCTTTTTTTCCCTTCTTCCCTTTTGAAGATATGGAAAAAGCCTGGTAAACCCTCTGACAGTCTCAGTACTGACAAACAGACAAACACAGATTTCAGGGAGAATGGAAAAAAAAGCACAATATCAAGTGAGCAAAAAATGCTCGAGATGTCAAATGAGAGGAGGATACGACCCATCTACATACTGAGATCACAGTGAGCCTGAAACAGACTGCAACTGACTCCAAGACCAGAGAGAAGGAGAGGCGATGCAGGTGGCGCGGCCTTCACAGCTGACTCATTTCCCTCATCCTCTCTTTACAGTTCATTCTAAACCTAGCCAACGGTTTTACAGAGAGTGGCCTCGGAGATGAGTTTCGATTAACCTTTCAATACAAAAGTAATCTCAGCTACCTATTCAGCCTTTTCAATTGCAATTTTTCTGTCTGTAAAATAATCAACAGTTGTGGGGGGGTGCTGCAAGTACACAAAATCGTGCCTGGCAATGTGATACCATTGCAGAGACAGTTGGGCTGAATGTAGAATGTCGGTCACTTATCTTTGTGTCTGCATCAAATTTGACCATCTTCATTCCAGTTTTTAACAGGAATATACTGTGTGTATTATATAATATACATTTCAGTTAGTGAGCTGTCTTAGTATGCAGTAGACAGCACGACACTTTTTTTAAACAGAACATGTATTATCACAAGAACCTAAACCCAACAGCAGATACCCAACACAGGCGTCTGACATTTCAAAACCGTATCTAAGTCTTGTATTGACCCCATCTCATGCTTTGCTGACAGATGCCAACTGCAGCTTTGACAAGTGTGCAGATGAGGGATTGAAAAATGCAACTGATATTTTTGTATAGAAAGTTTAGCTGAAGTGATTACCAATTCCTTGTGACTGAAACCGTCTGACGGTCTTATTAATGGTGCATTAGAGCAGTTAGTGCTAGAAGCAGAACTATCATCGAACAGACATTGAATTAGTGACGCATTCTAAAGAGGTCACAGATATTTTCATGACAACGTCTGTTCGGTCCAGGTCACGTAACCTCCATTATGGCAACAGATGTGGACGGGCATCACATGTTGGCGCAGATTCCTGTTTAAAAGTTGCAATTAAGTATGACAAAACAAAGATTTGGAAGAAATATAACCGTGAAGTCATCGCCACAATAGAAGCCAAAGAGAGAGTGAATAAAAGCCAGGGCAGCATCTGCTCGGGTAAATATGAAATCATGCTATTACCAAAATGGCATGAAATGCGTGGAAAGGTAATAAAATGTCACTACAGAAGAAAAAAAAAAAAAAAGATAATTTCACTGCTTTTTTTATTTTTTTATTAATAGATTTTTCCATTACTGAGCAAAATGAATAGCAGACTTTTGCTAAGAATTACATTTAGGACCTAGAAATGGGCGCTAAGCCAACCTGCCTCATCTTTGTGTCATTTTTTAATCTTTTTTTCCCTCCTCTCTGAGGAATGAAATGACAGGAAATATAAACAGTTTTAAAATAGAAGGTTTTTTCATGGTCATCCTGTAATTAAACTGGACTAGTGCAAAGAAGAGAGAGGAACAGGGCCAAATTATTCATTGATAGAAAAAAATAAGTGAAATAAGATGACGACAATGCCAGAGATGAAAAATAACAATTAAAAACCTTTCATGACACAACTACTGAACCAGTGCACAGAGGACTCAATGCCAAAATAGTGTCAAAAGCCTGTCTAGCCTACCTGTAAGACCCCCATGATGCAATAATTTAGATTCTCTGCAACTTACATACTGCAGAACATGAGATGGGAGTAAAAATTCAAGGATGATAGAAAATATAAGCATGTGGAGCAGAAGTTAGTTCTCATTCAAACATGATTTTGCACAATATTAAAGGGATAGTTCACACAAAAATGAATTTCATCATTTACTCATCCTCAAGTTGTCCTGTGCTGTACATAAAAGAAGATATTCTGAAGAATGTCAGTAACCAAACAGTTGATGGGCCCAATTGATTTCCATATTTTATTTTTATTTTTTTTCCCCCTCCATACTATGGAAGCCAATGGGGCCCTGGGGCTGTTTGGTTACCCGTATACTTCAAAATATCCTCTTTTGTGTTCATTCATAATTCATACAGATTTGGAACAACTTGAGGGTGAGTAAATTATTACAGAATTTTCATTTCTGCGTGAACTTTCCCAAAAATAATCTGAAATGTTGGCAAAAGCACATATCCAACTCTACAGTCAATATGTGTATTAGTTGGTCTTTTTTGTAGGACAAACAAACTAATATGTTGCCAGGGGAATAGAAAATATACAGCCTTTCCATGCTCTTACAGGAGTTTTGGGACAGATGCCCAGTAAATCATTTCAGAAATTAGGTCACTACAAGGCAGGAAGTGGTATGAGGTCTACTCTAATCAGTGCCACTTCAGGCCAATCCTTTCTATATTGGCCACCTTTGTTAACGTAAGTCTTTCCCGACCTGGGTTTGATGCCAAGCCGATCAAAACTTACAATTCATGTACGAGATTCTGGGTTAAGGTGGATCATCCCATAAAGATCCAATATTTAGATGGCTTTTGGAGAGTTAAAGGGGATAATCACAAATCGCTACAGGAGAGATTACAGAATGACCAGTGAGATGAACAAACCGGCTAAATGGCCTACAGAAGGCCTATTTGTCTTCAGTCTAGAGCAACGGAGTACTCATTATATGAAAAAAAAAAAAAAAAAACTTTGTGACTGCTTCTAAGACGCAACTTCGTGAAAGAGGATTAAATATGGTTTAGTTGTAGAGTGTTTCAGCATTTCAGAGTACAAACAGCAAAGCATTGCAGGAGATTATGGCAAATCTGATTACCATTATTTTACTTGTTCTGCTTATGCAAAAATTTCATTTGGAATAAGTCTTTAACCTTGACTTCTGTGCATTTCAAAGCAGAGACCATTTTGCAGAGCATCAATGCTAAGAAGATGCAAATGACAAATCAACAGACAGAGATATGCAAATGACGTTGATCTAAAGTCATTACCACAACAATTAGTCTCCGCAATCATCAAAATATTTCAATAAGGACGGTTACAACTCATTGACTATTCATTATGTTCTCTAATTAGATCATAAATTGTAAAGATATACGAGCATGAGCCTTTGACAGATATTTCTGGTGAGGAAAACAGTACAGCAGAATTCTTTAAGCATGCATTAATAAAAGTCAAAGTGCAAAAACGCCTGAAATAAAAGTTGTTTTCTAAGCAATATGTACTCTGAAACTCAATGCTCCTTATTCATTAATACATAGAAGTCACACTCCACCCAAAGTAACCCGGTGACCCGAACACACACAACACAAATCTAACAATATGTGAAAATATGTGCCTTGAGGAAAAAATGAAGCAGCGATAACAGCAGTAATTCTGTGGAAAATTCATAAAATTAGATGAAAAAGTGTTTTCAGACAACCCAATTTAAGCCATTACTGTTTGCTAACGATAAACTGCTTGGTATTTTAAGATCATTTGTTTAACACCTACGCAATCTGCCATGGGTGAAGAGAGACACTGAGAGACACAGTTGTTTCAGTGTGGCGTGATTCTCTTACATATCCTGACAGTGGAGCAATGCCAAAAACACTTTAGTATGCCCTGAAAATAAATGCCTTCTAAACTTAACTAAATTGCCTGTAGTGTGTTTACTTCTTTTTATCTTTTTCTCGTGCGCTTAAATTACAAGTTCAATTTTCGTCTGCTGAGGGATACAACTTTCTTTTCCCCCTATCTTGGCATACCTGTGAAGCTTAATAAAACCCAAAGCACACTCCATCTTTTAAAGCATAATTTGCTAATAATGTTCCTCAAGCTGTATAAAATAAACATCATTTGTACATGGAGAACAACAGGGATTTCTGGGTAAATGTTCCTAAATGGTACAAGGCCAAAATGTCCCTTCTCCTTGATCTGATGAAATAAACACAGCGGTTGGTTGTGCATCCTGCTTATGGCAGTGGGGAATGATTTTTTGTAAATCCCTGGACACATATATTTGTTATATTCCATTTTATTATTTGTTAATGGCTCAGTGGTGCTGGGAGTAAATCAATTTGAGCTGATCTTTAAAAGCCAACGCATCAGTGAGCACATTAGCCTGATTTGCACTTCATTACGTGCACTGATGGGCAGTGCTGAACAATCACATCAGCAGGTGCAGAGCAGAGTGGAGGGAACCCAGGCAGGTAGAACAGCGAGAGTGAGTGAGTGAGTGAGTGTGTGTGTGTGTGTGTGTGTGTATGTATGTATGTGTGTGCTGCACAAATAATTGCCTTTCTAGAAGAAGACGCAAAAGGTCTGCAGAGAGCTATAGCGGGTGTTTCACTGTTCTTTTCACCATTAAAGAGTAAAGGAGTGCTTGAAAACAGAAAAACGCATTTTAAAAAATGTTTGCTTTTCTGAAATGTGTCATCCTTTCGGTGTGCTTGCAATTCTTCGAGGATTGTTTTGGGATTTTCTATCTGGAGTTGTTGTGACGCTTTTAGATTTCTTATTGATTTGCCAGGTAAACAAGATAAAAGTGCATCAGTTTCAACATCTCCATTCCTAGATAATTTCCTCATTCCCTTCCAAGATGTGACATTGCATTATGTTATTATTTGTGTACAGCACCTTACAGGAATGAGGTTAAAACTGTAATTTAAAAAAAAAAAAAACTCTGTTGGAAAAACAAATTGAAATTGATTTTTGGTATTTTAACATCAACTGTTGTATCTAAATCTCAGTCCAGTTAGGATTCAAATGCAGTCATCTCAAAAAAATATATATAAATCAATCGAATTTGTTTTCCAAACCAAAGATTATGACACAAGGCAAATTATTTGTTTCTGTCAGCGCATTAAATTGTCCCTGGCTGTCATTTTTCATGCATTAAAAGAAATATATAAATTAAAGGGTTAGTTAACCCATTAAAACTCTGTCATTAATTACTCACCCTCATGTCGTTCCAAACCTGTAAGACCTTCGTTCATCTTCAGAACACAAATTAAGATATTTTAATGAAATCCGAGAGGTTTTTTATCCCCCATTGCAAGTAATGACACATTCATACCACATTCAAGGTTCAGAAAAGTAGCAAAAACATCATTAAAACAGTCAACGTCAAGATCTTCGGGAACACAAATTAAGATATTTCTGATGAAATTCAAGAGGTATATGATTCATCCATAGACAGTAATATAATCACCACTTTCAAGGTCCAGAAAGGTACCAAAGATATCGTTAAAATCTCAGTCCAGTTAGGATTCAAATGCAAAAAAATATATATAAATCAACCGAATTTGTTTTCCAAAACACAGATGACACAAGGCAGAGCGAAAAGATTGGGTTAACATACATTATCAGCAAATATTTAATATTGACAGCTGGAAAGCATATTATTGAGCTAAAAATGCACTTAATAAATAATAATAGGAGTGTTCATCTAATTTATATGCATTTGGTTCGGGTTGTCATTTGCCAAATCTTATTTGAATCTTGTGGGGAAAATTATATTAATGCACATTAATAGTTCACGCAAATGAGGCAGGCTATACAAAAATCCTTAAAATAATCTCTTAATTGAGCTGTTCATTTTGTAAAACCCTGAATAGAATTAGCATTTTCACGCAGTGGGTTCCCTTGGGAATCTGTTTTTTTCTATAGTGGTTTTCCGTTCAGTAAAAGGTCTGATTAACATGACTTGAAGAGCATTTCTATTTTCTTCTACAAACAAAATTAAAATAAATTTAAAATTATTTTTACTTACTTTTATTTTTTTTCTTCATATTACCGATGTGGTCCTTATCTAGTAACTAGTCAGCAACTTGCATTTTTAAAGCACACAACGGTTTAAAAACTCACATTTAGGGTATGAATGTATGTAATTTTATGCTGTAGAACAAAATGTCAAAGTCTCTTAAAGTGATGTCAACCACAGACCTAATTTTACTCAAATTGAAAAAACAGCTATTCCAAAAAACCATTAGAAATTCCAGAGGGAGCCCATTGCGAATCAGCCTTCCGGGTTGGCCTACAAATTGATGCCATGACTAAACATCTCTATAGCAAAAACTGCTATATTGTACAGAAACTGTTCCATTTATGTCAAACACAAAAGTTATATTCAGGTAAAGAATTCATGTTTGGAGGTCACAATGGATGTAAGCATAAGTATTAGAACCGCTCTCTAAACAACCTTCAGCTTCTGCAGACAACTCGTTCCCACAGTGACCACCTATAAAGTCCTATTATCACATTAGACAAGTGTGTGTGTGTTATGGGTCTGGAAGCAACTTTGCGAACGGTGTCAGTGTGGATCTACTTGTGAGTGTTGGAGGACGACATCACCTCTCTGGTGGGTCACAGTTGGCTGATCTCTCTCCCCAGGGGCCGACCTCTCTGCTGAGAAAGGCATTAGACGAAGGGCCGTGGGCAGCTGTGGGTTTTAACAAAGTAGCTGGCTACATTTGAGCATGTGTTGCTTATTCGCAGCTGAAATGCTCTCAGCACAGCTTATGTTTGACATATTTCCCCCTCTGCTACTGCATATTTACAGAGGCCATTGAAAACTCCTCAAGGGCATGACAGGCAATGTGGGAGAGTATATTTGTAGCCTTCAGCTTTTCTGTAATCCTGGGGTCTCTGCCCAACTTCACGCCCTTGGTATCAAAAAACACACGGGTAAAACAGCTCCTCCAATATATCAAAAAATACTTCGGAATCACTTATAATACTCACACAGCATTACAATTGCCCATGGATATACTACTACTTTTAATATTTCTTCAGACTCGCTCTGAAGTGCCTTAATATTAAAGTGCTTTGTCATGAAACATCAAACCGGAGCTCCTCTTAGATTCTCATAAACTGCCGATTGCTGTTGTTTGTGGAAATATTTCCGTGAAACCACATCGGATGGTCCAAAATCATGAGTCTGTTGTGTAGCTCATATGATGAAGATTCATGCTATATACACTTTCTCATGAACTCGCTACAAACAAGATAAACAGTAGAGACGTTTAAAGTGTCATGAAACTCCCAAGAACGAGGGAGAAACGTGGAAGAACATATAAAAGGTTCATTATTGTCTTCTGTGTATCAGAATAATTCCTCATGTCATTGCGTTCATGATCAGATGTACGGCTGTATCAGTGTCCTTATTTGCACATATATTTCATTTGAAGACATGACTAAATATATGCGCATACACGGTGCTGGTTCATGTTTAGAGCACTAAATGTGAAATATGTCCATAAAAACTTAAAACACGCTTACTCCAGTCCTTATATGATCTTTGATCTGCATCGCAAGTGTTTTTAAACTCATTGGGCCATTCGACGCAGAAACATGTTTTTTTGTGTTGTTTAAATTATCCGCTGTAATGTGATCTCATGCATAATACAGCGAAGTGATTGGGATACAAGAGTTCATCTTCATGAATAAATGCAGAGAAGCTCTCAGAACCAGATGACGTAGAATCGTGCCTCTCCAGCCCCGGCCGCCAATCACACACTCCAGAGTCACGCTTCTACGTCAGATTCCGTGACGTTGCTTCGAATTTCCTTTTCAATCCGGAAGAATGAAATTGCTCAGAAAAATGCAAAAATAACCAATTCTTGATTACATTTATGAGCGCTTTTAGTTTTTTTTTCAGTGATATGCAGCCTGTACATATCTGTTCAAAAAATGATGAAAAAAATTCATGAGCCTTTAATAGCACCTGTGATTCAAACTTCAAGAGCAAAAATGGTGTTAGAGTTGGCAAGTTCAATTAATTTCCATTAAACAGTTCAAACAGTCCATTGAAATTAAATCATTCAAAATATTTCTGTCAGCGCATAAAATTGTCCCTGGCTGTCACTTTTCATGCATTAAAAGAAATATATAAATTAAAATTATTATATATTTTTTTTTTCCCATCAAAAAGCTGAAAAAATTTGTAGTTATATCACCCAGCCCAATTTTACAAAATTAATATTTTTGAATGTTATAATGGAAGCAAACTTTAGTATCATAGCGGCATGAGGGTGAAAAAGCTTCTCAAATAAATCATGAATACTTCCGTATCACATAATACTCACACAGCATTAAAATCGCCCATGGATGTATTACGGCTTCTTTTAATATTTTTTGGACTTGCTCTGAAGTGTCTTAATATTGAAGTACTCTTTCATGAAACATCAAACCAGAGCCCCTCTTACTTTTTCATACACTACTACTCGCTATTGTCTGTGGGACTGTTTCAGTGGAGTCCAATTGGACCACATCTAATGGTCCAAAACAGTTGAGTCTAATGTGTAGCCCGTAGCTAAAAAGGCATGATGAATCACACCACACACGCAGGATTAATCTTTCTCATTAACGCCGAGCTGTGAACTGGAGCTATGCATGACCGCACAGGAAGAGTAGAAGGTCTATGTTTAAACATGGACGGTACTTGTTAAGGATTACATCGGCTGCAGCTCATTTTATGGCCAGGAAACTACCTATATCTCCGTGAGAAGTCAGTGAGTCAGGCTATTGGGATATGAGAATTTTTTAGAGCTTATTACAAGTCCTAATTGGAAAAGCATGGCAAGATGCCATTTTTGCACTACCGTTCTAACTGATACAGCTTCTCTGATTTTAATATCTGAAATATTACGATAAAGAAATCTACCGTGCCATAAGTTACCATATACAAAATCTACATTCGACAGTTAACAACTAAAAAAAGAAAGAAAGAAAGAAAAATCACTCAACAGTTGCAACACTTTTTACATTTCGCATGCAAAAAAAAAAAACCCTTTGTATACATTTTCTTTTTTATTTTAATAGTTATATTTATTCAGAGAGGACAGTAGAGAGCAGACAGGAAAGCACTAGGTGGAGAGAGAGGGGCAGGACTGGCAAAGGACCTCAAGACAGGAATTGAACTAGGGTCACCATGTCAGCACACTAACCACTAGGCTATCGTACATTTTCTATGTTCTATGTATTCTTTTAACTTTCTATTTAATCAAAGAAAAAAAAAAGAAAAAAAAAAAAGTTTCCACAAAATATAAAGCAGAACAACTGTCTTCAGAACTGCTGATGAAAATGTTTCTTGAGCACCAAATCAGCATATTAGAATGATTTCTGAAGGACTGTCTGAAATTTCAGCTTTGCCATCAGAGGAAAAATAATATATTAAAATAGAAAACACTTCCTTTAAATTGTAATCATATTTCATTTAGCTATTTTGATGGTATTTTCGATCAAATTATTGCAGGCTACCTTCCTAACCTCTGCAAGGTCTGAAATCATGTCATGCAGATCACATTCAACACAATTTTTTGGTTCCTGTTAGTAAATAGAGCTGACAGAGCAAGAATCCTAGGAGACATTCGGAAAAAACAAACAAACAAAAAAAAACAGGGACAGTGAGAAGCAGCAGTATGTGTTTTGTGCATGAAACACCTTCTTGTTTTGTTCTTGGCTATTCTTCACAGAGAATTATAAGTGTATAAGAGAATTCTGGTGGAGCTCAGCGGTCACAGACAATTTTGGGTTTCTCATTCTTTTACAAAAGTCTACAGTTTTTTTCTTTCAAGTGAAGTGGGCTCACTGTAATCTGTTATGGCTTGGTATGTAGGCCTTATAAATAGTCATTTTTAACACTTTTGTAACCACAGAGATTAAACCATTATATGGTCATCAATGCATGTCCTGTTATCTGATGATTCTGGGATTATTGGACCTGACAAGAGATCCCCCCCACAAGCTGATCAAGGATTAGCCACCCACTACATACTCTTCCAAAAGCTTCTGAGGGCTTTGCTCCAAATCGCATGCTTAAAGCGAGAGATAAAGGCCAAACCTCCTAACCAGGCTCAGTGAAGCTGATGGCCAGAATGAGGTCATTCCCAAGCCTTGAAGCATACACCAATACCCATCAAAGGAAACATCTTTCACTATTAAATGGGACATAACACACACAGTTTATGCCAATCTAATGTTAATCTTGAGTACCTATAGAGTAGTACTGCATCCCTCATACCTCAGAAGAGTCTTTATTTTTATCAAATGTATAAAAGACAGATACAGCTGTACTGATTCTTTCCTAAAACAGTCAGAGGGGTGCCGTGGGCGGAACTAAAGAGTCACAAGCACGCAATACATCATCGATTTATCCCTGGATATCTTTTGATTCACTATACGTTTGTGTTTTATAGATGCACTTACGCACCGATTGCCAACAAAACACAGACATTTAATCCAGTTTTATGCCTGCGATTCCGATTCATGACTGGGATCTTTTATCCCTGGGATCGCGGCATCTTTCAGTTTCAAACGATATGCAAATCCAGCGTCAAACTGGGCCTTGTCACCGAAATGCCATGAACAAACAAACACACTTGCACAACTTTGTTGCTGCTCCGGAAACAAACTGTTCCCTTAATGCTGGGTTCTTTGGGAAGCTGAACAAGGTAATCTTTCCCTCACAACTCAAAACACACTTATTTGGTGACATTGTTGATTTTGTGGTCTAAAAACAAAATGACAAATATTTTCGAGCTGCTGACGACTTCCATAACCCAAGCAAAGCACGTTGATGGGCGTACTCTTGCTTTCGCTCTGGTTGATGTGTGCACGCACTCCTCCGGAAGAAGTGCCCATACAAGGAATCCCGCCCTTTATGATGTCACAGCGCAATACTCGAAAAAAAAACTTTCTGAAACTTATACGAACCCCGAAGGAGTGTATTTGGCACAGAAATACTCCGTCATACATCCAACTCATTTTTTTTAAACTTTGACCATGTTTAGCATGAGAATCCAACTCTTTAACAGTCTAAATAAGTCAGAATTCATGAAATAGTATTAGACCCCCCTTTAAAGTCTTCCAGTTGTTCAGCTAAGTGAAGAGTACGGGAGGTAATTAATTTTGTTTCGATGTCTGTAACTCAGTGGCTTCTCCTTTTTGGCAGAGACATGTACCTAAAACTTTAATAATTCATAGTATTCCCAAATGTATCATCTACAAATTAGTTTAGAAATCTAACACTACTACTACCATAAACAGACTTAATCAAACAACTTAATCAATGTCAAATTAGAATACAAAGAGTGTCATCTACTAAATAGGTTTAGCACTAGTAGAAATTAAGCAAATTTAAAAACAGAGAAAGAAATCTTAGATCTATGGAACAGGGTGAAATGAGTGTTTATAATTAAACATCCAATATATGCCAATAAATATTCAATATCAACCCATATGGTCAAATTGCATTCATATAAATCTAGTCAATATAAGTAAGTCATGTTAGAAATGTATACCCTACCATTCAAAAGTTTGGAGCCAGCAAGTTTATTTATTTATTTTTAAACGTTTTTTGCATTAAACGTGTCAGTAAAGGCATTAATAATGTTACAAAGGATTTCCTATTTAATGCTATTATTTTGAACATTGAGCTTCCACAAAAGTATGAAGCAGCACAACTTTTTTCAACTTTGGTAATAATAAGAAATGTCTCGAGCACCAAATCAGTATATTAGAATGACTTCTGAAGGATCACGTGACCCTGAAGACTGGAGTAGTGATGCTGAAAATTCAGCTTGGCCATCACAGGAATAAATTACATTTTTACATATATTAAAATAGAAAATAATTATTTTATTAATTTTATTAATAATATTATTATAAATTGTAATAATATTTCACAATATTACTGTTTTTACTGTATTTTTGATCAAATGAATGCAGCCTTGGTGAACAGCCTTGGTATTGCGTCTAAAAAACTTCTATCAAAAATATGAAAAATATTTATATAATTTTGTCCAAAAAAATACATAAAATGCATTAAAAACTAAAATCAACTTTTTTTTTTTTAATCAAATCAGTGTTGTTATTACCTAAATTTAAGAGGACAAAAAATTTGAAATAAAAGTAAACTTTTCAGGTGACTTTTTGTTGTAAAAGACAGAATAAAGTTCAAGTTTAGGCTACCACTACTCACTACAACAGTTTCTCTTTCTGGGAATAGGTCTGGTTCTTCAAGTCAGAAAATAAACAGCTTTACTTAACAGTCAGCCTGCTGTGAACTGCAGGGAGAAAAAGCGAGAAGCGTCTGAGCGCAGCGCTGACCATCCACCGCACTCTATGTTAGTCATACTGATCAGGGTTTGGTTTAACGAACTACCACACAACGAGCCCATCAGAGAGAGGCAAAAGCGCCCATTCCTTCCAAGACGCTCCAGGGTCGGTGCAAAACATGTGATCAGGCGAAGTGAATAATAATTAAGGAAAAGAATCATCTGGTGCCTTCAGTCAAATAATGACAGCCACCGTGCTGAAAGCAGGTTGAGAGATTCATGGGTGGGGATGCATTAAAAATCATTACCAAGAAATGTGCGCACTAGGATTATTCGCTGCGGGCAGCCGCTGATTGCTTTGTGGAGGGAGCCTGTGCGGCAAGCAAATCAAAATGAAGCTTGAGAGCGAATAAGTTTCCCCTGTGCACAAATCACTAATTACTTATTAATGGCCAGATGAAGAGAGTCGGTGCCTTCAAAGTAAACATGTGCCAGCGACCCTGGAGGGGCAGAAGGAAACTGGGAGGAATTGCTCTGTAAACTGTGATGGCAACTAATCAAGTTCAGTGGCTTCAATACATCGGTGAAAAGGCCAATTCATAGTGCTTTCTCTAAGGGGAAACTGAAAATAAATGCATAGAACAATCTGTGGGTGTGTGAGTGAGAGAGAGGGGGGTGCAAACAGTGGATGAAAGAAACACCATTTCAGGAACATCATGAAGTAACACATATTTTTGTCCATACAATCAAAGTGAATGGGGACCAAGGACAGCTGTGGTCACCATCAACATTCATTGTACAGGAAAAAAAAGCTTACACTAGGGATTTACAGTTAAATCATATCAGTTATTGGGTGACATTAAAAAATTTTTTTTTTTATTTAACATATTCGATATTGGATGTTTACCCTATTTTTACAGTTAGATTACCTTTTCAATCATCTAACACCTTAAAAAACACCATTAAATGTTATCTTTAGCAAATTTCAAAATGAAAATCCATTTTTTCACACTGTACATTATAATTTTGTGATTCCTAAATTCACTTGTAGAATTTAAAAACAACATATTTTACTTTTTAGTATCTTATTTTTAATTTATTTAGAAAAAATAGAACATAATTTTACTATCAGCCACAACATGAAAATAATTAACATCTGATCTGTATCAGATAGAATTTTTGGTGCAATCCTAGCTCGGACATTTTAGGTGGAAGACATTTGTTGTTACATACAAAAAAAGAAAGTCATATTAGCTTCACCCTTAGAAGAAAAGGTTCTATATAGGACCTTAATGGGTTCTGTCAGGTGCTTCATACTGTATATAGAACCTTTCATGGGATCATTTTATTGGTTTAGTCTAAATTAAAATAAGAAATTAATTAAGACAAATTAATTATATTTTATGAAATAAACAACTAATAAACATACTTTATCACAAAAAAAAAAAAAACAACAACAACAACAAAAAAAAACAACAACTGTTGATTCAAAAACTTTTTTTTTTTTTTGGAAGAACCCAAGGTTGAACAAATGATGACAGAATATTTGGGTAAACTATCTCTTAAAGAAAAAAGTATTATGTCAAAAATTGATCAAAATGCACATATGCATTCTTCTATTCTTCACAGTTAGCTAAAGTACAATGATTGTATTATTAAACAGAGGACAATGGATCTACAGAACTGCTGTACTTGAGTACAACAGTGTGAAAAAATTCAACAGTGTGAATGGATGCCCTTTCAATCAGCTATTTAAACGTAAATCTTTTGCTTATTCAAAACGTCAATAAATAATGCGTCCACATGGCTATTAAAGTGAAATGCAACAATTATATTCACCGTCATTCATTTATTTGACACACCTTCAAATTCATGTTTATGAACCAGTCAAATGACAGAGCCAATCAACTTTTGGTCATTTGTACCCATCAGAATGGTGTATATGCAATTGGACTAAAATTGGATGAGGAAAAATATCTCTTCTACAGCAAAATAAGAAATGGTCCATGAGGAACCATTATTCATTTGCATGTATTAGCATATATTCCACTGGGACATGCAGAAACGTGTAAGATTGTTTAGTCAAAATTACAATACAGCAGGGGCTATTTATCTTTTGAGAGGTTGTTAATTTGTTTGTGAGGGAAGCACGTTTCCATTTGCATTATGAATCAGGTATAAATCCCATCTCAACATGTTACTGCTCTCCAAACCGCTAATGAGGCAAAAGTGCAAGGAAGTGCAAGCTCCAAATACAATGGCCTGAGAATTAAAACCATGAATTTAAAAGCGTGTTCATCACCAATAAACATTACAATCTTATAATCAGGAGTTCTATTCTCAGGGAAAGATTAAAAATATTGGTTGATTAGAATTTTACGAGCTGCTCTTGTTTAAAAATAATATCTTTAAAAAAGCAGTGTTTTTTTCTGTTGAAAATATAGGAAAAACATTAATGAAAAGGCTTTAATTGCTGGGTGAACTGCTACTACAAAATGTTTAATTCCATTATTATTAGGATAAATATAATTTTTAAATACATTTTTATTTCTATAAGGACAATAATAATATTTTATATATTATTGAACATTTATCTAAATGTACTTATTTCATGTATTTTATTTAATTTAATTTATTTATTTATTGATAGATTTTCATTTATAAATTATTTGCAGTAGCAGTTCACCCATGTGTGTAAACCATTTCATCCATATATATGCTGCAAAAAACAAGAAGGTACACTTTAAATATCAATCTACCAGTACATAATGTATTCATTTGCAGGCCATACTGGAGAAAGTCTGGCAGTCAGATGTGATTCTCAGAAGCTATTCTGTTTTACCCTGATTGTGTTAGGCAGGGAAAAGCTGATCAGGGAGCATTTTTATCCCTAGGCTGATGATAAGATGAGGAGATCTGGCTCCAACAGCACCAGTGACACGACCGGTTTGAACCTTATTCTGCTGCCCATCGTAACCTCCCCCTCCCTCCAGCACCTACACAACACATCAACAGCCAGGGACCCTAGAGAAACAGCCATATCAGCAGCACTCAGCTGGTCACTATTTAAAAAACTGTTTGGTTGGAACTCGGAGTGCAGCCCAAGCCGAGAACAGAGCTGTGCCTATCTCCAGGGGTTGAGGGGACTTGGAGTCATCACAAAGACATTTAGGCATCAAGTAGAGGAAAGGCAAAAAAAAAAAAAAAAGAGAAAGAAAAAAAACCTCTTTTATATAGGATCTTATCACCACCCTGTATGAGCACAGGAGGAACTACAGAGGAATCACCATCAATGAACAGTTTCCCACAGCACAACATCACCCAAGATATCACAAATTTACTTGCTACTGAAGACTAAACTTCTTCTTTCTGCATTAATTAAAGCTAGCCTGATACCTTTATTAGAAACTGCAGTTTCAAATGTTGGAGCACCCTTGGAGAACATTTCGGAAAACAACACATCTGCCAGGAGCTTCTTTGTTTCTGTCTACATCAAAGGAAATTCATTTCTGAGGTTTTTATTTCTGCATGCTAAGTTTCATTCATTGATCTAGTAAACACCCACTACTCACAAATGAATAAGATAGCAGCAATGAGACTGACACGCTTAAAATTCGTTAATCATGCATGATGAGATGGCCGGCTGTAAGCTAATGCTAACCGAGGTTGACAAATTTGCCAAGGCTGTCAGCGTATAACTCAAAGCATGATTTAGATATCAGGCGTGAGAGAATACAAACAGGGACGAACATTAATTTCTCTCACGGTCATTTATTCACTTGCACAGAATGTCTTTAGTCGCTTCATCAAATCTGCTTGTTCTAATTAGAGCTCAACACTCAATGAATCAATAAAGAATTTCCTAACTTTTTCATACTAGGTTGTGAGGAAAATTAATTTCAAACAGGTCATATTGTGTACATAGCACTTCCTTGATGAATTAATTTGTATTTAGTTGCATTTTACTCATACAACTTAAATCTACTCATTGAGAGTTAATTAGTACTTGTTTTGGAAATCTAATCTATTGGGTCATCTATTAAATTACATATGGGCCATCTAGGTGTCAATAAATGTCACAATTTAAACTTTTACATATTGTGGTCAGAGAGTGGGATGTGGGATGTGGGTCTGCTCTGCACTTTAAAATGAAAATGACCCCAAGCTTTACTTACCCTCAAGCCATCCTAGGTGTATATGACTTTCTTTTTACTGATGAACACAAACGGCGTTATATTAATAAATATCCTCATGCACCAAAGCTTTACAATGAACGGGTTTGAAGCTTGTCATAAACATACTCCACGTGACTCCTGAAGGTTAATGAAGCGAAGCGATGTGTTTGTGTAAGAAAAATATCCATATTTAACAAGTTATAAAGTTAAATATCTAGCTTGCGCCAGACCGTCTTCCGTATTTAACTTACGTAAAAAGTGTAATGCCTCTCGCAGTTCGAAATGCTTACGTTACATCCTACGCCTTCCGTATTCAACTTACAAAAAAACTGACACAACGTCAGTTTTGACGCGTCAGGATATTTATTAATATAACTCCGATTGTGTTCATCAGAAAGAAGAAAGTCAAATACACATAGGATGGCTTGAGGGTGATTAAATCTTGGGGTAATTTTCATTTTAAAGTGAACTAATCTTTTAAGTTTGTGGACATCAGGAGACAAGAACAATGCTAAATGCAAATAATAAAATTCAGCTAGATGACTGGTCAAGGCTTTTTAAAAACCATCTTATAGACAACATAGCTACAAAGAGTACTTTTTTTAGCCTAAGAAGTGCTTTAGAACTAAGAATAACTAGAAAAATGCAAGTAGACTACAGAAATTTCCATGACCTTTAAAAACTATTAATTTGTTTTCAGGCCAAGAAGTGGCACTTTTGAAATTACCTGATATTTCCAGGACTTTGGGAACAGACGGGATCACATGCAGTGATGATGAACACGGTTTGTGCCAACCACAATGAATTTTGAGAGCATGAAATCAAAATTCAAGAGCCATACTGAAACTAAAATTGTCCATTTTACTCATCCTGCCTCAGAAGCAGCATGCCCACTCAATTGTTTTTAAGCCAAGTGGATTTTGAATACAGCTTCCAAAAAAAAAAAAAGTAATTTTGATAATTCAATTCCAGAATGGCTACACAATGTATCGTTTTAGCATAGATCCGCCATAGTCACATCGCAGGATGTGCGATGTCAAGTATAGGGATTGTTAATCTGAACAGACCAGACACCACAGTTCAAAACGCACTCGATTCTCAGATTAATCGCAAAATTTGACCATCACACAATGAAAGTTTATCATTTGAATGTGTTTTAGGTCATGTCAGTTTAAACATTCAACCATATGAGCACACGAAGACGCGAAAGAGAACTAAATTCTGAAAGTGCAGGTGTGCACACAAACACACACTGAGCCGCGCAGATGCCGCTCTATTTTGCATCTTTTTGTGCCTGAACAGACGCATACATGAAAACAAATGAACATAAACCATTGAGTATCCTCATAAACATAGCTTATGCTTATGGCTTAGGTGAACTAAACAATTGAGAAAGAAAAACAGATGTGTAACAGTATTTTGGATCCATGCATTCAGTCTTAAAGTGACAGAAGCCTAATATTCCCGCTGCTTTCTGTGTCATGAATGTTAATCAAACAACAAAAGACAAAGAGAAAAATCATTTTTGTAGTTTTAACATAGATTAATTATATTCCATTATACAGTGAAGACTATGCAGTGTTATTTTACATCTGATTATTGAATTTCTGTACATAATACCTATTAGGTACAGAATACCTAATAGAATACCTAATACCAATTTCAATTTCTGTACCTAAATTGGTCACTTTTTCCAAATATCGTGCAGCTCTAAATTCCAGGCAAAATTTTACAGGTAAAATATTAACGGGGCAAAAAAATGGTTGTTTTTGTTTGTTTGTTTGTTTTGCGTTTGAAGAAATATTGTGTAATAATCAAAATGTCAGATCTGTTCTTTTCCACAAAATCAATGTTATCAATGGCTGTCAAGTGCAGCTATCAAGTAAGTCAATAAATAAATATTTAAAAGTATTACTAGCAGGGGTCACTGACCTTAAAGTGAAGATCTCTACTGATGAAAGGGTGGAGACAGCAAGGAAGGCTGACACGGTCTCCCTCTGCCTGATGGGTCTGGAGGGAACCATCACCACAAAGTTACTGTCCAAACGCAGCTCAGAGAGTGGCTGGAACAGCCGTACACTGCCGATCCTGCGCATGGGTGTGGGCCCTGAGAAGTAACCAGCCGGACCCAGTTGGCCAGTGCGGATGGAGTTGGTCTTGCGGGAGTCCTCCGAGCTGCATTCCCCAGTGTCAGTGGATTGTAGCATGTAATACAGCTCCACGGGAGTGCCTTCAACCAGCTCGGGAGATCTCTGTCGACCTGGTATGACACTAGGGGGACTGAACCAGCTAGGCAGTGGCTCCAGTTCAGCCACACACAGTCCAAGTTCCCCTTTCAGATGACAAGTGCCTCGTACCTCTTGGGTTTCATGGAAGGCAAACATCCTTACACATGGCAACTTGTCCACGGCACTGTAGTCGTCCCAGTCCCGGCCTACTAAGTAGAAGAGAACCTGAACCTTTGGCCAACTGGGGTGGATTCGCTCACTGATAATGAAAGTCTGCACTTTCCAGTTAAAACTAAAGAGTGGAGAGGAAGTGGATGATGGGGACGTGGATGAAGGGTTGTTGAAGAGTCCCGGGCCCAGAAGCTCCATGGGCACGGGCTGTTCCACATACAGCGGTCCGTAACTGGCGTTGACCGACGGCGTCTTTCTGGCTTGTTGGATAAAGAAAAGTTCTGTACGAACCTGCAGGCTGGAGTTTCTCATGATGTCCTGGTTGGCCTCTTTCAGGAAGAAGGCAGACTCTGCGTTTAGCACCTGATATCGGACTGGAAGATACGTTGGGATGGCACCAAATCTCTGCAGTCCTTCCATCAGCATCCGACTGTCGATGACTGCCAAATAATGGAGAAGACAGGAAAGACATCACTCATCCATCTGTCAAACAGTAAGAACTCTAAACCCAGCCTAGCTACTTGCAAGCTCTTACATGCTCTAAAGCAAGAGTCATTTGTCTCCACGCCCTATTCTGCAATCCCATCTCCAGGCAACTGGACTCTTATTGAATGCCTTCAACCAGCAGTTCACTGCAGATATTTGGGGTGATGGAAGGACCCAAGAGGCTCCATTGATTTTGCGTCACAGAGCTAGTCTGAGAGAAAGAGATGCTGGAGATTTGTGACAGGTGGTGGCAGACAAATGCTATTGGTGCTTAAGGCAGACACCACAGCACAGCAGGAAGATGCTTATATAGTTATATACTTATGTGCAACAAAGTATCTCTTGGTTTATTTAAAGGGTTTGCTAGTGAATATAGACTGAGTTTGGGGTTATGTTCTACTGCATTTGTATCCAGAAAGTTAACTTTGTTTTATTATTCTTTTAATGTAAATCACCCATAATAAATCAAATCATCTCATGAATATTTAGTTAATATAGTAGAGTCAGTTTGTTTTGTTTCAGGGGAGCCAGATACTGAGAAGAGTAATGCAAAATGTCAGTAAAGAAAGGTGGGAGTAAAAGTTTACTCAAAGACTGTTTTCCTGTGGGACTAACATATTATTCTTTTTGGCAGCAATAAAAAAGGAGAAAGATAGAGAAAGATAAAGAGTAAAGACAGAGAAGAAGAGAAAAATCAGAGAAATAAAGCATAAAAGATTCACTGAACACTGTGCTACACCAGACTGATTAACTCAAGTTAAAATCATAAAATTTCTTTTCTAAAGTGCTACCTAAAAAAATTGCAAATGCATTCAATTGCAGACACCGTGTCTTTCTCTTGGAAACAAGCAGAATATCACATCTAGCCATTTGGAAGAATTAGATGAGCATTTTCACAGAAAAATGGCAGTAAACCAGCAATTTTTCTCTTTTGTCTCTCTGTCAAACAAAATGTTTAGCAAAAAATATTACATGCTCCATGAGTACAGAAAATTATAGTGAAACTTCTAGTGAACCAAATATTATTCTGTAGAATAACTAAAAAGAATATGAATTAAAGCCATTATTTGATTAAAGCAGATTAAAGAAATAAGCGTGATTTAAAATAAAATAAAGTAGATATTAGCAATGATATTAACATTTTGGCCAACCATGATAACTATTATCAGGCTATAAATGATAATAGTTAAATTCTATTTATTATTTACAGATAAAATTGACAAATTTAAACTATTTAAATATTTTGGCCATGGCAACAATAAAATAAATAAATTTTGATCATTAGGTTAAAGACTGGTAAATACAGAATGATATTCTGGCATGAAATTAAAATGTTTACAGCATATCAACTCATCAAATATCCAATATATTACAATATATTGTAATTGGCCTAAAACGTTGTCAGTTCTAATGTTATTTTATAATTTGACAATAAATATTTAAATCTTTTTTGAGAAAATAAACCCTTCAAATCTGCCTATTCAGTTTGTGTTTTGTTGTGTAGACATTTTTTCCCCAAATTAGGATTCTTCTGCCTAACGTTTTCAGCTCTGTGATTGGTGTTCCAGCTGTGAAATTACAGAAGGCCAAGCCATAGCTAGTCAATGAAAGACAAATTTCAAATGACAGGAAAATTGACCAATCATGTCATCCCTCTAAATAGGTGGGGCTTGTTATCAATAAGTTTATAATGCATTCCGCCCGCTGTCGGGAACACCATTAAAAACACTGATAAAATAGCTAGCGTTATTCTCTATTGAAACTAATAATTTATTATCCGCACCATTTTCAAGATTGACTTATAAAGAAAAGCTGGAGTTAATCGGCAAAGGAAGACCTACATCAGAGCTTAATTTTGTGCAGAAAGCCAAAGCTTTTTAAAGCATTCCAACTACAGCAATACCCCTGGATGACAGCATCAACCAAGAAGCTAAAGCACAGTTACAGTTATTTTGCAGAAGTACAGGTCAGTCTGTAAATTTCCTAACTTAGCGACCATGCACATTTGCTGTAATTCTGTATAACAGTTGCCTTTTTCCCAAATCACAAGTTGAATACAGTCTGTTACATACATTTAATCAGCTGCTGTGCCAGTCTAAGATTTATTATCAACATTGCTTGTTTGTGCTGGTGATGGATTCCAAAATACCATGATCGTTGTTCATTGTCTGTGATGCGGAAGTGTCTGTTGCTAATGTGCTTTGGTCTGAGTGCTGTCATGATGCATCAGCTTACATTAAATTTTACTGGTTTTGTGGCCAGTTGGCATCACCATATCCCACTGAAATGCACACACTATTGTGTGATGGTGCAATTATTTGCATTTTATTACTTTTTGTTTAATTTTGGTGATAACCCTCACACTCACTCTGATATTTGCTTTTGGCATTTCGTCCTCTTGGAAATTATAAGGTTCTATCTGACATTTTTGTCCAAATTGAGTTATTCACATATTCATATTCTGTGACAACGTATTTACATTTATGTGATGTTCCTTTTTCAAGTTGTGTACATTTTGGTACTTTTTTTTAGAAAATAGGTTCTACCTACAAACTCTAACTTGGTTCTATAAGGTTCTATCTGCATGAGCCAATCAGCACTTTAAATGCACATACAAGGACCAATCAGGATCAGCGTTCTTTGTCATGTCGCCACGATAGCGAAAGAGATCGCAAAAAAACGCTAAATCAGTGAAGAGAAGACTAAATAATTTCACACAACGCGATTTTATTTATGATCTTGTCAATGACAGCAGCCCAAATTCCAGGGAATTACAGTCTTTTTGTGTGTTTTGTTGTATCTGATTGCTGAGGAGTTATTTTCAGTTAGACACCACGCTAGCCAGCAGCGCTATTAAGAGGATAGGTCCGGTTTTTGTAGTCTATTTGCTTTACTCCAGTCATGTCATTGTTATACGAGGGAAAGTTACGTATATATTAGGTTATGTTTTAACCTTGATCCATCCTGTGTTCTTGTACTGAGCTGTATGTACTATGTAGCTATAAAACTATACGCTATGGCACAATGGATTAAAGCTACATTAAAGTTAAGTAAAATTTGCATAGTTTGCATTGTTGCATAGTTGAAGTTATTTAAATATTTTAAATGTGAAATATATATATATAATCATATATAGTCAGTGAAACTTTGTTAAACACCTTTGCTGAAGCATTGTCTGTTTTCTTGCAGTTTTTTAGTCTTAAAAGGTCTTCAATTTTACAATATTAAGGCTTAAAGGTCAAATACTCAACAATTTAATTGGTGGGGTCTTAATTACAACAATAAACGTTAGCATGTTATTTCAGCCATACTGATGTCTAGAGAGAAAGCCATTTTACATGTCCCACTTTCTGTGGAATAAAGTCCTGCTCAGATGTATTACAGAAGCTGCTTTCTGTCTAAACAAAAGGAAACTTAAACTTAAATGGTTCCTGCAATAATGTGTTAAATTACCCACTATATTCCTACCTAAATTTAACATCTGCACTAGACAAAATATTTAGCACTGCCTTTTATGCTTAACTTGAACAAGAAAAAAATATGAAATAAATGTCATAAAAACCATTAAATCGAACTTTCTCATGCATGTCAACACATTATTACAACACTAATTTTGGTTTTAAAACAAATTATTTGTGTTTCTTGAAAAATTATTGTTTCAATACATTTTTTGGCAGATAGAACCTTATAATTCCAAGTGTAAAGTGTTTTTTTAGAATTAGAAGGTTCTATCTGCATTTGACCCATTCCAAAAATCCCCATTTACAAATTTGAGAGGATTTTGATATTGTACACTTAGAATACATTTAGGGTCCCTGTCATTTTCCCCATATAGTTTTTGCTATATGGAATGCAAAACTTTGAAGCTCAATATCTCAAAACTGCTC
This sequence comes from Elopichthys bambusa, assembly GCA_037101425.1. Lineage (NCBI taxonomy): Eukaryota > Metazoa > Chordata > Actinopteri > Cypriniformes > Xenocyprididae > Elopichthys > Elopichthys bambusa. The sequence continues at coordinate 11,356,516 of CM074450.1, forward strand.
AGAACGCAGACAGAACCTTATAATTCCAAGGGGACGATTTCTTGTCAAAGGTAACATGCAGCATTATAGAAGAGGACACAGTAAACTAGATATATACAGATATGGTAGCTTGTACATTGAAGAAGGAAAGATACACAGGCTAAAACAGTCTCTGTATCCTATAGCACAGAAGGAAGAGAGCTAACAAGATAGAGACACACAAGCATTTCATAAGCAGGCAGTGCCTGAACATACATGCCCCCCTTGTCCTAAGAGCCAATTACTAAAAAAAGCGCAAGTTTGTAGTGACATACAGTATCTAATCACTTTTTACAGCAATATTGCAATATCAACCCCACCTCAGTATACAAGACCCAAGCACACACACATACAGATTATACAAGTACAAACAATTTTGTGTGGGGAAATTAAAATCTCAGCGCTCTAAGCAAAAATAACTAAAATAACTCTTAAAATCCATTCATGACTGTGTCTGAAAAGAGAGAATGTGTTAAACTGTTTCATCTCTGCGCTCCTCTTATTCTCTGAAATTAGCATATGTTCATCCTAAACTGCATTTAAGGCCTAATTAGCAGGTGAGACAAGATCATTTGCTAGAGTTAAAATTGAATATTTTGAGTACAATTTTGATACAGCTCTGACTTTTTATTTAAAACTGTCAGAGGGATGTCAAGACTGTGCTCTCTCAGTGAAAAGCATCTACCTAAAGGTGCCTATACCACATGCATTACCATATATAGTATAGACTAAAAATCCATTTTAAAATATTGGTTGAGCTGCCAGGTTCATACACACACAAAAAGACTAAACTGTGATAGTTTGGGGATATGAAGTGAAATCACGCATTACAAAAAGTGTTAAGACAGGAAAAAAGAGGTGACACTCAAGCTTCTGTCACTATTCTTTACCGAACAACAGTTTCAGATAGCCTTACAATTGTTTCATTCATATTCAAAGCACATTTTGATTGACTACAAGATTACTAGTTAAACACTATACTTAAACATTTTGACTAAAAATATGGTGCTTCAATTAGTAATTCATTAGAATACAGACCAGAAAATATATTACAGCATGAAAAAGGTTTATAACTTTCTATGTTCTTAATGATTAATGTGTGGGAGAAGATCATTCTTCATTTGAGTTAGTGTCTAATTTTATAAAAGGCCCAGGGTTTTCTATTATGGTTACATTATTCTTCATAAGCAGACTCTGGTTAGCAGAAAATACAAGAATCAAAACCTGAACTCTAAAGTCACACTCAAATGTGACCCTGGACCACGAAACCAGTAATAAGTCACACAGGTATATTTGTAGCAATAGCCAACAATACATTGTATGGGTCAAAATTATTGATTTTTCTTTTATGCCAAAAATCATTAGGATATTAATTAAAGATAAAAAAAATTCAAAAAATTTCAAAAAATGTATGCTTATGACTGGTCCAGGGTCACAAATATACACCAGAAACCTTTTTTATTATTATTATTTTATTTTTTTGCGCTTGCTTGATGGCCACTCTTACAGTGACTCTACACCAGTTCCTTGATTTTTCCATATCAATTTATTGAGAGCTAGATGGCTTAGATAAGGCTCTGAAATACATGCTGACAACGGCACATATGCGCATGGTAAGTGGCGATTCGGGAGCTGTTAACTAATTTAGGATATGCTCTAGCATAGAAAACTGTCCCACCTTCAGAATCTGGCCTTCAGGGAATGTTAACATAGTAAGGTTTTGAGGCATCATAATTGAATTTCCCTACGGGCCATTTTCTCAGCTGCCAATAAAAAAAAGTGTATAATCTTACTGTAAGTGAAGTAGGAGTTTTTCACAGGATAGTGGCCAACTGCTGACCTGATAGATAACACTGATAATGGTAATCATTCAGAGTGCCCACACTGCATACATTAAATGAGTAGGTAGTGTTCAGTGTCTGGGGTTAAACACCATCACTTAAAGCCATGTAGGACCACTGTACACATCTTTCAATTGTAGCCACCTAGAAAGACACTCAATAAGCCAAAGCATATCTTAGTGTTATGACTGGGTGGATATGGATACCCTAGATACAATATCACAGTGTGACACTATTACGGTTGGGCACTGAAAAAAAGGAAAAACTGTAACCCTATTTCTAACCCAATTAGAACCCAAGAGGCGAAACTCTGATGCTTTTTGGGTAACAGCCACTAGGTGAAGCTTCGGTAGCGCGGCAGCCAGGGTGAAAACACCAACAGGACAATAGAATCCATCACATCTTACGCACCCAAAATTGGTGAATCTCACAGCCAAATCAGAAACGCAATAGAAAATTTCTCAAATTCAGGAAATTTTATGACACCTACAGTAAATGTTTTATGTGATCAGTTGTGGAATCCAACCATTAACGTACACATCTGAGGTAACGTAGTTAGCCTACTTTATTGAGTATTTCCATTTTTTGCAACTTTACATATTTATTACTATTAATAGTAAATTAATAAATTAATAATTAATAAAGTTAAGATCATCATGTTTGTAGCGTGATCCAGGGCATTAAAACGTACAATATATATTTCAATAATATATATTTCAATTTTAATAGTAATAGTAAATGACTCCACTAGGTCTGAAATATATATGTTTTATATATTATATTATATTATATTATATATTCTGTTATATATTTATTGTCCAACATTCCCAATTTTTCTGATGCATGTCCTTAATTTAATTTCATATGTTGGTATTAATTCAGTGTTTATAATGCTAATACTTGAACTTCAAAGAATTTTAACCCAAACTGACTGTGTTTCTAGAGAGCAAAGGTTTTGTGAAAAAAGTGGAATCAACTTAAACACAAAGTCTGTAAAATAAACTGTTAAAAGGATTTGATGATCACTAGCAATAGTATTTTATTCTGTGTTGTCATCATTCAGGTTAGATTTTAGCTTTAGTGTACTTTTTTTTTTAACAAAGCAGCTGATATTGCCATAGAAACTAGTGGACTGCCGAGTCGCTTTCACCCCAAAATGGCGGAAACACAGGGCTGCTGCTGGGCGCTGGTGTTGCAATGAAACATTCTATTGAGTTTCACTTCTTTGCCCTAACTAAGGTCAAGCAATGCCAAGGGTTTGGGAAGGGTATAGAGCGATCTCATTCCTCATTTGACCATATGCAGAAACAACTTAAAAATAAGACAAATTTAAAATTTAGGCAGATAATTGAAGTTGAAAATGTTGAAAATGATTGCATTTAATTGCATATTATTGCTTTATGGCATATAAAATATGATACATTGCTGATGTTAAATTTCTATACTATTTCTCCAAATAGATAAAAAAAAAAAAAATCAGGTGAAAATTACAAGTGAATTATACATTTTAAATGTACAGTATGACAAGAGAAGAAGCTTGCACACATAATGAAGAAAGATCTTAAATCTCCTATTGCAGACCATTTTATTGCTGGTCATTCTGTATCCATGTTTTTGTACAGGTTAAACGTCCAAGCAGGGGTGGAAAATATGGAATGTGTTCTTCTTCAGAAAGAATCTAGATGGAAATTCCATTTGAAGTCTGTACATCCCCAGATGTGTATCTTTAGTTGTTTTCTGTCTAAATATTCTTTTTTTATAGAATTCTGATTGGTAAACAAGGCTATTATATCACGTTGATAAATATTATGTCATTTTTTAATATATATTTTTGGTAATCAAGTGATTGTTTTTCTATGAAACACTTCTTATATGATACTTTTTTGTATGACATGATTGTATAATAGATAATACATTTCATGAATCATTCTCTTATGGGTATGTAATAATACAATTTTAGTAAAAAAAAAATTATTTGATATTCTTAACATTTGTTGTTATGCAGTAATAGTAATGTATGTCTATGAATGTCAGCACATGCTTTATGCTATTGCATATATAGGATTTTAAATTTAACTTTTAAAGGGTTAGTTCACCCAAAATTGAGAATACTTTTGTGCCCAAAATCAAAGCAAAAATAACGACTTTATTCAATCACATCTTCTTTTCTGTGTCCTTCTCATATGCTGTTTATGTTCAGCACTTCCAGGTTCTACGTCAGAACACCGACTCAGTATTGTCCAAATGCGTTGTGCTGCTCACGGGAACAGCCTCTGCCAATACTCAGCTGGCGTTCTGACGTAGAACCTGGAAGCGCTGAACGTAAACAGCATATGAAAATGACACAGAAGAGAAGATATTGTTGAATTTGTGTTCTGAAGATGAACGAAGGTCTTACGGGTGTGGAATGACATGAGGGTGAGTAATTAATGACAGAATTGTCATTTTTGTGTGAACTAACCCTTTAAGTTCACTTCATTAAATGCAGTAAGGTAAATATTTCTCTATGAGTCGGGTGGGCTATTGTTTATTGTGAAACTCAAAAATTTTATTTGTATTTGTATTTGCACTGAGCACACTTTTTTGCACTTTTTTGGCCTTTGAATAAAAGCATTTTGTAAGAAATTTCCTACAATCATGTGTGTGAGCTTCTCCTCTCGTTCCTTAGTATTTGGCACAAACTTTATGTTTTTTTGCAGGTTTTTTACTAATGTACTGTACAGTATAAGAAATGAATATTCATTTTGAGAATATTAAAGGATTAGTTCACTTTCAAATAAAATTTTCCTGATCATTTACTCACCCCCATATCATCCAAGATGTTCATGTCTTTCTTTCTTCAGTCGAAACGAAATTCCAGGATCTACTTACGCAACGAACGCAGCGGCAGTTAAATTTTTCCCATAAGTAGAATAGGGAAGGCGTAGGACATACAGCGTAAGCTTTTTGAAGAATACAAAAGTATGGTTTTGGCGGAAGCATTTGGAAGGCGATCATTTGTTTATATAAAGCATATACATTTACATTTTTTTCAAAAATGACCGATCGTTTCGCTAGATAAGATGCTTATTCCTCGTCTGATATTGTTTAAAGCCCTTTGAAGCTGCACTGAAACTTTAATTTTTACCTTCAACCGTTTGGAGGCCACTGAAGTCCACTTTAAGGAGAATAATCCTGGAATGTTTTCATCAAAAACCTTAATTTCTTTTCGATTGAAGAAAGAAGGACATGGACATCTTGGATGACATGGGGGTGAGTAAATTATCAGGAAAATTGTATTTGAAAGTGAACTAATCCTTTAACTTGCAGTTATTAATACTGAACATTAGTGTTATATGGTCATGCCTAAGAACACACCTTACCCATGGTAAAACCATTGTAATGCAATGCCACTGGTGGATTAATGCTTTAGTCTAAAAGATTATTTTAGTCATGCAATTTGTAGTCTGTACCGGATTACATTTCAGAAATAAACCCAACACTAAACATAATTACGTGCTGAGATAGAACAAAACAGAGACAGGGAGGAAGACAGAAAAAACACCAGCTATCTGGGCATCGAGCAGACGTACTGATTGCATCAGTATTGTGAAGCAGGAATCTCAGCATGTAAGCCTTATCGGAGATGAGTCTGTCGAGCAAAGGGGAGAAAATTAAGCTGATTTCAAATGTTGGGAGTTGTGAAATGAGCAGAGGGGAAAATGAAAAATTCTGAACCTACAGTGAGGATGCCACTGACAGACATATCGGGGGGAAAAAAAGCTTCTGTCACATATTTAAATTTAAACTTTCCTTGTCTTCCTCAAGGTTCAAGAAAAAGTAATTTTTTTTTAATTTTAGAACTAAGCAAAATTGCAAACACCACTTTAAAGCTGCTTGACATTTTAGATTTTAGTAAATTAACCCTTAATTTTTCTGTTGATATCAGCGCAACTGCTAGTTGTGATCAAACTGCGATCAAGCTATGATTGGCCTCAATTTAGCTCCAAAAATAATAGATCTGTTCAGTCATGATGTCGGTTAGTAGGCTTACCTGGAAGGCTGATTCACTGTGGGTCAGCATTCCCATCGGGGAATTTCATTTTTAGAACAGCATTTTTCAATTTATGAGTAAAACAAGGTCTAACATTACTTGAAGAGACTTTCACATTCTACAAAATAAATTACACAAACTCAGATCCTTGTGGTAATTGTAATCCACAAAACCATTTTATAATTTACAGCTGAAGTAACTGTTTATTTCACACTAACTTTGAAAAGGCTGCGGTTGGTAAGAGTTTATGTTTTTGAAAGACGTCTCTTATGCTGCATTTATTTATTAAATTAAATGCAATTAAATTTAAAATAACTGTTTCCAATTTTAATATGTTTTAAAATGTAACTATTTAGTGTCACACTTTTCTTCAGAAATCACTCTAATATGCTGATTTGTTGCACAAGTAACATTTTGTATTACTGTCAATGTTTAAAACAGCTGTGTGGAAACTGTGATACATTTTTTTAGGATTCTTTTCTTTCTCTTCAAAGTTTTAGGACTATAAACTGAAGAGCTCTATTGCTTTCTGGGAAATTCTATAAATCTATCTTCCCCCTTTTCTCCATTCAAACATGATGCATGAAAGATTACCATTTTCCATAATGATAATTAAGAAATTTTTAGAGACCCACTAATGGCAGGAAACTCTTGATCTACATTCGTCATGCCTGGCTGCAGAAATATCTTCCACAATCTGCTCAAAGTCACTTTATCAAAACATAAGCAATTGCGCACCAAGGCTTGCAGGAACTTGTGCCCCTGATGAGACACTAAATAAACCTAAGAGGCCAAAAACATAAGCACAAAGCGTAAGACACGTTTGAGTCCAGAGTGGGCTTTTTATGATTACATTACTGCTATCTATGACTGGTTGAGTGTACTGCAGGGCTGGAAAAAGTAAATTGACTCTGGAAAGCTGACGGCTCACTGAATTTGGCCAAGGCAGAAGGGAAGAAGGAGAAAAATCTGCTGATTTGAGCACCTCACAGTACCTGTTATACAAACCACAGGCTGCTGTTGCACTCTGGGAGGGCTGGAATTTTTATTTCAAGGTAACAGGCTTTTGAGGATTGGTTTGTCTGGTGAAATTTTCATCTATTCCAACTCTCTCCCAATCACTTGCGTTTGCAATCTCAGCTCGATTCTTTAGCCCTTGACTAACGGATTCAGTCAGATGCTGAGCCTAGTACCAATGAATTATGGGAGAGGGTGCTTAAAAGGGAAGCAGGCCCCATGTCATGCAGGACGATTTGGAGAATGATGTAATGATATGCAGGTACGCTCTCATTTAGAGTCATACCTCCAGGGATCACATCTTCTAGACAAATGAAAAAATAAGTGAGAACAGAGGCTAGTGGGAGGGAGTAAAATGAAAATATGAGTGATGGCTCAGATTATTAGAATCTAAAGCCTTCAACTATAAAAAAAAAAAAAAAAAAAAATGACAACCGCAAACCAGCATGAAAATATATGAGCTTCTTTTATATTTGCATATTTGGCTATCATTCACCCGACGGTGGTGTTTAAAAGCTTTTGCATTGATTTTTTAGGGAAACAATTCCTTTGACCAATTTGGCCAACGGCAACTAGGCTGGCTTCACTGATGTTATGGTGCCGTTTTAAGGCTTTAAATTGTTTGGCCATTGGCTGGGAGTTTAGGCAGGCTGGAGTCAAGAACAAACATAATGAACTGAAGCAGTTACACTGAAGGGAGCTGTTAAATATGATTATTTGATTTAAATACAATGAATAAACGTGCAGAGTGCGGAGGTGGTAAACATTACTCAGAATATAGCTCCCAACAAAATACAATTCAGCCTTAGATATAAAAAAAAAGCATATTTACTAGAGAAAATGTTACTATTTGTGCCAACTGGGAAAATCTACAGACTCTTTGAAATGGTTTGATGACTGCAATTTTCCTTCCTGACATATTTCTTATAGAAACAGAGGGTGGAACATATTGAAGTGCTTGTTCTTTTTATATATACAATAGTCCTTAGTTTACAGCTGAGCAAAATCATGATTTGAAACTTGATATCAGTATAGCAGGTGGCAAGGAGATGTAAAATACCTGGAGAGAGCGCTTTGTTAGTATTCCCATTCATCTCGAAGGCAGCTGTCATGCAAGATTCTGTCCCCAAAGAAATTCTTACAGAGTGCAACAGTTGGGTTCCAGAAGTAAAAATCACATTCATTTTTTACGATAACTAAACAATTAAAGACAGACATCCCTGAGGTTGTTAATCGATGGTAAATGCTTTTGCTGAAGCCATCAAAGAGCATAATTTTCTTGAATTCCTGGTCAAAAACTGCATCCCCCATGATTCTGCAAAAGAAACCAATAAAAGAATCAAAGCAAACAAATCGTGCCAAAAGAACTCTTTAGCGCCCGGCCGCTTCTGTGAAACACTGTGAATTATGTAATACAGTCCGTCTCCCTACACTCTCAAATTAGTTTGTTTCTATATACACAACCATCATCTTAAATAAATAGTTTTACATTTATTTGTAATTTTTAATTTGTCATTTGCAATGCGTCATGAGATTGTAGTACACAGGGCTGTGCGATTAATAATAATTTTTTTCGATTTAGATTCTGGCTTAACAAGATAACTGAGGTAAAACGATTATTGTGCCTCTGCCGCATTCAACCCAGCACACCATCCTTTCCTTAACAGCGGTAGTCCACTTTTTTGGCTGCACCTTTAATATCGCTAACTGATTAGACTGCTATCTTGCCTCTGCTACAAAAGGATAACTGGAAATTTTGTGTTACCTTGAAAATTATATTTCAATAATGTGATATGTTTTTGAACAGATATGACCTAGCAAGATAATATTATATGGCAAAAAATCTGTATTTTTATAAATGAATTAACATATATATGGCTTCAAAGCTAATAGCTACAGAACCCCAATTTAAATTTCATGAGGTTTTCAAAGCTAAAAGCCATTTCACAGAAGCCTTGTTAAAAACTTGTTAAATATGGATATTTTTCTTACACAAACGCTTCACTCCAGAAGGCCTTTATTAACCCCCCGGATCCATGTGGAGTATGTTTATGATGGATGGATGCACTTTCTTGACCTTCAAGCTCGTTTCCCTGTTCACTGCCATTACAAAGCTTTGACACATCAGGATAATTATTATTACAAATCCGATTGTGTTCATCAGAAAGAAGAAAGTCATATACACCTAGGATGGCTTGAGGGTGATTAAATCTTGGGGTCATTTTAAAGTGAACTAATCCTTTAAGGGATGTGGAATATGGTCGTGCAGAATAGGGCATTAATATGTGCTTTATAAGTACTAATAAGCCAATATGCAGGCTAATAAACAACTAGTTAAAAGTGATAATTGTATATTGTATTATATATTTTTATTTTCTGCCTATCTATAATAGAAAATATATTTCAAATGAAAATGCAGTAAAAGCTACAGGCTAAGTGCATCTGCTCAAATCTAGTTGAGTACATCTGAAAACAGCAACAACATCAGCAATACAGTGGTCCTCTTTGAGATAAAATGCTTCCCATGCTAAATCAAATCAAGAGCACTGTGACTACTGTGATGTATAACTTCTCCCCAACATTAAAGAGCTGATCCTTAAAAAACATATATGAGATGTATGCATCTGACTGAGAGGAGAGAACAGCTCCAAACAACCAACCACAGTGCCGGTAGTCCTCAGCAGCCCGGAAGAAAGGGGAAGTGGAGAGTTGAGAGTACGAGGCCGAAATGAGAGGAACTACACGTCTCCAGTGTGCATTGCTCCAAGTTCAGGCACATGCTATCCTTTCAGCAACACTGAAATGAGGCTCCCTTTGTTCCCAAGTAAAATGTCCCCCCGTCATTTTGACTCAACACAGCGTATAGCGATATCTATCAGCTCTCCCGGACCCCCAAGACATTGTAAGTAACAGCAAAAAAGTTGAGCCAGATAATTACCTCTTTCTGCCTCCGGTTTTTGCTGAGAAAAAGCTTTCCGCCGAGTTTCCTTTTTTTTATTGCCAGTCATAAAGTACGGGGCTGCCTCATAAAGTGTCTCTATATCACTGTGGCATTCTTCAAAAACCTATTTTTCATGGGACATCAGTCCTTGAAATACCGGGATACTGCGCCGAAGGTCAATGGGTTGATCAGTGGCTGATAAATTTGACCTAGAGATTAGCCATGATGGCTTTGCTCCAGGACTGTGCCATTCCTGAATGGCTCATGGAATTGGGGGGGGGGGACACACACACACATTTTAACTGACCAAAACAGACTAAAGTGGGGTCCAATTTGGTGAGGAGGGAAAAGACTGTTTGTGGTCACTCGTGTATAGAATTGTCAGAATGTGTTGATGCGCACTGCAATTGCAACGGATTATGGGAGGATTTATCTGTTTGGTACAAGGACGTTTACCTCAGGGAAAGATTAGGAAAACATCATGGTGCACTAACAGTGAGTTTTATTTGTCATACCGAGAGCCTGATGGGCCATTCGTACCAATACAAATTCAACTTAAAATGTGTTTTTCTACTTTAATGAGATGCTTTCATAAAACGTATACACAGCCAAACAAATATGTGTTTAATGAAAGCGGCGGCTTACGAAAGCATCAAATGCAGCCCTTAAAATCCACATGAAAAGGCTTGGGGGTGAAATTTGTTTATTTGACTTACACCCTTAAATGTTCGTTTAAAAGACAGAAAAATCTCTTGGCAAATACAGTTGTTTTTCATTAACTTAAGGAGATCCAACAAAGAGTCATATGTCAGCAACCCTGCAGGATATGTCAGTGGAAAAAAACCTTGATCTACTGTTTTATACGCATAAGAAATCTAATTTCACCAAAGCTTTAGCGGTAAGAGGCACCAAACCCCCCTACGCATTCAAATAAATGTCAGGCAGGAACTTGGTGGAAGTGTTTGAGGACCAGTTAAGCTTCACTGTCCACATCTCAACAGCCATTAGGTCATGCAGATTTGTGCTGAACAACATCAGAAAACCAGGCCCAACCTATATGAATGGGCTGTGCAGTTCCTGTTCTTGTCTTAAGACTGGGCGCCCACAATACTCATTTCGCTGGCAATCAAGCCGATTAAGCCTGGCATTATTAAGCCTCTACAGATGATCCAGAATACAACCATTTGCTGGTCTTCAGCCATCCAAAGAGTGTCCACGGCACACACCTATTGGTCTCACTTCACTCGCTACCTGTAGCTGACCACATCTCTGACTGGGGATGTCAAATGATACTTATGTACCAAGTCAATACAAAAAAAACTAACAACAACATATCCATGCTGTTTATATGTCTATGTGGTGATTTTAATATGCTTTAAGACAAACCATGTGCAAATTCATATGTCAACACCATTGCTGAGTATTTTCTGGTGTCTGTGAGGTCACAAACTACCTTTTAACCAATCACATACGATGTATATTACGATGTTATGATGAACTATATGCCTTTCTCCATTGACATTCTCAGTTGTTCAAATTTTAATACTGATTGTTAGAAGGCAGCTGTCTGACTCTGACATGGTGAACGGGAGCATGGTTTGTGTAACATTAGCAACACATTATTAGCTGTTTGATAACATAGTCAAGCAAAAGGCTAATCATATTAATTACTGTTATGTGTCCAACGTTGTAAAAAACGATACCATTGTGCTGCGTTTATCTCAGTAAGTTGACCGAGTGGATCTCTGAGCTGGCGTGGGCGAGTGGAGGCAGGGGTCATTTGCATATTCATTGATCTTCGTATATTAAATGAGGCAAGGGTGCAGAGTTACATTCAAGCTATTTTGAGGCATGAAGACATTTTTTTCACGTTTAAATATGTCATTTTGGTGATCAAAGATGAGTTTTAAGGGGTAAAATTATTGCAGACAGGGGGACAGTACACAGAGTGAGCAAAACCATCAGATACATGTCAAAATGCTAAATCTAATTAGACCTTGTGAATATTCATAAAAAAATATATATATATATGTATATATATATATATATAATTTATCTTATTATTAATAAAATCAAAAATTAATTAAACTTTACTAAAAGTTCATGATGTTCTAAAGCGTGTAAAATTTTATTCACCTGCTCAATGAAAATTTCAATATCTAAACGTAATTTCTTAGTTCTGAGTAAGAAAAAAAAAGAAAAAAAAAAAGATAGAGATTCTTCCGAGTCAGCTTTTCAGCTCTAACTGACAGTGATAAAGTACTTTTTTTAATCAGTTATAAGGAGTTGTCTTCTGGCGGCAAAGCAGGGAAGGATTGTATGTGACAAGAGAAACCGAGGGAAGGCTGAGTGGGAACGCAAGTGGTAGTACAATGGCACTACAAAGAGCGGCAAATGACTTCGAAATGGTTTTAAAATGACAGCCTGTTATCAGGTAATAGCTCAACCCACAATAGGCTGCCTTTATTCCATTTCTGTCAGGAGCAGATAGAAGGAAGGCATAAGAACTAAAACCCTCCACCTCCCACACAGAACTAAAGAGGAGAGCTGTGAACAAATACAGAGGGAGAGCGCAACAGTTAACATAACCAGTCAAGAGTCAAAAACAGAACTGTCAATTATGGTCAAATGGGCCATGTGGCGTTACATAGAGTTCTTCCTTGCATTTGACTTTCCTGGAAGACGTTTTCTTACCGATATGACTCAAACTACAGTCGGCCTTGTTATTAGATCATAGTGTGAAGTTAACGGGGTCAATGACATGAAGCTATGAAATTATTCAAAAAGTATATTAAAAATGCAATTCATGCATACAATGTTTGAATCAATTTTTCTACGAGAAGCATGTTTTTCATTTCTGTAATAAAACACAATTAGATATATTTAGAGGCATTGAAGTAAATAAAAGTAAATAATTCATGATACTTCAAATTATTCAAAAAACTTTCTGGCACATTTTAAACTAGATTTTTCTTTATCGTGGACTTATATGTTATTGACCCAACTAGATGACTGAATACTGAATTTTCAAATTAATCAGCCAGCTGTATTTTGAATGTGCCTGACCGATTTTACGACACGTGCCGTAGCTTGAGACCAGAGTAGCTTGAGACCTTGAGTAGCTTGAGACCAGAGTCTCAAGCTACTCAAGCGATGACTAAAGCCTGAAGATGGGTGGAGTAGGGGTCAAAGAAACAGTCGTATGTTGTGGAGCATGAAGTAGCGACCACAGTGTGATCTGTGAAAATCATCTGGGACAACACCCAGGATTTTCACACACAGGAAGGTGATGACTGTTTGACCTTCAACCGAAATGGAGGAAGATTAACTGTGGGAGGTCCTGGAAAGGGGGAGGAAGAATTTAGTCTTGTCGAGGTTGAGCCTGAGGTGATGAGTAGCCATCAAGTTGAAATGTCAAGTGACAAGTAGAGATCGTTTTCGGCGAGAACAGAGCAGGAGACAGGAAGGTGGTATGAGATATAGTGTTGATGGCATGGCAGTGAGGAGATAGACCATGTGATTTGATAATGGAAAATTGCAACAGGCCCAGTACTGAGACCTGTGTAGTTCAGGTGGTGAGAATCTGGGGGGTACCAACTAGGGCTGGGCGGTATATTGAGTCTGACCGATATATCGATATATTTTTTTATGTACGATATGGAATGAGGCAATACCGTTTATATTGATATACAGTAGTTTGATACGAGCGCATCTGAAAAATAGCGGAGGACGAAGAGTGCTGCAGTGGGAAAATGCATAATACAATTTGTCCCAAACATGAGACATGCTTATTATTTAGGGCTTTAAAATAACTTGTAAGATATAGTTAAGTATAGTTTAAAGTGGCTTACCCTCTGACAGATACATGTGCTGACAGATACTTGTGCTGTTAAATGCTAATGCGTTTGTGGTGTTTCTCTCAGTGCATAACTTACATTTCACAGGTATATTCTCCATCTGTAATTGTTAGAAAGATATTATATAAAAATATTTGCATTTTGCTGTCAGGAGTGGACGAGCCTTATGCAAGCGAGTTAATTTCCGCTTAACTTCACACGTCAGTGAATGAGCGCCGCCGCGTGCGTGCGCATCAAACAGACGGAGCGCAATAGAATAGGAGCGCCATAATTCTGACTAAAATAATACATAAAATATTTGTTGTTGAATAATAAATATGCCATATGAAGAATTTTAAACCTATAAGTAAGTGTATTTTTGTGATAGCAGTACTGTAAAGTGAGTACAGTAATGGGAAAATAGCCTAATATAATTAGCCTGTGCTTTGGTTTTTATTTATTTTCATTTTTAGTTCAGTGAATTTAACTTCTGATTTAAAAAGCATTATTTTTATTGTTACAATGTTAGAATGTAATGTGGTTTGACCCGTTTTTGCACATAATAACATAGACTACATGGTTACATTCACTATATTTGTTTTCATAGCCTTTTTTTTTTTTTAATCCAAATAGAAAAATTTTTTTTGGCTGTATTGCCCAGCCCTACCAACCCTTTCAATCTGCCTTCAAAATACTTTAGAAGACATAACAGCTGATCCACAGAACCACAGTCTTATTTCAAGGTGGTGGTGTAACCAAGTGATTAAAATATTGGTTGGGATCAGAGCTATGGCACAGATTTATAGAACTGTTGTGCTTTTGGGGACCCAGTGTTGTTCTCTTTTGTCTCCCTGTATTTTCTTGTTGTTTTTTCCAATATTCTGATGAAACAAAGTAATAATTATTATTCATTTACAATTACTTTGATATGCGATCAGTTTTTTGGCCAAACAGCCATGCAACAGCTCACTGGTCTTCATCCAGCCAAAGACTGTTACCATCACACACCTCTCACTTCACTCGCTACCTGTTGCTGACCACATCTAGCTCTGCCTGGGGATGCAGAACAATTCTTCAGTACCAGGTCGATACTAAAATAAAATAATCATACCCATGCTTTCATGTGAATTCAGTTAATATGAACAGGTAAAAACATCTGATGTGTGTAAAAATATGAATCTAATTAGACCTTGCATATATTAAATCATAAGATTAATACTTTTATTAATAAAATTAATATTCTTAATAAAATAAAATATTAATTCAACAGAAAAACACTTTTTACTGTTCTTTAAAACTGACTGTTTACTTTATTACTTGTAAAAGTAATGTTTTATTGAACCGCTGAAAACAATTAAACCAAATTAAACAAAAAGGCAAAGCAAAGCAAAAAAATAAAATAAAGAAAATCTGTGTGTTGGGTGATCCACTTAACACTAAATTGGCTACAGTATAAGCTAATGTAGGTTGCCTTGGATAAAAGTGCATGTTAAGTGACAGTAGTGGTAAATGACTAAACGGTAACAACAATAAAGTATTGAGCCATTTTGATTTTGTTGTCTTCCTCCTTTTAGTGGCTTTCAGTGGACAGTGCATTCTTCTCTGGCTCCAACTCGTGGGAGTTGGGCTCAACTCATTCTTTAAAGGTCTGAAGAATTGGATCAATACCTAAGCCTCTTATCATCTCAACCCAAACACAACACGCAATTAATCTCTCTACTCCGATTTAATGAGCGGTTCTAAATAACACCTTGCAAAAGCTCTTTGTGTTTATGCTTACATCGATCTGACAACAAGAGGTTTTGCTGCAACAAATCCATTCAAAAGTGTCAAATACTTTATAACTCAGATAATAGTTTTTACAGCATCCTGAACTCCAGAGACACCATTTGATTTGATTTTTTTAAAAGGGTAGGTTAACATTTAGCTCATTCTGGTTTTTGCCAAGGGTTTCTGGTACTTTGATGGCGGTTGAATTCCAAACTCAGCGAGACTCCACCAAAGGAGACCCTGACACTACCTTTCATGCAAACAGCGGACTTCTATTTTCCCTTTCTCCTTTGTTCTCTGCTTGGTGGCCACTCGCACCATTTCACAAGAGGCTCCATCAGTTCATCCTGGCCAACTGCTGGGTCCTCTCTTTCCATCCTTCAACAACTGACTTTGGTGTCTCTGCTCTTTTCACCCACCCAACAGCTCCAGGAGGGATGTAATAGGTTTGAAGGAGACTGTGTTGCTGTGGCTGGGGTTTGTTGTCACAAACACAGTGTGAGCAGCATGCAAAATCTTAGTGTGAACCCTCCCATACTAGTGTGAGCTGTACAACAGAGGATTGGGAGCCAATGCCTCTGCATCAGCCTCCCCAGCACAAGGATGACAGCTCTGACTGATCCCAGTTCTAATGGGCAGGACATGTTGTGGGTGTTCTCCCTCAATATAACACAACCAAAGACACACTGCAGTGCAAGTGTATGCAGTCAGCATACACTTAGGGGAGTTAGTAGTGACACCACTAACATTTTCAGTATTTTTTTCCCATGTCTTCTCAAAACATCGCAAAATTTAGAGATTGTAGTTGATACGCATGTGAATTGCGGATTAATTGCAAAGTTGTCTACCATTGTAGAGTGAAAGATTATCATTTGCATGCATTTTGTCTTGCAAATTTACAAATAAACCCTTCCAGCACAAGAAGAGGCAAATGGCGCTTTTCCACTGCGTGGAACGGCTCGGCTCAGCTCGGTTTGGTTCGGCACGGCTCGGCTCGCTTACTTTCGGTTTGCTTTTCCACTGCAGTTTAGTACTGCTTCAAAGTGGGTGGGAGTATAGACTGATCATTATAGTTGCACCGCCTTTACTGCCGTGGATCCGCTCCTCAGCTACCAACGAGTCTGCACCTCATCTACTGACCAAAAGTCTTTTTTCAAGTTGCGTGCGACAATCGCAAGTCGTTTTGTGAACAAATGATACTGTGGTGGCTGTTACTGACTATTTAAATCTAGCGGGTTTGATGTTTCATGTTTCAAATCCAATGACGCTGGTAGTGACAATTCTCTCTGACCAGTGACAGCCTGTTATCAGGTAATAGCTCAGTGACGGCACGCTTGGATCCTCAACCGAGGTGGTACTATTTAAGCGAGCCGTACCGAGCCATCCCATGCAGTGGAAAAACACCAAAAGAGAACTAAACTCTCACCCCGATCTGCTTGCCACAAGTAGACTTCAAAATTTCTAATAGCTTCTTCCAAATAGCATGTTTGATTGACATATGCGTGTTTGTATGTGAAACACATAAACTAGCGTTTCAAAATTTAAAAACTACTTTTATTTAGCAAGAATTAATTAAATTGTTCAAAAGTGACAGAAAAAAGACTTGTATATTGTTACAAAAAGTACTAGCCTATTTCAAATAAATTATATACTTTTTAACTTTTCATTCATTAAAGAATCCTGGAAAAAAAAGCATCAAGGTTTCCACAAAAAATATTAAGCAGCACAACTGTTTTCAACATTGATAAGAAATGTTTCTTGAGCACCAAGAATTAGAATGTTTTCTGAAGAATCATGTGACAATGAAGACTGGAGTATTGATGCTGAAAATTCAGCTTTGCCATCACAGGAATAAATAATATTTTAAAACACACATATGCTCACATTTGGTCACTTACACAAACCATACTGTTTTCACAAACGGGGTGGCATAAATAACATATAAATATGACTTCCTACTCTGTATCTGTGTGGGCAGCTGCATGTCACAAGCTGGTTTCTTAAATACAGTTAAGTACAGCAAGACAGTAAAGACCAAAGCACCACTGCAGTGATCCACAGCACCATCAAACTGTGTGCTGCAGCAACAGAGCACCACTGCCACACATCAACCACAAACAGCTCATATCCACTGCACTACCTTTGGCATATGTTGCAAATCATTAATGATTTTAAGTTTTTTTTCATATTCATAAAGATGCTTTCAAGAGTATCACTAGTCACCTTTATGCTTTCGGCCAAACAAAACAGAACAGTTCTTATATCTGACCTGAAATTCTTCCACTCTGGCCCCGGGTCAGCGGGTCATCATTATTGTTGAACCTTGCCAAGGAATTTTAGGAGAAACATCTAATACAAAGTACTTCAAAGAAGCAACTGAGAACCAAGCATTCTGAGCTATGAAAGAGGAACAGAATTTTCCTCTGGGTATACATCCATGTTTTCTAGATATCAGTTTGTGTCAAAATCATGCTTTGAACAGAACAGCTAAACCTTTCACACACACATATACACAAACATACACGAACCAGTCCGCCTAAATCCACAGCCACTGTCACATTTCCCCAATCACCTCCAGTCATTATTTACAGGATGGCAGAGTAGTGAGCCAGAAGCCAAAGTCAACGATTTGCAACTACCGTCTGCTTGGCTAATTGCATACATCGTCTTTCATTTAGGGGTGATTGAAGTGCAGGAATGGATCCAGCCAGCTCGACTGAGCTTTAGTAACTGAAGTTACTCTGCCAGAATCGAGAGATGCACAAGCCTCTAGAGCCAACAGCTTTTGATTCATAAGATGTTCTGAAGTTATCTTTCCTTGTGTGCTCGTTGGCTGATCTGAGACCATTAAAAATGAAAGGAGCTTGCTGCCATACTGGAGATTCTGGCCTGCACCGAGGAGTAGTTGGGCTAAATGATTCCGGTGTCAGAGATCCTCAAAACTATCGCTCATAAACGCACACCTAACTCGGATGCAGACAAACACACAGGTTCAGCCAAGAAGACATTGTGGAGTGGATGTCTGATGAAGGCTTTTCAGCTCAAAGATGGAACCCTTAAAGCTTGTGTGGGAGGTCTGAACAGGCCATAGCTATCACTAACACTTCGGGTCTATATGTATACATGCACATTAGGGCTGCACAATATTGGAAAAAAACTGACATTGCAATATTTTGTTTTTCTGCAATATATATTGCAATATGAAAAAAAAATCACCAGATGACTTGAATAGCTCTATTTGGAAAGAATTTATCATTCTAAGATGATTGGGGTGATTTTGTAGGTGGGTGAATATGCATAGAAAATAATTAACAAATTACAAGCATAGATAAATATAATAGAACAAAGATACATATTAAATAAATAGTGCTTTATATTTTGTATTCAGGTACAGAAATTGAATAATCAAATGTAAAATAACACTGCATAGTCTTCACTGTATAAATGAAATATAATTAATCTGAAAACTACAAAAGTGATTTTTCTCTTTGTCTTTTGTTGTTTGATTAACATTCATGACAGCAGGAATATTAGGCTGCTGTCACTTTAAGACTGAATGCATGGATCCAAAATACTGTTACACATCCGGTTTTCTTTCTCAATTGTTTAGTTCACCTAAGCCATACGCAACTGTGTTTACCAGGATACTCGATGGTTTACGTGCATTTTCACCAGTGTTGAGTGTAATACGTGTAATGCATTACTGTAATTAAATTACTTATCCACTGAAAAAGTAAAGTAAGGGATTACTGTTCATTTTTAGGTAATTTAATTACAGTTACTTGTAATGTACTTGCGTTACATACTGTAAATTAGTTCAACAGTTCTGTTTAAATCAATATTGAATTTAAAATCTAAATTTGTCGTCTAAAGGTAAAAGTGAACGCTGCCTCTTTAAAATCGTTAGCTGTAGTGAGTTGCGCGTGAGTTCGCAACTTTGCACCAGTTGGCTGTGTAGTCGCTGTCTGAAGATGTCGGCAGAAGCGAGTGGCTGTTTTGCAGAATGGAAATAATCTAATTACTTCACTTTTTTAACACAGGTAGGCAAGAACATTATGGTCAAATGTAAGCTATGTCCTAGAGAGAAAAAACTGCACACATAGCCGCTTCTCGCGAATGTCAAATTTTCGCGGTTTATTACACATAAACATTCAAATACACACACGGTTATGTCAAAATGTCAACAATGATTTTTGATTTTTTTGCATGTATGTGTCCGTTCAGGAAGAAATAGACGCGGAAGAGAATGGCATTCAGAGTTCAGGTGCATCTGGGTGGCTCTCTGTGTGTGTGTGTGTGTGTGTGTGTGTGCGCGCACATAAAACAGCCGCACATTCAGAATTGAGTTCTCTTTCGCATCTTTGTGTGCTCAAATGGTTTAAAATCACTTGAATGTTAAAACACGTTTAAACGATAAACTTTCATTGTATGATGGTAAAACTTTTAATCCGAGAATCACGTGCATTTTGAACTGTGGTGTCTGGTTCGTACAGATTAACGATCCCCACTAGACATCGACATCCTGCGATGTCACTATAGCGGATGCGCACGTCGCGATATCGATGCTAAAACGATATATCATGCAGCCCTAATGCGCACCCATAAATGCGTGTGTAAAACCTGTGTGCAAATGATTCATGGTTTACACAATTTAAGATAAAAAAGACAGCCTATTAATAATAATATCACTGTGAAGCTGCTTTGAAACAATCTGTATTGAATAAAGCTCTATATAAATAAAGATGACTTGAATTTATTAATTAAACCAGCTTATGAATATGCAAATAAAAATCATCATAAACAAACTAACAAACAAACAGAACCTGGCTAGTTTTCATATGGAATGTATTATTTTTTTTATAATTAAAAACTTTTTTCAGAGTAGGAGTATTACATGGATAGGTAAGCATATAATGCATTCAAATCGTGCAACATTAAAAGGTACAATGGTGATAATTCATAAATTAACCTTTAGTGGGTTCTAACCTGATGTAACCTTTCAGTTACCATCCAAAATATTTACCCCCACTTTCCAGATTATACGTAAAATACTTACAAACATAAATACATGCAATACACACATGCTGAATTGTTTTGTATGACAGACCAGTCAGTATCTGACAGATCTCAGAGTGATCTGGCAGATACTGACGGATCTTAGGGACACTTATCTGCATGAAAAAAACAAATGGCTACATAATGAACTAACTAATGCATAGATCAAAAAGTAAAAACAATGTGAGCAACTGTAGAATACAAATGCTCCCCACCAGTTCTATTTGAACAGCACAGATCTAACAGTGATTAAATAGTAATTATAAGGGTAGCATGCATTTGCAACCAGAGACATTATAGAAACACGATTATTATAATTGGCCTTCATTACCAAGAAAATAAGTCTAGGCACTTGGGAGTAAAGCTAGGTGGAGGGAAATATAATGCCTAAGGTAATAAAATTTAATTATTGTTACATCATATTTTGCTCCTTATGCTATTTTTTAGTACACAGACATGAGCACAAGGCCAACACACAATCCACTTCAACAGATGTATTTGCCAATAAATTGTGAATGTGTTATTATTAGCGATACTCAAATATTTGTCTGGAATTAAGAAATTGGTTTCTGTATTTCGGTGCATTTCTAGATATAATTCAGGTTGCTAAAAACTTTAACTAACTTGCTCAGCAAAATTTTGCCATGATAGTATTGAACTGAAATGCTGGCAATGCAACATGTACTTGCACTGTCTTATGAATTGTAGTCTGACACATTTCGAATACAGAAACACACAAAATCGAACTTGCTTAGAGTATTTTCCAGGCCTAAAGATTTCCAATTTTAGATGGTACTGAGAGTGAATAAAAAAGAAGTACATCGAAGTAGCAACCAAAACAAAAGTTTTTAAAAGTCCAAAATAGTAAGAAAAAATATATTTTGTCATTTTCATAAACTTATATAACATGGGATGAGTATGGAAATATCTGGGTTATTCAATCTATTCAGATCTTTCTGACTTCTGTAACATCTACATCTGCAGTTCTAATTCATTCTGTGAACTTAAAAAAATAAATATTCTAAGCTTGAAAAACAAACTGGTATTCACCTGTGCAGGTTGGATAGGCCCGTATCTCGAATGAAAGAGTAAAGTGCGATGTGTTCTGCCTGAAAGGAATTTCGGTGTACAACATTCCTGAAAGGTACACGATGCAGTAAAGGAAAACAGCCCTGTGGTTTCTATCCCTTCAGCTGACAGGAGAAGATAATGTATTTTAGATAGAGCTTATACACTGGACCGTGCCGCTGTCCATCAGTCGATCACTGCCTCGAGTCGATATCCCAGAGAGCCTGAGACATGTTTATTAAAGAGGTGGTGGTGGTGGTGGGGGGGTGAATTTGCTATATGCAGGGGGCTGAAATTGGCATGCCTGAGACCTGGATGGATTCTACACAGTTAATTAAGATAAAACGATTCAATTCAGCAAAGATTGAGTTGCGATTGAGCCCAAGCTGCTCATGGTGGTTGCTCTGATTAGGAGCCAGAAAATGCATTTGCTGAGATTTTGATGCGAGACAATATTCCCGTTTTCAATTACACACACGAACAAACCCCTAACTACCAAAACTGACTCATTTGCATGATTGAAATATAATTACAGCAAGATGAAAAAATGGCTGTGTTTTGTTTGGTGTTACAATTGTGTTTAATTGTTTCTGCTGTTTGTTTTTGGTTTGTTCGCTTGCTTGTTTTTTTCATTCAGATATCAGCAAAAGCACTCCCAATCGATCTCAGGGTCAATGAATAAGGACAAGCTTATTTTTCACATGTAGGATATAAAAGTCCATCTGTTTTCAACAGTATTCGTTTTAGTAAAACAAGCAAACAAAAAATGACTAACTAAACTATCAACCCTTAACTATGCTGACATGGTTGCTCACAGTGTACAAAAAACTTTATATAATTCCTACAGAGGAAAATTGTAAGCTTGACGCAGAATTCTCTGTGGGAAAAATCGATGGCACGAATAACACACACAAGCTGTGCAACAATAAGGAAACTAGATGTTCCCCGTCACCATGTCAGAAACCTCGAATGGCGTCTCACAGCTGTTCTTTCTCTTGTGTTGACAGCCGCTGCACAGCACCATTAACAACTTACTGACGGGCCTCGATACTCACCAACCCGAGAGCGTGAAAACTGTAATCAATGATAATAATGCTCAATCATTTGCTAAGGCCTTATTAACACCAGTCCCACAATATGGGACTCTGTAATATTGAGTTGTGTTTAGAGTTATGCTCCATGTGTCTGTAATTCACTGCCTGATTCTGACAGGACTCACTCATGGTGCATTTCCTCCCACTCTGAGTCACAGTTTACTGAGCTGTATCCTTCCAATCCTTCTCTCACTGTGGGGCCACTGCAATGGGCCCTGGTCTCTCTGGGACTACCTTTCAGTTTTTCTTCCCTCCTCATCCTCCACTCTCAGGCTGTCTGATCCATTTCAGTGCCTTTGGTGGCCTTTTCACTGCTAACAGAGTCAGTGTAGATGTCTTCACAAAACAAAACAGACACACGTTCAATGTCTGCACCGATTCTAAATGTCAACAGCATGCCAGCTATCACCATTCATCATCTAGAGGACGCTGTATGGTTTGCTCAATGTTAAGCTCCTATCCATAGCTGTGAATTCATCTGTAGTGTACAATCAACAACTGAGATTATCGATAGACAATCGAAATATTTTCTTTATAAGAAACACTGCAGCATTTTAAATCCATGCCAATCATGTTCCATTAAGCAAATTCGAAAAATGTATGAGTGCAAAAATAAAAAGTGATTTAAACCTACATTAACATGAATGCTGGGAATTATGCAGAGTGCATGGTGTGGGAATCATAAATAGGCATAGCCATAAACAGAAATAAACACTCTGGAAAATAAATAAATAAAAATAAAACAAAAAAGCACATCTTCTGAAGAAATATGTAGATTATATATTTTATTTTAGAAGCATCTATAAATCCCCTGTCAAAAAGTAGTTATGACATTATTATATGATAGTTTGAAGTTGGCACTTTGAAATATAAGGTTATCAACATATTCATTTACATGGTCCTCCAAACAACATATGGTAATGGCAAGTTACATTTGGGCCCAGTTTCACAGACAGGGCTTAGACTAAGCCAGGATTAGGCTTTAGTTCAATAAGGGCATTTATACATTTACCCTAGAGAAAAACATTACTGGTGTGCCTCTTGAGACAAAATAATGGCACTGACTTATTTTAAGATATAATACTATAGTAATTTATTGTAAATACTAGTGTTTTGAACCATACTATAGTAAATTGTAGTATACTGTAAATATTATAGTATTTACAACACTTTGTTAATGAAGGCTACATACTGTTATTAACTATAGTGAACTAATAATCTATAATAAATACTGTAGTATACTTTAGTTTTTATTGTAGTATAATATACCCTACAGTTGTAGAAAACTTAGTACAGTATTGGGTAAAGTAAATTGTTTATATTACTATTGTTGTTATATTACCACACCAACTATAGAATTACCACAACAAAATGATTTAAGTACTTCCATATTGTATGGTTCAAAAACACTATAGTATTTACTATAAATTACTATAGTGTTTTTTTCATGTGGGGTGCAACAAGTTGCTTGTCTGTGAAACTAGGGGATAGTGTTGTCGTGTAATGCTAGTGTTTTTATAGGAAAATGTCTTTACCTACGTCGTTGGAAATGTGCACGTGTAGGTATTAAAATTAGGTTAATAAATACCTTTTTCATCATCGGCGATAGGGCGCTTTTGGAGGTTGTTCCGAGTGGTTGTAGAAATCTCCACATAATCCAGTGCTCTTTTTTTTTCTCTGTTAAAAAGTATCGCGTTTTTGTTTTACACAGTGAGTGCCGCTCCAAACGATTCAGCACGACTCGAACCGATTTACACCATTGTGCTAACACGTTTGACCGAATCGTGGAAAAGAACTGACTCACACAAGAGTGATTCATTTGCGAATTGAGCATCGCTAGTTTTGATCCTAAACAGTCGCGAGAATACGAGACAACACAAGACGTAGTTGCTGTAATATTTTGAGGGAAATTTTATTCAGGTTGGTATACTGTACTCTCGCTCGCCAGAGGATTTATCAATGTAACGTTAGGTCTACTGAGCTGGTATTATGGTATTATGATTTTAACCAGTTCCCATAGCTAAGTTTTGTTTATTTTTGTCTGGCTATTATTCATCCTATTTGGTTTTATATTATCATATGTTAAAATGTATGAATTAATTATGCTGCTGCTTCGATCCTTTGTTTATTATTATGATTTTTTTTTTTTTTAAATACCGTTTGCCTGGCGCTGTCTAAAACATCAACAATGCTCATAAGTCTCGATCTCATGTGAGTATCTATTATTTTAAACATGTTTGTCAATAATATTATTCATTTTGTTGTGTGTAAAACATTTTTAATAAGGAAAAAATTACTAAACAGCACCTGAGGTTAGCTTTTAATCATGCCATAAAATTGTAGCTGGTAGTCAAATATCTAATCTACTTTTCCACCTTGAAATTACAGAAACAAATGCCAATGGAGAATACCAAGCAGCAAAGCATAACCACAACTCCTTTTTTGATTAACATACATGCCAAAATCATAATTTTTAAGCTTATTAGATGTTGCCATCACATTCAATCTGCACTAGATGCAAATTTAATTTGACAAATTTGAGGCAGATTAAACAGATTAGATTATCAGATTAGAGATTGATAAGGAATCTACAACAACAGAGTAATAGAACAATAAAAGTGAGGGTAATGATTCTTAGACATTTGCTGCATATTTCAATTTGGTACAACCAAAAAACTGTCACTTTTAGCTTTCCCTTTATTTCAAATGGAATTTACTCTGTTTTTATCATTGCAAAGGTAGTAAGATTGATGGAAGCTCAAATTCAGTTCAGCCTTTTTTTCTGTGGCATGTTGAATGATCTTCCTGTCGATGCCGAAACAAGTTTCACTATTTTTTAACTAGCAGAGTTGTTTTGAGACCCTTAAACATAATGTTTAACTCATCACTCTTTCAATTGTGATAAATAAGGAACGAGTCATAGTAAATGAGTGAAAGAAACTGTGCAGGAGCCTGAGTTGTGAAAGAATGTTGTAGTTTCTCTTTTCCATTCAGGTCTAAAGCATTTGACTTCAACGCAGGAAAAGACTGAAAGGACTGTATAGCAATTAAGCCAAAAAGCCACTTCATACCGCACAATCAAAGACAAGAGGCAATCAAGCAAAGCAGGCTGTCCTCCACATCAGTTAGCCTGCATTGAGACACAGCACCTTCTCTCCTCCAGCAACAACAAAAAGACCCGCCTTCCTCCTGAGGGGCAAAAGCACTGTGTTTATGGAGATTACATACAGTGGCGGAGAGAGCCCAATTACCTACAGCAAATGTACTGCGTTGAGCCAAAGCCCATGGCAACCCATAGCGAAACAAAGTGATTTTACAGCTCAATTTTAATCTGCAGGCTTTGGCCTGGTCTCCGGTTCCCCATGTGGGCCTTTTAAAATCTGATTTATCTTTACACTTTAAAGCAGACCAGTGGCGGCACCAGCCCGATACTTAGTGATGCTTCTGAGGGTTCTCCAGTGATAGTATTGTAGGGTTTAATGAGGTGGTCTGAATACAGAGATGGTGCTCAATGGAAATTTTCACAGGGTCAGTGAATTAGACAAACAGGTAGTGTAAAAAATTTGATGTAGCATGTATCAAAAATTCAATGTATTACATTGAAAAATTCGTTGTGATGAGCAGGGCAGGCGAGAGCCGTGAGAAAATGGCGCGAGGCCTGTGACGCGAGTGCACCGGTCTCGTATCTCTCACGGTGGAGCTCCGGAAGCATGAAAGGAGGAGCGCAGGCTGAGGCACACAGTGAGCAGAAGTCACCAACTTTCTGCAGAGTCAATAGCTACAGACTTCCAAACTTCGTGTGGCCTTCAGATTAGCTCAAGAACAGTGCGTAGAGAGCTTCATGGAATGGGTTTCCATGGCCGAGCAGCTGCATCCAAGGCTTACATCACCAAGTGCAATGCAAAGCGTTGGATGCAGTGGTGTAAAGCACGCCGCCACTGGACTCTAGAGCAGTGGAGACATGTTCTCTGGAGTGACGAATCACGCTTCTCTGTCTGACAATCTGATGCATGAGTCTGGGTTTGGCGGTTGCCAGGAGAACGGTACTTGCCTGACTGCATTGTGCCAAGTGTAAAGTTTGGTGGAGGGGGGATTATGGTGTGGGGATGTTTTTCAGGGGTTGGGCTTGGCCCCTTAGTTCCAGTGAAAGGAACTCTTAATGCTTCAGCATACCAAGGCATTTTGGACAATTTCATGCTCCCAACTTTGTGGGAACAGTTTGGGGATGGCCCCTTCCTGTTCCAACATGACTGCGCACCAGTGCACAAAGCAAGGTCCATAAAGACATGGATGAGTGACTTTTGTGTGGAGGAACTTGACTGGTTTGCACAGAGTCCTGACATCAACCCAACAGAACACCTTTGGGATGAATTAGAGCAAAGACTGCAAGCCAGGCCTTCTCACCAACATCACTGCCTGACCTCACAAATGCGCTTCTAGAAGAATGGTCAAAAATTCCCATAAACACACTCCTAAACCTTGTGGAAAGCCTTCCCAGAAGAGTTGAGGCTGTTATAGCTGCAAAGGGTGAGCCAATTCCATATTAAACCCTACGGATTAGGAATGGGATGTCATTAAAATTCATGTGCACGTAAAGGCAGGCGTCCCAAAACTTTTGGCAATATAGTGCATAGTGTTAGGGTAATGATTACAAGTAACTTGAGTTACGTAATCAGATAATTTTTTCAAGTAACTAGTAAAGTAACGCATTACTTTTTCAATTTACAACAAAATTTCGAAGTTACTTTTTCATATAAGTAACACAAGTTACTTTTTCACATTGACTGACAGCTCTCCTGTCCCCATGTTGAGAGAAATAAAGCACAGAGTTGTTGTGTGCACTGTGTGAACATGATGGTTATTGTAGTTCTAGACTAAATGTGAACATGCATTTACTCATCTCACTTGCACGAAAACATTCAGTATTCCTCAAAATAAATAAAAACAGTGAGATGCAGAATCTCAGAATTTTACGCAAACCTGTAATAATTAACTTTATTAAATTACACAAATATACTTTATGTATTTAATCTCACTTTATTAACCATTGTCTTTGCTGCTGACCTTCAATGATCTAATTCAACCATCCTAATAAGCAAAAATTACTAAATTAGATTAAGAAATAAGAGCACTGAACTTCCTTCTCCAATATCCTATTCTTCTTTAATCCAGAATGGCAGTACAGCTGAAAGGTTTATTTGAGCTGCGCCCTCTTCTGTACAGGCGTAAATATGCATTTTCTTCAACCTGAGGCTTATTCATTTCACTTTTGGTGTGAAAGGGCCTTAACATTTGTCACAAATCTTTTTTTAGGGAGTAACACAATATTGTAATGCATCACTTTTAAAAGTAACTTTCCCCAAAATTATATATATGTCTTAAGAGAGCACAAGCTAAGTTAAACTAATGTGTATGTATTAATGTGTGATATATGCATACACTATACTTTTTTTCAAGTTTATTGCTGCCATCCAAATCCAAGTTTAATTTAAAAAGACAACGAAATACTGATAGCTGTACATTTTCAATGATTTTGCCCCCTTAAATTAATTTGTTTGAATTTTTTGTCTTTGTGTAGCATGACTGTAGTTTAAATATGAGCAGCTTGACAAAGCTACAGTTTTAAAGTAGATTCCCCAACACTGAAACAAATTCTTGGTCGTATTGGAGTAACACTTAGATCTGGTTGCTATTTCGGAGTAAGGATTGACTTTCAAAAAGGAACCATGGTACACTAACCAGGAGAAACCAGAGGGGAGCAGCTGGGAAAGGTAATTGCCTGTGCCATGTGAGATGAGTATGGAGGGTGTTGCTTTATCTGTGGGCTGTAATATAGGAGTAGAAGGTGGAGGAAGCACAGAAGTAGAGGAGCAATTCGCTTCCATTTAGATTTAGGCTGCCTGAACCCAAGTGAACCCTGCTTACCGCTGTTAATTAAATCTGAAAGGGAGGTGAAGGGCAAAGAGGAGGGTCAGAGTAGGATGGTAGACGTGAGGAGGGGAAGCTAGTATGATCTTATCGAGACCGCACTTTGGCAAAGAATAATGTAAATGAAGCAGAGGTCAGCAAGTTTTCCCAACGAGTGCAGCCCCCCTGCTGGCACGAATGTTAACTTTACTACGGAAACAGCGGGAGAGAGAGGATAACGGTGTAAAGATAATTGCTGGACTGTACTTATCCATGTCGAATCATAGATTCAGAGCTTGAGCTTCAGTTTCAAAACAAATGAGAAACAAAAGACACACAGTTTAGTTGTGTCCCAAACTTATACACAATATAGGCTACTTATGCACGTTTTTTTAAGTGCATCATTTGGGTATTTAAAGTGCATTTTTTCTATTTGGAATTTTCGATGTGAACACACTCGTTCACACACTCGTTCACACACTACTACTTTCCACTACAAAATGCCATAAATGCCAATTGTGCATAAGTATGCAAATTGGGATGCGACATTTGACTGAAAAAAGATTCAAGGAATGTTGAGTATTTATTCCATATGGTGCGCCTAATTACAGCACATCTGTAAGAAAACTAACTTATGAAAGTGGAACTATATATTCTCACAACGAGCTTTGGTTGTATTTTACATGTAACAACCTGCTTGAACTTAATTACTAATTATGATTCATTTTCATATGATTCAATGTGACATAAAATGAATAGTCATTACATTATATATTTAAATTATTTGTCATTATATTTCACAGGTGTTGAAAAGAGTACCAAGATGAAAGATGATCTTAAATTAAAGGTGGGCTGGAAAAAAAATCTGAATCAAATAGCTCTGTACCTTGAGCATTTTATAAAATTTGAATAGATGTAGAAATTGCATGAGAATTCAGCTGAAAGTGCTTTGAAAAACTGTTGCTATTACCATATGAAATGGACTGCAAAATTATCACCATCGACAACAACTGATGTCTCTAAAGGGCCTAAACATTTTGTTCCTGAATTCAGTTTGCAGAAGATTATCCATTTTGGGGGTGAATGACTTATATCTGCGTGATTGTAGAGAAAAAAAATCTCAATTCTACAGCTGAAAATGGAGAAGCCTCAGGCACAATTCATTTCCCTGAGGCAGCGTTGCCGAAAATTGGCAAATGGCTTAGAACCCTGAGAAGACTTGTATGGTTTGAATTTTTCAGATTTTTTTAACATATTGGTTTTACAATTATCTTTGCACTAGTCATATTCAATATTTTTTGACATCTGAGGCCAGACATATAATTGCTGCAGAACTTTAAAAGCGGTTTCTTCTTTAGAAATGTATCGTCTGATTGGGGAGATTTTTGATAAGCCTCTTACTGAGGATGAAAAAAACTGCCTTTAAAATATCTATCTGTCTATCTATCTATCTGTCTGTCTGTCTGTCTGTAAGACCTATATGAAGGCTTTATACACTTTTTTCAAAGCTTTCTAATAAGACTTTGTAAAGCTTTGTCAACGTTTGGCTTTAAAACTTTTGCTTTTCTTGTTAAAATATGCAGTTATAAGAATTTCAGTACATTTTAATTCTACATTCAGTATAGTGATGATGATAGTGTTTGTTAATATACAGACAATATAAGTAATATTCAGCCCAGTGTTGTTGTTTTTTTGCTGTGACTCAAAGATATTTAAGTGACTCAGTTTCATATTCATATTTCATATTCTGTTTACTCATTTCAGAAACTGTCTTTGCGCATTGATGAGCAATCGTTAAAAGTTAATCATCGCCTGCATGACTTGTAACTTCTCTATCAGGAACCCTGAAGCACTCAGTGCTTAATTTTAGGGATGCTAATGCAAGCTCATGTACTTGTACTCGTAAAAATACCCCCGATACCAAAGACCGATACCTCACGTGACGTAACTGACAGAATTTTCCATGCACAGAGACACCGACAGCAGCAACAGAAACAATGTCAGCCTCAAGGGAGTGGAAATACTTCAAATTAATGATGACAACACATACATTGCGAACTGCATGCTTTCAATCAAAATTCGTTATCGATTAGTGAAGGTGGGATAGGCGGAATCGTGCTGAATGACACAGACCAGAAGCGCTCCCTCTCGCGCGCTCTCTCTCGCGCGCTCTCTCTCTCTCTCTCTTTCTTGAGCACGATCCCAGTTCTTTCAGACAGCGATCAGTTCTCCTTGCGCCTGAATGGTCAAATGCACACATAGTTGTCAAAATGTCCATCGTGTGGAGTATCTCACGTAAATACAGTCGGTTATGGCTTAAGTGGACGTAAACATTTGGGTGAAAACAGGATGTGTCAGTATCCATGGATTCGGTCTTAAAGGGACCGTAGCCTATATTTGTCATTAATGTTAATAAAACAACAAAATATGTTAAATAAATGTATACATTGTAAATAAACCTACTGTACCTGAAAAACAAGTTTATTTAATTTGTATCTCTATAGTATTTGTTGTATTGTTTGTAATTTGTTTGTAAATTTCTTTTTATATAACAACAATTATTGGTAATTAAAAATGGTATCACTGCTTAATTTACTCTCATGCTAAATTCTTTTCAATTATTATTGTTATTATTTTTTTAAGATGCATAATTTGGGGGCACAATTCATTCCATTCCAAATGCCTATAGGGGCTCTCTGTCTAATCAGTTATGTACCCTTTGATTAGGGCATGCATCCCATCAATAGCATGACGATCGCCAAGACTCTCACACAGTGAATGTAACAAGAGACTTGGAAAAAGACCCGAGAATCATGCAAGAAGAAAAAGAGAACGAAGCTGTCAGAAGGAAAAAGAGGTGTGAACTGATTCTTGCTGAGTTTGGAGAGAGAGTGAGATGGCAGGCGAGTTGTTTGACTAATGCTCTGTTAGCTAATGTGTCCAGACCACCCACTGAGTTGCACCCGTCTGTCTGGCTCTGATATTGTCTTGTAGTAGTGATGTGTGCTCAGTTGCATGAGCCCAGCACTCTCAGCCCTATTCTGGGGAGGCGCATGCAATACTCCCACTGGTAACAGCAAGCTGGTGGGAGTCTGCCCTGGCTTTCATGATAATGTATGCATTTTTCTGCTGCTTTATACCGCCAGATGCAAGCCATCGTTTTTTCGTTCGCATGAGAGTTTGGGGAGAAAGCAAATATTTTTCTGCAAGGTTGCCACAAATGTTCACCTTAGACAAACTGCACAAATTGGAAGTTAGGACCACAGCTAAGCTCTGATGTAATATGATGCAAACTGTAAATTGTGTTCTGAAGAACACAAACCTCTGTTGTTGTATCTCCAGAGATTCGAATAGAAATGTCTTGTTTAGTGTCACAGGAAAAAACAACCGGCAACATGAAAGGAAAATGGTTCACTATCAGATATTACAGCGCATTGTTCTCTTTTGCAACCCCCACTGGAACTGAGCCTTGCTGCCTACTACTAGATAGCTGCCTTCTAATGCAGCATCCTAACTAAAATTGATACTGATAAGTTCCATACCAATAGTGTTCCTCATGTGAAACGTACAACAGATTTACTTTACACGTAGTAACAGTTCTATTTAGAATCATATCGTCTTGAAGAACCCTTTATATGCTGAAATGGTTCTTTGATTTTTTCACGCCTTTTTGTTTTTCAAATCTGTAACCATCAAAGCCACCTTATTACTGATTTTCTGGAATTCAGTAGCCATCCAGTTACACAGACTGTCTACACACTCTCAACAAGTAAATTATTTATTTTCTAAAATGTCTATAAATTTTAACTTTCAAGTTGCTATTGGTTTTTCTACCAGTCATGTCTTTTTCTTTTTAGTTTAACAGAACATGTAAGTGTCAGCAGCTCTGTTCAGTTAAAGATGTCTCTTCTCTACTAAGAAAGATATTGATATCTAAGTAGAGATATTGAATTTATGATCCATATTGTTAAAAAATGTTTTAATTATTACTTTATACATAAACATACCCAGTCACACAAAAAAATCCCATGACTTTATATCACTTTTTCCTTTTAACATTGTAAATACTGTGCATTTTTGATATTTGATCATTTTTAACCTAATAATTCCTTAATAATTTTTAATTCATACAGTGAAGATTAAATGCAGTGTTGTTTTACATTTGATTAGCTACTTTATTCAATTTCTGTACCTGAAAATTACTTATAGATACCTGAAAAACCCGAAAAGCACTGTTTATTTTATTTTTATCTTTTCTCTACTGTATTCTACTTGTAGTTTGATTATTTGTTCTTATCTTCTTTATTTTTATTTGACAGTAGTTTTTCCCTGAATATAGCACATACCAAACCATACCGGAACCGTGACCCTAAAATCATGACAAAAACCGGACCGTGAGTAATCTGAACCATTGCACCCCTAATGTCTACTCATCAGAGGTGTTGTCAATGACCTGAAAGGTGAGTTTTTTGTTTTTAACATCTTGATCTTATGTGCGTTGTGAATATTTGCAGCGTGTTTCTGTATTTGTGACCCTGGACCAAAAAAAACAGTCACAAGTCATACGGGTATATTTGTAGCAATAGCCAACAATACATTGTATGCGTTAAAATTATTGATTTTTCTTTTATGCCAAAAATCATTTGGATATTAAGTAAAGATCATGTTCCATGAAGATGTTTTGTAAATTTCCTGTACCATAAATATATATAACAAATATTTTTGTAAGTAATATGCATTGCTAAGGATTTCATTTGGACAACTTTAAAGTTTTTTTGCACCCTCAGATTCCAGATTTTCAAATAGTTGTATCTCGGCCAAATATTGTCCCATCCTAACAAATGATGTATAAATCTCAATTTTAAAAAATTGACCTTTATGACTGGTTTTGTGGTCTAGGGTCACATTTGGTTAGAGCGTGTTTCTGTATTTGGTTGTGTTGTGATTATTTGCAGCACGTGTTGTCAAACTGATTCGGTTGCAGTGCGTTGAGCTCTCTCGGCCACCGTACATTAACTTTTTTTAAGATTTATTTTGGGCTTTTTTTTCTTTATTAGGATAAGACAGGAAGCGAAGTTGGAGGGGGAGAGAGAGAGAGGGGGAGGGGGCAGGATTGGGAAAAGTCTCGAACTCGGGATGCCCGAAGCGCAACTGCATTATATATCAGCGCGCTGCCCATGAGGCTATTAGCATCGACTACATTTTTAATTTTTTTAAAGAATAGAATGAATAAAGGTGCAGGCACATTGTTGAAATTTGTCAGAAAAAGGTCTATTGTCAGTAGTGTAGCGATTTTTCACTACATATTGGTTGGATATTTCTTTTGCTTCATTTTTTGGGTGGATTTTTTCCACAGAGCTCAAAATGCATTATGGGATTGCTTTCTACACAAAGGATACATACATTGTGCCTCATATCTGTTCTTTGCTATCTATTCAATGCATTGTGACAAGCTCAAAGAAAAATAAAATGTATCCCAGATGGCAGACAAAGAGAAATGTCTTTTTTAAATATACCTTATACAACAGGGACTGCCCAATGACCCAGCGTGAATGACTCTCATGACAGTTGACAGAATTCATGATACCATAAAATGTTCACCATATTTTAGAACAGAACCAACATCTTATTTTGCTTGCAACACACACATACGGAAGAACAAAATGAGAGGTTGTCAAGACTGTCAAGATTTTTCTCAAACAATATATCAACATAGACGTTTACGGCAATGATTATAATATTCCATCTAATCATTTTTGAGGTCTAAATTGCCATCCTCGAGCCGAGGTTGTCAGATTGACACTTATTTATTTGGATCGTGTTCAACAAAACACAGTCCCTGCGTTTATTTTTGTTGATGTCGAGCAGGAAGCGGCATACGGTTGCTGGCAGCCATCCTGAATTATGAGGAAGGTGATTACAGCCCCTCTCTCGCTCTCTCCATAGCCAAATATCAGTGAGACAGAGAAAGACAGCTCTTGTAATCACTCTTAATAGTCTTGTTGTTTGTGTGAGTGTGCGTGGTAATGATGCTGGCACTTCAGCATGGGTTCACAGGGGACCCACTATTGTTTCATCATCTCATTGCCTTCCACTGGCACCACAACAGGTGTCTCTGTGAGGTTCCTAGCCAGTTAATGCAATAAATAAAGATTAATTTTTTTTTAGCTTTTTTCCCCCTCTGACTATATCATTGCTTAATCCCAGCAATGGATCTAATGTCCATGCATTGATCTAAAGTAGACCAATCACTGTAATGTACTTCACCTTTCTCAAGATTCCATGTTATGATCCTCATAAAGTTTCTCATGATAGCTCAGAGTGCTGTTTGCTAAATTAATGATGTGAACCCTCCTGTTCTTTCAGCATCAACGTTTTGTTGTTTTATATACATCTGTTTCATTTTTTGACCTGAACAAGACCGAGCGTCTAAACTAAAGTGCATTTGAATGACGTTAGCATAGTCAGTGCCGCATTTGTCTTAAGCCAGTTCGGCGTGCCAGACAAATCAAACCCAATGCACAGAGTGTACACGACACGAGAAATACACACTCATGAGAATTACAGTGATTCATACTCTGAGAAAAATGATTCACCCTTTTAATTTTGAGAAAAGCAATGATGATGTCCAAGGAAATTCATGTTTCCTCTTACTGAAAGCAATAAACTATTTTTATGTGTGATTATATGTGACATTTTCCTGCCCTTTTGACCTGAATCATCTCTTCTAGAAGAGTAATGGAGTTCAAAATGATGGTTCAGGAGGAGCTATAATGGAGTATATAAACAGCTGCTTACCTCACTATTATGACGATTCTGGAATCTCAAATGCATTTATTTCTGTTCATTTATAACTAACTTCATTAGTAAATAGTTCTGGTGAGCATGACAAGCCTATTACACTAAAGGATTATATGAACAGGTTAACACATACAACAGTTTCAGGAAGAAACTGGTTAGAACAAACTAGTCTCAATAACAGAACTCATTTAAAGGGATGGTTTGCACAAAAAATTATTCTCCCTTATGTCATTCCAAACCTTTCTTTCATTTAAAGTTATATTGAGGAAAGCTGACTTACATTGAATGGTCAAAAAAAAATTTTCAAAAGATCATATTTTGTGTTTTACACAAGTCATACAGGTGTGGGGCGACATGAGGGTGAGTAAGTGCTTCAAGTATTCTTAATGACACTGTAAAAACAAATGGATAGCTGCCAAAGCGTTTGTGAAGTGTTTCTGCAGCATATTCTTAATTTCTGAACAGTATCATTAGTTTTTCATCCCTTTTCTAGTTTAAAATCCATATGATAATTGTATATTCAGCACATTTAACCATGGTCATTTGGAATCCACCTTCAGTAGCTTTACAACCGGTCATCAATAACATGTCAAGAGCACCTCTGGCAATCTGTAATCATATTGATTCACACACCATGAAGTAGCACCTTTAAGCTGTATGTGATAAATAACTGAGCTGGTGCACTTATTCTCATTTACATATGGTGATGAAAGAAATTAGCTTGGAAAGTAAAAGACACGTTTGCAGGTCTTCACCTGTTACTGCTGATGCGCTCTGATAGACTCACCTCTGCAAAGAATGAACAATATGAGCCCAGCTAGGATGAGGCGCAGCATCTTCAGTTCCTCTGAAGTTGGTATCGGGGAAGGAGAAGGGAACGGGTCAGTGTTTTCCCACCGACAAATCTTCCTTAATGTCTACAGGACGTTACACACAGCCTTCATCTCTTTATAAGCACGAAACAGAGTATCAGTTAGATGTTTCCCCCTCCAAGCATCTCAACACGAGTCTCTCCTGCGGTGCAGTTACTAAAGGTTGTCATCTTGATAGCCATGATCTGTTTTAAATGTCTTCTGAAGTGTCTGGGAAGCACCTTAAATATTAAAAGTATAGATGTAACATCCCTTGAAAAGTCCAAAATTTGTAGTACAGTGCCACAAGTGTCTGTTGTTAAAAGCAGTCTGGTGGATGAATGATCCGTCTAAATAAGCGTCAGGACACACGGCTGTGTGGAGAATCTCACAGGAAAGTTGAACATCGTTTGTGAGGCTCGATAACGCTTCATAATGATGTAAAAACATCCACTGTAATTCCAGGAGGCGCGAGGTGTCCTCGCGTAAACAATTAAGTTACTTTTAAAAAAGAATATTGGTAATTAAGAAACAATTATGAGGATTTATATAGCCTAAATAAGACCTCGTTTAGAAGAAGAAGACGGCAATATGTATTCCGGACTTCCACAGTTACTAATAGGCTACACTTTAAGAAATGAAACTGTAGTCCAGCTGTCGGTGCATGTATCGCCCGTCACAGTTTTGATGCCGAAAAACAAGTCAAAAACTTCAACAATGTGAGGAAAGAAATTATAAAAATCACTTCTGTGAAAATGCTCCTTTCTCTCATCCATGAAGTCCACAGTGAATACTCCTCGTGCTTTCGTCTGCTCTTTGGGTTCCGCAGCGACAAGCACAGTGAGTCATGAAACTGGTGCGCGCTCTCTCTCTCTCTCTCTCTCTCTCTCTCACTCTCTCTCTCTCTCTCTCTGACTGGCAAATGCTGCTAAACTGGGAGGGCTGCACAAGAATTTCAATTTAAACTTCAAAGTAGCTTATTTGCATGATTGTTTTACATAAAATATTAAAGCATTAATATACTCGATAGAAGCAGTGGCACAAACATAAAATAAGGTACCAGCATTGTTAATAAAAAATACAATGTAGTAGCCTACAATAAAATAAGATGAAAGAGTCAACTTCATTCGATGTGTAGCCTACTTGTGGATGCATGCATTGAAACAAGGAAACAAGTAGTGCTTTGTAATACACCTGTTGTGAATGGTTAATCTGGAGTAGATTAATCGATCAATGAGGCCTGTGTCTATGGAGGGTATTATAATTTTACAAATGATTATATCCAATTGCAGTGAGTTGTTGTGGTTGTATTAATAAGATTGATGATGCAGGTGTTAATGTAGTTATTGAGTGATTTGACCATGGACTATTGTACTCTATTTGCTTCATCAAGCGCGCCAGTGCCCTCTAGTGGTGTACCTCGTGTCCCTAAGATTTTCCCAATCCTCCGTGACTCTGGTGGCATTATGCTGATGTTGCAACATAAAGCGTGCTGCAAGCGCTAAGACTACAAGATTTAGTGTGGAACAACAAGTGTTGATGACCGGGATGTAAATGTCATATTTTGCATTTAAGGTAGGTGAATACTTATATTGTCTAAAAGGATTAGTTCACTTTCAAATGAAAATTACCCCAAGCTTTACTCACCCTCATCCTAAGTGTATATGACTTTCTTCTTTCTGATGAAGACAATCGGAGTCAATATCCTGATGCATCTAAGCCTTATTTAAGCAGTAAACGGGTCCAATGAGTATAAAGCTCCAGAAAGTGCATCCATCCAAAGCAAAACGTATTTCGGGGTTCCGGGGGAGGTGCTGGGTGTTAATAAAGACCTTCTGAAGCGAAGCGATGCATTTGTGCAAACATTTAACAAGTTATAATGTAAAATATCTAGCTTCCGCCAGACCGCCTTCTGCATTCAACTTACGAAGAAAACGTAACTGACGTCCTGTTAGTTAAGCTTTTTTCGTAAGTTGAATGGAAGGTGTAGGACGTAGCGCATTATGCATTCAGTCAATAGATTAAAACTTAAATATATTTGTCTTGCACTGTTTTGACAGAAATGTCGCCATATATATCCGCTATGGTTTCGAATTTTTTCCCTCAGCCATGAAAGGATGGAGACCTCGGACCCTAGTTTGAAAGTTTCTGCGTCTGTGCAAAGCTCATGAATGTTTAATAAGGTAAGTGTTGAGGCAGCTTGTGATTGGTTGTTTTTGCTAAAGAACTCATAACATTCCCTAGCACTAAATGCATTAAAATGACACTGAAACATGTTTAAAATATTTGTTTGCAAATGTGTATCTAAATATTCCAATATAAAGGTTTAAGAATTGCCACTGATTTTCTTATTATTTTTTGCCACCCTGGGCCCTATAGTCGCTATCTTAAAATTCATCTTTGATGAAAATGTAAATCGATTATAAATAAAACATTTAATCTTGGAGTAAGTGAATAGTCCATCAAACACAGTTTTTCTTCCTACAGGTTGGAAATTTAATGTAACCCCCTGTGTGGGTCTGGCTTTAACCTTGTACTCACTCACACCATGCTGAATAGAGATATCGACGGAAAGAGTAGCTGATGACTCCCCTACCGCTCAAGTCAGCAATTACTGTCAGTTCACAGAGTGAAGATGTGTGTTGATTTGGGAAGAAAGAGGCATTTAGGAAGACCCACGTGCACAGGCATCCAATTAGCAAACACATGAATTGCTTTGCCAAATTCTGAGCAGGGTATTGAAAGTTTTCCAACTACGCTCACAAAGAGGCTTTTGTAATTGGCTGCAGTGAGACACCTGTAATAAACCGTGAAGTAGATAACACACCAAACCGCTAACACTAACAGAACATCCATACAGTACTATTGCAAAGAAATTAAGTGAATATTGACCCCATTTACACTCTCTCCATTTGCACTCAGTGCCATATCTTCCCTGTCATTTCAGTGTATTCACCAGGTTGATTGCCATGACCCGTCTCTTGCTGCTAATGTCAGGTGATTAACATTTATCAGTCTCTGGGCAAGACCTTTCGCCTGAGGAGACGTTTCAACTGGCCTGCTCTTTTAGCGTCTTTTGACAACGTTTCTCTCATTACTGGTTTCAGCACATTCACACAAAGTACATGTCAGTGATGGTTTAGTCTGTGATGCCTGCTGTAATTTATTATTCATATTGCCAGCTGCATGTTTCTTATACGATCTAATAGGAGCTTCACACAACTTCATGCAGTGAGTGTTATGGGAACAACTGCTGTGATGCTGGAGGCGACATGAAAACACATTTGGCACCGTTTACTTTCTTAATACATGTTCCTGGTCTTGAAAACACAACCGTTCAAAGGTTTTGGGGATTTTTAATGTATTTGAAAGAAGTTATTTTTATATTTGAATCGCTGAATGTATTTGATCAAAAACAATAAAAACAGCTCTAATTCTTATTATAATCACATAATCGCATGATCCTTCAGAATACATTCAGATATGCTGATTTGGTGCTCAAGTTACATTTCTTATCATTATCAATGTTGAAAACAATTGTGCTGCTTAATATTTTTGTGGAAACCATGATATAGGATTCAGTGTTCTTTAATGAATGGAAGGTTTATTTTTCACTTTTGATCAATTGAATGATTTCTTACTGAATAAATGTATCAGGTTTTTTTTTTTTTTTTTTTAAATGGCTGACCCTAACCTTTAAATGCTATAAATTTTAGAGAAGTAAAATGCCATTTCACATTGACTTTAAAGTGGTGAACTTTAAACATTTTATCATTATAATTTTATGAATATTTATATCTCTTTTCATAACGTACAATACAGTGTTAAATAATTGTATAAACAATGTTTTCTGTAACCCAGACAAGCTTTTATTATTAAAATGGCCATTAATCCTGCAATAATTGAAATACCCACCCATGTGATATCATAATTATAACAGTTGTTTTTGTCATCGGTTTTTAGCTGCGACAGTCATCTGTCAAATTTCCCTTGGGTGTCTGTTAATTTCACTGGATTTTGATGGAATGAAGCTCGAAGATTTAATTGAGATTTCTGTGTTGGCTAGGATTTAAATCTGTTTATTTTATTAGTGTCATGTAAAAATAGATAACCTTAATGACAGAAGCTAATTAGTATGGTCATTTATTCAAGGTTTAATACACAGATGACCGCCTAAAGTCCCGTTTTCGTCCCAGAAGTTGTACAAGCCAATTAATGTGATGCCTGTGGGAACAGTTTATGACTTGAATTACAAGACATGTACCATAATAATTAATAGTTCAGGGGAGTTTATGTTCTCTGTTTATTACGCTGTATGTCAACAACGCTGACATCCATGCGGGTAAAACATGCGGGTATTTGAGGATCATAAATATGAAAACATGTTCCAGAATAAAATGGGGCAAATGTCTTTGGGTGCAAACAAGCTTCTCAGGTGCAGTTATTTTCACATATGTGAGTTTTGCCACTGAACATTTACCTTTTTTTCTTTCATTTTAGACCCTGAATGTAAAATTAGTGATTGAATCACATTTTAATTGACCCATTTGACAAATTGGTCTAGAAAGGGAAATATGTATGGTCTCCGTTTCTCTTCAGCTGCAGAGTTAGCACCAGTGCTTACTTTTTTATTGCGGTGTAAAAGGTACAGGAGTGGATTACGGCTCTCCTATCTGAACTACTTGCACTGTGAGCCACAAAAGCTTTTCACCCGTGAAGTATACAGTCCTTCTCAAAAGAAACCAAGATGGACACAAATAGATTGCATTGTACCCCCTGTGGCCCTGGCCCACATTTTAAATCTCTACTCTCTAACCTAATCAGTGACACTTAGGGTAGACAGCCAACATCTGCGAAACTGTATCAGTTCATGTCAGTCAGGTGCTTAAAATGGTAGAATTGGAAAACCAAATGGAAAAAAAAGAAGCCTGTTGCATGATCTGAGGATTTTGTGTATTTTTGCCAACAGGAAGCTTTAAATGGGTAGTTCACCCCAAAATAAATATCACCATTTCCTCACCTTCATGTCATTCCGAACCTATATGACTTTATTTCTTCAGTGAAAGGAAGATATTTTGAAGATATATATATATATATATATATATACACTTATATACCATCTATGATGCCTATCACAGCATAAGGTCCATCAGTATTATCAGCAGCTTATCGCATTGCTCTGGAGCTAATTACCCTCCTCAATCCCCAGCTCCTCCTCTTGTCCAGTCAGGACTTGGCCTTCTGATTCCCCTTCAAATCAAAATAACTTTCTCGAATTATGTTATACACTAAATTATTGAACATTAATGATATCTGGAATACATTTTTATTGGTTCTGTTCTGTTTACTCTTGGGGGTTATCACTGCTCTCCCCATGTTAGGCTGCATGGATGGGCAGGGAGTTCTTACCCAGAACATATGCCAATCCAAACTGTACACGGTTTTCTATAGGACAGAACACATGTTGGGTTAATTGCCGGAGATGGCTCGCGTTCGGCAGGGGAACTGATAACTTCAGACCACCACCCCAGCATTTCACTTGTAGCCGATATGACTGACTACATAACCTGTCCATAAATAATAAGTGTACAATTCTGAGAAGGACAAAAGGACAAAAAGAATCTCTCCAGGTAGAGTGGAGCTGGTAAAGAGATTTAACAAACCAGCCACCATCAAACAAATGCAGAGTTTTCTGGGACTGATAAATTATTGCAGGGCCTGGATTAGGGATGGGTACCGAAACCCGGTATTAATTTGACCCCGGGGCTAAATTATGAAAGACCAGTGTATCGATAAGCTCTGACGTTAATGGTTCTGCTATTGGTAGGGGAGAGTGGGTTAAGATGAGCCAGTGGGTAAGTTGACCCACCCCCTGGATCTTGGCCAAGGTAAACTTTTACTGTCATGTGATCATATATTTTAGAACCAGCCATCATTTGTGCCAGACTGTGCAAAGGAGAAGCACATGACAGGACTGGAAGTGGCTTATTTACTTTAAAAACTGTTTTTGGCTTGTCAAAGTAAAATTTTAACATAACAGATGTAATGGCATCAAAGCAAATTTGTCCAGGTCTAAAAGTATTTATGATGCATATTGGTGATTTAACAACGTATAAAACCATGCAAGTCATTTAGCTAAATATTAGCCTGAATTGGTAAGCTAGCTTGTTTTTCCCAAAATGGCAGCTATGGGGCAAAGTAAGCCAAATGCTCTAGGGTAAATTGAGCCAGTGTTTTAACTTACCCCACCATAAGGCACTGAATTTAAGTTAAATCTCAAAAGTATAAACTGGTGTAATTTCATTGTAATACTATGCAACTGGTTTATTTATTTATTTATTTATTTTCTCAAGTTTATTTAATAGGAACACTGTACAAGTACACCAAATCCTTCTCTGATATGAACCAGAAGACGCTTAATCCTATATATCTTTCCACCTGTAGTCCCTAATGACCTAACATGGTCAACACTGCAGAAAAACCAGCATGTCAAGAACCTTTTGACTAAAATGTTTATTAGTTTCAGTGACATATATTAATTCTAATTTGGTTTATATTTAACAAGCTCTCTGTTTAGACTGTTTTTGGGAAGGTAACAACTTTGGTGTTCAACGTATTGTTTCAGAAATGCAAACAATTAAAGAAATTGAAATTTCAACTTCATTTTGTTGGTTTTATGTTGTTTAAGTTAACTTTAAAAAAAGAAATATGAATATGTGTAAACAGAAATTTGATTATTAAATTAGTTTTTAAAAGAGGTAAATTATCTTTACAATTTCACATGGGTTTGATTAAGATTCAGTTAGATGGTCAGTTTACACCCACCTACTAACTTGAGGAACAGGAACACTTTTTTATAAGAAGCCTTTTTTTTTTTTTTTTTTAGAACCCTTTGTCATAGACATATTCTGATCATTTAAAATGGTCCTGAAATTACTTAAGATACTTTCATTATACTTCTGCTTCATTTTCACTTACCTTGAGGACCACATACGTTTTAAAAAATGGCTCATCTTACCCCACTCTCCCCTACTTGAGAAATTATGAAGAAAATACACATACATTTATTATTGCTAGACATTATCTTGCAAATTCTATCTCGCCGGAGTCGCCAGCTGTTTCTGTATGCAATAATATTAGGACATTTGTCTATGATGCATTTATGCTTTTCACAATCCAGAAGAGAGATCGCGCTCACGCAGAGGAGCTACAGCACCCGCAGCCGCTCACAACATGAAAGCCCTGTTTAATTGTGACGATGGAGGAGAGAACTAAACAGCTAAACAGCTGCTTACTCTTTAGGCCTGTGATATTAAGCTAATTTTATTTTTGATTTCGATTTTGGCTTCCAAGGATCATTAGAAAGAAGATATTTGAGGTAAAACTATTAAAAACTAGCCGCGTTTTATCTAGCACACCTTCATTCTCTTCACACCTGTGCGCGTTCCTTCCTACCTAAACCCAAACTTAACTTCAGAATCGGCACAATCGGTGATTGTTGTAAAATGCGGTCCCTTTACTGTTACAAAAGTACAAAAGTACTGTCTTTACTCTAAATTGCGGTAAATGTTTGATCATTATTATCAACGTTTTAAAACGTTGAAAGCACAATAACCTGCGCAAGAGACGCTGTTCCTCAGGCTGAATAGTGTGTGCGCGCCAAACGGATCGCAAATAGGCAAACTTCTTCGGGTGCACGTCCAAACGATGAAATACACACAAAAATATGTTAAAATGACCGGCTTGGAGAGTGTTTAGCTACTTAAACGCAGTTTATATCGTAAGTGTACATGAACAGCTGGGAGAAAATCCGATGTGTGTTAATATATATTGTCTTAAAGTGACAGCAGTCGCCTTCTGACTATTGTGCCATCAATGTTAATTAAACAACAAAATGCAAAGAGAAAATCAGTCATGGCTCTTCATCTGAATGTAGGTAGTTTTAATACGCATTAATCTATTAATTTATAGTGTGAAAACCATGCAGTGTTATTTTACATTTGGTTACTTAGATTTCTTTTATAGG
Source organism: Elopichthys bambusa (assembly GCA_037101425.1). Classification (NCBI taxonomy): domain Eukaryota; kingdom Metazoa; phylum Chordata; class Actinopteri; order Cypriniformes; family Xenocyprididae; genus Elopichthys; species Elopichthys bambusa. The sequence goes on from CM074450.1 coordinate 11,400,774, forward strand.
CTAGGCCTATATTACTTACCTGAACACATGAACAAATTTAAGCACTTTATTTCATTTGTATCTTTGTTTTATTGTATTTGTCAGTTTGTTTTACTTTGTTTCTTTGTTCATATTCTTACTGTATCTTATAGGCCTATAAAACACCAAAAATGCCTGCACACTATATAATATAAAGCAATATTAATTCTGCTCTTAACTTGTTATATATATATATATATATATATATATATTTATAAACAAAAGTACCGATAAGAATACCGTTAAAGTACCGGATGGATAAGCAGTATTGGTAAGAGTAGTAATACCATTAAAACCTTAACAATACTTATCCTTAGCCTGGATACCAGACGCCGGAGGGATAACTAAAATATTTGTCTGGTAGCTGTGCATTTAAACAGTACCCTTACAGAAAAATCTTCCTGGACTAACTCCATCAGAACTCCATCCAGGGATAACTCTAGTTATTATGAGATTAATCAATCCTACTACCACAGGAATTTATTAAAAACAACTTCCCTGTGATGGAGGATGATGTCTCTCTTGGGAATATCCCAGACGAGCCCCCATCATAAGTATTTATATTCTGTATCTTTTTGAATAAAATTATAGCATTTTATGCAAGGCATCAGGCTTTTCCATCATGCGAAGAGACAGACGAGACACTCGTTTAGGTGACTCACATCACGCCCCTGCATGTTGCTGTGCATAAAATTAAACGATATACAGAATTTTTTTTTAGATCAAATAAAATGTACACAAACTTCCCAAACAATTGGTTATTACATCCTACCCAGGAGCTGGGTAACACAAAAATAGAAAGATAGAAAAAATAACCCAAGATTTTTTAGAGTGTATGTTAATTGTCAATCGTCTTTGACGATAGTGGTCCTGACAGAAATATGAACTATAAGATAAGCAAACTAGTTAGATTCTGAATAATAAAATGCATCAGCCCTTTATTTCTGAATTCACTAATGTTGTTTCAGCAGTATATCAGAGGTTGTTTTTCATTGGGATTTTTTTATTTTTTATTCAAAGCATGATATCGTACTAATTTCTTCACCCAAGGATGGCATGTTCTTTTTGTTATTTTCTCTCTAAATATTAATGAATCCTTGAAAACCACAACAAAAAAAACACAATAAACTTCATTAGAACTATGTATCCTAAAAAGGAAGCTTAGTGAAGAGTTTACCCATTGGTCCTGGCCAGTGTCAGTGTGAAATATGAAAGTGCTTAACCCCTGTGAGCTGAGGGAATGGCAGGGAACCCAACGGGTGTTGAATTGCAGGGTTTGCATGTTTATAATGAGCACAGAAAACTGCTGCAGAGCATAAAGAAGGAAGTCTATTGCACATTAAGCGGCTGAATGTTTTACAGAGGGTAATAAACTCCTGCCTCGCTAATCAAATTCACCAAGAAAATACCATCCTTCAAGTCTTCAAGAGACCAAGTTTTTTTACTCCTTTTCTTCAACAGTGTTTATTGAGAGTCATTGCAGCAACACAATTTACCTGATTACAGAATGCATCTTCTTGCTCATTTTCAAAAACAATTTAGCAAAGTTTAATAGATTACTCGAAATTGCCCTGGTGTGCCGTTCTGGTGATTTAGTTGATATGGGGATCCATCATTCAAGCTTCATGCCCACATGCCCCCTCAGATTAGTAGATATGTAATACAACTCAATCAATCAATAAATATCTATATATAATTTGAAAATTAAAGATATAATTTAAAAATGAAGTCATATAGGCTAAAGCCCGGAATACACTGCACGATTTTAGCAATCCTATAAGATCATTGCAAATCACACTGTACGACATGGATCTATTAAACTTGGGTACGACATGCATGTAGACTGTAAGATGATGACACGTGTTGACTCGTAGGCTGCGATGCAAGTTTCTATAGAAAAATAAAACATCATCAGCATGCGCTAGTGGTAAACAAAAAGACCATGTTGAATCACACTTTCACCTTCAGTTGTACTTTTGATGTACAGTTTTGTACTTTTACACCTTCAGAGTACTTATTATGTGTGCTGAAAATAAAACGGAAGCGGCGAAAGAAGAAGGGAAAAGAGCTTGAGAAGCCGTTTTAAGTTTTAGCGCCATTTCATGCCGCATTTTTATTGGCTGGTCAGTAGATATAGGTCGTAGCAGCAAACAAACTGTGTGATGATCATGCTGAATTTCTGACACTGTCAGAAAATTATCGTAGGCTATATTTGGTCGCAAGACCGGGAAAACGGCCGTCTTTGAATCTCTGTCACTGTACGACACTGTAGGACCACCAATTAAGAGCCACAATCACAGAAATCGCCACAATTGTTTCACGATGACAGTCTTTCGTCTGGGACAGTGAAAAATCATGCAGTGTACTCTCTGGTGTTTTTAAGAATTCTGCCTGCTTTTTATAATGAAAGTGAATGGGGGCTGGGGCTCCAAAATCAGTAAAGCACCACATATTGTAAAAGTGGACCATGTCACATGTGACTTGTTCAGTATAGCTAAGTCTTCTGAAGCAACAGCTTTTAATGAGAAACGGGTCAAAAATAAATGTGGCTCCATTTATTAATTTTATTTTTTTTTTAAATATTAATTTTATAATGTTTTTTTTTCGTTGGATACCATCCATATTGAAATGAAATGAAAGCAGGTTGGTGCGCACTGTGCAAACCAAACAACGCATTGGCTATAATATCAGCAATCACAGACATACGCATTCGGAGGGGATTATATTTCTCAGAGGACCCTTGAGTTTGCCGAAATACAGTAGGTAATTTGTGCTGGAATTTTTACAGATGTTGTGTAGGCCTAATAAAAACACAGACTTGGCAGATTCAGACAGGAAAAACACATTTCTCTAACGTCTTCTGAAAAGGAGTTCCGTCCGAATAGGGCTTTAGGCACCATGTTTGATTGTTTTTTTCCGACATAAAACTATCATATTACTTTAGAAAACTTGGAACATGAGTCTACAATTTGGACTACTTATATGGTGCTTTTTCCCCTAGTCCCCATTCACATTAATTCTTTAATTATAGTTTAACAAAATCTAATTTATTGTATTATTTTGTATTTCTTTCAGCTCATGCCTGTGTTAATTTATCATGTCCCAAGAGATGTCCTCACCAGCGATCATATCTGGCATCATGTTTACAATAATGGCCTTATTGCTATTAGAATGGTGAGGTAATCACTCCTATTGTGCAAATGTCCGCTGATGCCCATTCAGTGCATGATTTAGTGTATCATGATTTATTTGCTTCATAATGCATGTAATTAAGGTTTTAATTCCCTTCCCGAAAAGTCTTAGAGAAAATGGTAATGCACGCTTCAGGATGGAAATAAAATCTGTTTCAGTAACAGTTCCTTTTTAAATCAGCCTGCCCATCAGCTCTGCCAAGCTCTATAATGGCAGTGAATAGAGGATGAGATTTTGAAGACGAAAAAAGTGAAACCATCCATCATAAAAGTTATCCACACAGCTCCAGGGGGTTAATAAAGGCCTTCTGAAGCGAAGCAATGCGTTTATGTAAGAAAATTAAACATTTAAAAACTAAAATAACTAGCTTCCGGCATACGGCCGTACGCACATCGACTTACGCCAAAAGAGCTTGATGCGATGTTAGAGTAGTGTAAGCTTTGACGCTTCTCACTGTTCAAACAAATAGGGTTGGGCAACAAACTCAAGCTCTTCTTCTCTTTTATCGAAATCTTCTGACATTTCGTTATAAAAATTCTCATTTTAGACTTCTAATTTGTGACAGACATTTTGCTTTGCTCTCTCTTCTGAGCTTCTGAGTTTATCATTATGTCATGCATCAGGTCAGAGTTCACTCTTTCGCCGTAAATTGATGCGTATGGCCATCTGTCGGAAGCTAGTTATTTTAGTTTTTGAAGTTTTAAGGATATTTTTCTTACACAAACACATCACTTCACAAGGCCTTTTATAATCCTCCAGAGCCGTATGGATTACTTTTATAATGGATGCATGCACTTTTTTGGGCTTCAAAATCTCATCCTCTATTTACTACCATAATAAAGCTTGGAAGAGCCAGGACATTGTATTCATCTGAAAGAAGAAAGTCACATACACCTAGGATGGCTTGAGGGTAAGTAAATCATGGGTTAATTTACATTTTTGGGTGAACTCTCCCTTTAAGGATTTATCAGCCTGTGCTGACAGAATCACCTCTACGAAATTGAAATTAAATCACAAGGCCTGATCAATTAGAATCTTGTTTTTAATGAATTTGTAGAATGTACAATTAATGAAAACAATCAAAGGATACATATGGAATTGAAACTTGCCTGTTCACTAACCGTATGAAATGCTCTCTTGCAAAATCCTGTTAGGCTCATATCCAGACTTATCAAACTACTGAGTTAATGTGAATTAATCCATGCCTGTGGCTCTGCTGTGAACTGGTCGTTTCAGCTCATAAATGTTAAACAGTTGGATGTCGTCTCTTTATACAGTATATCCTCTTCATCTCACACTCGATTAAGACAAACAAGTTAAGAGTTAAGATGTCAGTTAAGATGTAATCAGGATAAAATAAATGCTTTAATTGAAGAAATATAAATGTAGCTAACTAAAGTAAAAACGTTTTTTGCCTCTAGAAAAAAAAATCGCTCAATATTCCACTACAGTACCAGACTGATCCGACATGATCTGACAACTTCTTATTTTTTATGTATAATTCTAACTACAATGCGAAATTCATACGATTGTATTACTTAAGCATTGAATGTCTATTTTTTTTTTTTTACAGTTTTCAATGATGTTCATGGACATGTTTTCATGATCCTGATGAATTGCTAATATGGAAAATTATGAAATATTAAAAGGAAGTTGGAAATTGTGATTTCTAGCATTTTTATGCAAGCTTATGCCCACAGTTATTTTAGGTATGATGTATTAAGATGTAAAACTAGCATCAGACTTTACTGGTGTTTTCATTAAGATGAACATTTGTCTTCAGCTGCCTCATAAATCATGTCAGTATGCTTTCCTCAGTCTGATCATCTGGCAAGAATTTAAGATGACATTCAGAGACAGAGTGAGCAAGGCAGTTATTTTAGAGGCAGCTCTCCACAATGAATTGCTGACATGATATAAGATAATTTAGCCACATCCCATCATGCCATAATCCTGTCTGTGCCTTTTATAATTGCAGAGCCTTCACTTAAAGACACAGTGAGCAGAAATTGGACTCATTTGAGTTTAGAAGAAAAATATCATGGTGTTTCAAAACCATTTTTAGCATGATAGCCTCTAATTATCTCATTTGTTTGGGGAAAAAAAAGTACCCTGGGTGTACTGGGTGTTTTTCTTCTTTTGTGTTCCGTAGAAGAAAGAATGTCATAAGGGTTTGGAATGACAAGATTGTAAGTGTTTTTAGGTGAACTATCCCTTTATGGAATATAAAGAGTGCATTCTGAGTGCAAAAGATGAAGGGAATACATATATTTATAGTACAGTTTGTGTGTGTGTGTGTGTGTGTGTGTGTGTGTGTGTGTGTGTGTGTGTGTGTGTGTGTGTGTGTGTGTGCGTGTGCGTGTGCTATGTAAAACAGAAAATGAACGAGTGAAAATTCAAATGAGTCTAGAGCCACTGCACATTCATTTTGCAACAGTTACCCATCTTCTCTGTGGTCTCTTGTGCCTGCTTTTTCCCTCTTTCCTCGCTCAGCGCAGGCAGCGAGAGTGGGCTGGAGCCATAAAATCCATCATTCCACTTCATCTGCGGCACTCTCCCTTTCTGATCAATGATAGCGCTAATAATAACTGCCACATAGTTACCTCCAGCTCGCTGTCGGTCCAGCACAGCTCCGGGCCCCCCTCTCCAGATTGCCCAGTCCGATTAAGAGCCCATTACAGGGGCTGTTTACTCATAATGTCCCTCAGGCCTGGCTCTGCTTTGTTTGCCTGTCTAGAGATCCAAAGGTGATGAGATGACCTTCTGTAACTGCAAAAGTTCATTCTCTCTCAGTCATTTTCAGTGGTTTTGTTAGTTTATTATTGGCAAGGGACTTGTGGGGGATTCTGTCAAATGTAAATAAGAGAATTTTGATAACCTCCCCCAAATATATGCTTGAATACAGTTAATGTCATATGTAATGTCAAATGTCATAAAAATACTCAAAATTATTATCAAAAAGTCTACTCTAGTTACTATTATTACTATATATTATTCAAAGTAATCAGACTTAAATTGTCCCTATTATGCTTTTTCAGATATTACATTTCATAATACAGCTGTTTGTGAATGCAAAAGGTCTGCAAAATTTTAAAGATCAAAATGCATGATAAATGGAGTTATTGTCTCTCAAAAGAAAGAACCGTTTCTAAACTGCCTGAAATGAGTCATCAGTAATTCCAGTCTTTTCCAAAGACATATGGCCTTCATTGGCTGCCCTCAAACACTGTAGTTGTAGCTGAGGCCTGGAAGAGTTTGGTTCGTGTTGTCAACATTGCTACAAAAGCAAATCCACTTTACATCTATTTCTGAAGGATGAGGACTCGGTCTCTCAAATTGATACGGTAAAACCGACACCATTGTTACTGTTATCACTGTGTATAAGTGCAGAGAAAGCCTCCGAAGCTGAAATTCAGATATGCTAATGGGTGTTTTGTTTCCAACACGCATTGCAAGCAGCACAACAGACTGGGCCATCTGACCAATCAGAGCAGAGTAGGCTTGGTTGGAGTAGAGAGAAAGGAGTAGAGAGACTGAATCATTTATCGAACTGTTTCAGACACTGTGAGAAAAGAGGTGATGCTGCAATGTAAATTATGAAGGGAATATATATATATATATATATGTAAGGAATAATTGACTCCGGGCCGTTGAATTCTTAGAAAATAATGCACACCCAAGGTGATAATGCGGCCACGACGTGAAGCGGAGTTTATTCCCTTCACAATAAAATGTATTTTGTGTCATCCTATTGTTTACTATAATTATTTGCTTTGTCAATGTCATTGTGGGTTTTGTTTCTTTTGCGGTTGTAGGCTGTAAGGACCTATTGAAATAACTGAAATCATTTGGCAAAGTGATTTGGAACTGTAATGTGGTCAAGACCCTGAAAATAATTGCACACCTTAGAATGTTGATCAACCAATCAGATTCGAGCATTCAACAGCCCCGTAGTGTGTGTATATGTATATATATATATATAAAATTTTATTTGCATATTAAGAAGTAAAACATCATCTAATCCTAATCTATTCTGTATATGTTCACCATTACAAAAAATAAATAAATAAGTTCATTTTACCTGAGGTGGTGATGTCCACTGGTCAACACTCTTGATTTTGCCATCATAGGACATTCGGCTAAAGTTTTCATTGAACATACAGTCCTGCCATCACCCAGCCAAGGGCTAGCGACTCTAATTCAAACTCACTGTGACATCCGACCCCATTACAGCATTCAGCTAAAGTAATCATTAGAAAGAGAAGATGGACTGCCCGCTCTGTCCCAGACCCCTTCTGTCCCAATAGATCCACATTACCAGTCCTACACCCCTACAGATGAGAAACAAAAAACTAATTTATCCTTTAATGTTAAATGATCTATTCATTTGGCCGTGGATCTATGTATTTTATTTTCCTTGGGAAGTGAAATATATGTTATGCTTTCAATTTGATTTGATTTGTTTGTTGGATTGTGTAAAATCCTTCCTATTCCTTCTAATAACTATTTGAATATTGTGCACAGACAGTTATCTCAGCTAGACGTTGTAAAACATGCATTTCATTGACTCGCTGTCATGGCTGTTGAGAACAGATTGTTGTGTCATCACATTTTGATGCGATTATTGCAGTGAACCGTGATTGGGTAGATAAATACGGCTGACTGCTCTTTCATCAAATTAAGCATTTCATGCATTATTGATATTTTTCAGATGTGCAAGAGAATTCAAGGGACTAAGCAAGATACATTTTAAAGTTTAAAGGTACCAGTACAATGAACAAATCAAAAGCACACTGTAAGAAAAAAATCTGTACAAAAACAGAAAAGGTACTGGTAATTTTCTGCCAGGACATTTTCCATTAAGTTTACTGACATTCCTTTAACCCTGAAACACAACACAATGCAAAACGTAATTCAAAAACACCTATGAAAAATCAATACGGAAACTTCAGTTATATTGGTACATTGGGCCTATTTTTGGTGTTCCCTATATATGCTAAACTACAGTATACTATATCTTTAAATTCAATACATAAGCCATAATGTACATTTGGTTTATTTCACGATACTAACCCACCAAAAATATAAAAAAAATTAAGAAATGAAAAATTGATTTGCAATGAATTATAGACTATTATAATCTTACCCTGTATATCAACTTAAAACTTCCACTAAGAAAAACAGTCTAGCAACAAGACAAACACTGCAACTGTAACAATAACAATAACCGTATTATTACAGTTTTATAAAACGGTTAGTTCCTGTCCTTGATTCTGCTTCACGCAACGGTTCTGTGTATCTGTTTGTTCTCAGCTGATATGTTTATTGAAGCTTACTGTATTATGTAGAACTAGAAGAGTATTGTGAGAAAGAGATCGATTGAGTGAGTTTATTACCTGCATTTAGATTTAGCATTTTTCCTTCAGGTCAGTCCTATGTTCATAATAAAAAATCTGTTTAAATGTCCGATGTATTATCTTGTCCTTTTAACAGTTAAGGGGTTTTCCCGTGACTAACAGGGCTAGTCAAAGCATTTGCAATTCAGTCTTTTTAATATAAAAGTCTTCCTTACTGACTGACACACTCATAAAGACAGTCTTTGCCACCATCTAATGGCATAATAATGTAACTTCTGTTGCTGTTCACGGTGAGGGACTATTTTTACCAGCGGAAGGAAGGCTTTTAGTGAAAGTATACTTCATGAAAGTTGCATTGATACATATTTTTGGCTTTAATATTTGTATTGTGTGGTAACCGTTATATAAAAGCAATAAGGTACTCGAGGCTAGTGCTGTATCGTGAATAAGTCACAGCTGAAGGGGTTGCAGGCACTCCGCTTCGTGTCGTGCCTAACAATGCCCTTCAGCCGTGACTTATTCATGATACAGCACTAGCCTCGAGTAACTTATTGCTTACATATGAGATCTGAAGTCATCTACGATCATTTTATCATACACTACATATATGATAAGAAAGACGTTTGTATGCAAGAGGGCTACGTGCGACATTAAAATAGTGAATAGTTTCAGGGCGAAGATCTGAGTGCTGAATTCCACAATTGGAAAGATCAGAATCGTGTTTTTCAAACAGTCATGCAATAAAAAACTTTATATGCACACAAGATTATAACTTTTTTTAGGTGTTGATGTTGAAATTATTTTTCACTTTTTGCCACTTTTTTAAATACAATGGGAGAACCTAGGGCCATTTTTCAAGCTCTCTCCAGATTATTTTACTAGCACCACACTAGCTCTGATAAGAGAATGACAAAATAGATATATTTTGGTCTACGCTCTCATTTAAGAGCCCTCTTTCTGAATCACTGTTAACTCTCTGCGGGCATTCACTGCCACTCAAAATCTGGCTCATACATTTTATGCCAGCTGCATTTAGACTGAATAGGGGAAATAACCTCTTCCTCTCCTGAGGGACTGATAATGCCACATACTGAGTGGAGGAAATAGCTACAGCTCCACAGAATTGCCCTTTTGTATTTGTTTGGTCATTTTGAAGCCCTCTTTCCTCCATGATCAACCACTTTATTTGCAAATAATTTACAATAAAAAATGTGTGTTGCTGTGTAGAAGTCCTGTTGGCTTGGTTTTGTATCATAATAACATTTATTTGTCATGAATCAGAGAGTACTACATAAGCTAAAGTGGACTGCTTTTTCAAGCCACCTGCTTTTTGTTTTGTTTCGGGGGGCTTAGATCAAGTAAAGTATTGTGGGTAACACTTTACAATAAGGTTCATTAGTTAACATTAGTTAACTACATTAGTTAACATGAACTAATAATGAACTGCACTTATACAGCATTTATTAATCTTTGTTAATGTTAATTTCAACATTTAATAAAATCTTGTTAACATTAGTTAATGCACTATGAACTAACATGAACAAACAATGAACAACTGTATTTTCATTAACTAACATTAATAAAGATTAGTAAATACAGCAACAAATGTTGCTCATGTTTAGTTCATGTTAGTTAACACATTAACTAATGTTTAACTAATGAACCTTATTGTAAAGTGTTACCGTATTGTGACTAAATGCTTATCTTATGCAGACTGAATTTTTCTGATTATTTTCACTTATTGAGTTCAATTACTTGTTGAGTTCTTTGGAAATTGTTGTGAGAAGGAATTCAAACATAAATGGTTATTCTCTCTTTGCAAAGATTGACCTTGGGTGTTCGTTTTGATTTATGAGTTCTCAACACTATGGTTTCAGGGTGTTATTAATCATGACATGATCAATGGTATTTCATCAATCCTGATCAAAAATCAATTTTTATGGTGAAAATGATTTTCCAGTTGCGTTATTTGTATACGTGTATATATGATGGTGTCAAATGTCCATCAGAAGAGAAAATCAAAGGTATGAATCAAAACTCAACAATTAAACTATAGGAACCAGTTTGTTTAAAACAGAAGCCTTCACTTTCCCAGACCTATTTGAACAGGCTATTTCCTGCTCTTTGTCCTGAATGACTTTTTTTTATCTATTTGCATTGACCTGCTGAAGATAAAGTTGAAAGAGATAGAGAATGGCCCTGATTACCAGCCCCTGATGTGACTTCACACCAGGTGATCATGGTCATCCAAGGGTCAAGGGGGGTCACATCCATCAGCCCAGCAACGAAAAAGGTCCTCGTGCCAGGGTTCTTCCTCTTTTCCCAGCTAGAGAGTGATGACGGCCTTGTTCCAGATAAGGGACTGATCCATTGGCCTGATTTGTGGCCAGCAGAGCAATTTCAATACCCGTCTTTGCACTGATAGATGAGGCCTGCCTTTGATAAAGAGCCAATTTACCTTAGGGGCAATGGGGATGAAACTGCAGCAGTTGCCTTTATTTGTCTAGACCACAATTCAAAGTGAAGAAAAAAAGTGGCAAAAGAGAGAAAAAAATACTGTAAAGATTCAGTATGAAGAAAAGTTGCAGTGTTTTGATGGGTATCTATGACAAAGATTTCAAGTGTCTTACTGGCTGAGAAAATTTCACACACAATACTTTTTGTGGCTCCACACAATGGCTCCTGAGTTGATTATTCTAAATGATGCTTGCAGAAAGTCACATCTAAGACAGAGAGAAGAAACAAAGACTGAAGTAATTCTCTAATGCAGTGGTTCCCAAACTTTTTAGAGTGGAGTACCCCCTGAAGGGATTATCATCCTTCTACATACTTCCACTTAGATTGCAGTCACACCTTTTCCATTATGGGACAATATTTGCCCACTAAATTGATTTTCCAGTGCATATTTTTACCTTTATGAATAACTTTATAAAATAAATAATGTTTT